>WEKX01028239.1:431883-614141 GCA_013390025.1 Pitta sordida | reverse complement strand
AAAAAAAGGATGTATCACCTTTGGAAGGAGGGGAAGGTAACTAGGACTTTGTTTAGGGATGTAGTCAAGTCATGCAGAAAAAAAATTAGAGATGCAAAAGCTCAATTGGATGGAAGAAAGTTCTTGAAGACTTTCAAAACTCAACTGGACAGCCCTGAGCAACATGATATAATTAGGGAGTTACCCCACAATTGTACAGGGGATCTAGGGACCTCCCAAGGTTCCTTCCAACTTAAATTGTTGTGTAGATCTGGTTTTTTGTGATATGAGACTCCCCTTTCTATTTTTGAAGGGGTCCATATGATGCTGACTTCTCATGTACAAGCAATTCTGGATGACAGAATGTATTGGGTCTGTCTGAGCCCACAGCAGTCTTCGCAATGCTGTGCCTTGGAAGGGTGTTGATAACACACAAGTGTTTTGACTACAGCTGGGCACACTGCCCCTTCCCCCTAGCTGAGGATGAGATTCTGGGAGGGCACACGAGCATGCCAGCTGACCCAGACTGACCAAAGAGATATTCCATACCATATGACGTCAGTTCAGATATAAAAGCGGAGGAAGGGAGCAAGGGAGGGGGACATTCTTCCCAGGACGCGTAGGGCCCTGCTTCCCTGGATGTGGATACTTCTGCAGATGGGGAAGTAGAGATTAGTTTCTTTTGCTTTGCTTCTGCGCGGGCTTTTGCTTTGCTTCATTTGTGCTATATTAAACTGCCTTATTCCAAACCACCTTTGTATATCATCTTATTATCGGGACTGAGTGACCATTCGGGCCCCTGGCATCCAGCCAGGGTAAAACCCGTTACACAGAATAACTAAATACCTTAAAATGCTGATTATGCCTCATTACTCCTCATGGGATGTGGCAGAGATATTATTTCATTAGAAAAATGAGGATCTCTTGTCAACCTCTTCTCAAAAAGGGGAATTAATTTCAATCCTCTTTAGCCTTTAGTTGGGAATCTGATTGATTTGCAGTTTCAGCAGTGACTCCACACAAGCCTTCCCTACGCAAGAATGACCCCTTCAACCAGAGCTGAGAGTAGAAGGTCCTCTTAGGGCTGACAGAGGTACCTGAGCTGTCTTTCCATCCCTTTTTTTACTGGACAAAGATTTCAAAGTGGCAAATAATGAACTTAATAATGAGTAATGGACTTGTCTCATTAACTGCTACTAATTATGAGAAGAAGGCCAGGGCTACTGCTTCTCTCCTGTGGCCTTAAGGAGTGAATTCTAGCTTATTTTGTTGAGGTATTTATGAAAGGATCTTCCAAGTTTATAGCAAATTCTGCACATTTTCCCATTTTTTGTAAAATTATTGTGATATTAAAGCATTAATATTGGCACTAGTTAGGGGGGAATTATCCATCTTCCAGAGCTCCTGTGTGCTGGACCTAGTGCCCCCAATTTATGAGTGGGGTCTTAGCAGAGGGAGGCTTGGTTGGTTTTTTTCNTATCTGATTACCTGAGATCTTCCCATGGGCTGCAGGGAGATGCCTGGAACACCTCCTCCCCCCCTCCTTCAGCCCTGGCCTTGGTGCCTGCATTTGCTGTTATATCTTGTCACTGCTCTTCTCTGGCTGCCCATGATTGTCTTCTTCGCCTTTTTTTTCCCCTTCTGAAATATGTTACTACAGAGGCATCTCTACCACTCGTGATTGGCCTGGCCTTGGCCAGTGGTGGGTCCAGCCAGGAGCTGGCTGGCATTAGCTCTGCCAGCTATGAGGGAGGCTTCCAGCAACTTCTTGAAGGAAAGCCTTCCCTAGAGCCCCGCCCCGCTACCAGAAACCCAGGCATAGGAAAAACCAGTACAAGGGGCAAAGGGAACTGGTCTTGATTAAGTTGGAGAGGGTGTAACAGCAGCTTTCTGATACTTGGAGGAGCTGATATAGAAAATGAAGCCAGACTCTTCTCAGAGATACAATGGTAATGTGCTGGATGGAAGAAAGTTCTTGAAGACCNTGTTTTTTTCCTACCTGTCAGAAGCATCATGAGATGATTACTTCCAGGCACATATTTTGGGAACTGCCTTTTTAAATTTAGCAAATCTAAATCACTGCAGCCCTGGATCTACCATGGTGCAATAAACTGGTTTCACTGTGTCTGTCCTTCTTCATTCTGGGAATCAGCTGTTTACCCTGTGCTACTGTCAGGGAAATTGTAATTGTGTGAGCATGAGAAAATGGTTACTCATCCTATGTGTGTGTCTTGGTAAAGCATTTTAGGCCATTAAACTATGAAAACATTTCTGAATTTTCTGATGACATGAAGAAAATCTCCTTGGAATCTCTCACTAATAGATGTGGACAGCACAGAGAAGACACTGATGTGGGTCATTCCCTATAAGTCATGTAAAGGTGACTTTTATTTTATATATATTTATATGAATCAAGCCATTCTCAGGAAGTTCTGAGAGAAGAAGAGCAAGGACATAGAGACTGTACAGGCTACACAGGACTCTATGGTTTGTGCTCTATTTGTGTTCACGGCTGGGCTGGATGTGGCTTTGAGCAACCTGGTCCAGTGGAAGGTGTCCCTGCCCATGGCAGAACTAAATGATCTTTAAGGTCTCTTCCAACCCAAACCATTCAGTGATTCTATGACTCTATTTATGGCCCATCACTGTGAGGACAGTACTTGGTAACCTTGTGTGAGAGCTCGCTTCAGTCTCATGCATGCATTGTGTGTGTTTTCCTTTCATTCTTATTCTTTCAGTCTGTAATTGCTGATAATAATGAGAATAGTAATTCCACTAGGGAAATTTACTGAACTGAGAGAAACACAACTAGATTAAGATGTCATTTTATAAGAGATCTAATAGAATAAAAAAATGCACGAAGAAAAGTCCTGATAGAAAAATAACATTTTAATTTATGCTTGTGCCATTAAAATCATGGGGAGCCTAATTTCCATTTCTCTTTGCATACCCTCAGTATGCCAGTATGTGTGTTTTTGTGGTAATTATGTCTGTGGGGTGACCTGGGGATGATAAAGTCAAGAGATTTTCGAACTGGCAAGGCATCCATTGGCCAAAAAATGAAGCTGCTGTGTGGTCCTAAACCTCTACTCAGAAGCAGGTAGTTCATGTGCTCTCACAGATCTTGGGTGCTGGGGAATGGCCAACAGCAATACCCAGTTGCCCAGTGGAGTGGTGGTGTTTGTATTCAGGTGGTGTTACTCTGAAGAATTGTCCCTTTTTTGTGAAAACTTGGGAAATTTAGCCTCTGTTACCCAGCAAATCAGATGAGTCTGGAGTAAACCCATCATCCAGGGCTATTTTCCCTTTCTACTGTGCCCTTGCTGCTTTTCTCCAAACCATGGGTGGGCTGAGAGGGCAATTCAGCAGCTGCAGAGGAAGGAAGCACAGCCAGCTGGTCAGAAACACATCAGTCCTTCTGATCATTTATCAGGTGATATCTGTCTGAAATGTTTTTCTAGAGAAGGCAGTTTGGCTTTTACTGGAACAATTTAATGGGAGATTCGTGACTGCCTGTGCATTATGTTGTCCAGGGAGATAAGTCCATACCATGAGCATGGAGGCAATGCCCCGGGCTGTGGGAAAAGGGTCACTTTGGCTTCCATTGGCATTTGAGATTTTCAAGTTCCCTGGTGGTTCTGAGAGCTTGATGGGGTGAGGCACACAATACTCTTCAGGCAAAATCCAGCTTTCAATTAACAATTGTGCTGCAGAACTGGAGGAAACATATAGGATAAATGCCTGGGGTAGGAATTTGGCCAAGTGACTTAATGACCTCCTTTAAACCAGCCTATTTTTCTCCCTGAACAGTGGAACTGTTTGGCAGTGAGCCTTTGAGTCACAGAGCAAGCCTGGCTGTCAGCAGAGAGCCCTTTAGCTGGAGTAGCACTTGTATATCACAACTAATTTGTGGTGATGCCCAGGAAATACCTTCAGAAACAGCCTCCCTGCACCCCCTTCCAGTTTAAGGATGCTGACACACACAAACAAAAAGACACATGCAGAGTCAGCCTATGCTCAGCCTTACTCGAACCTCCCCAGTGCACCAAACATAAAAAAATTAAAAAAGTGAAATAAATTCCCAAACCAGATTTTGAAGGATGCAGTTCCAAAAACAAAGTAGACTTGTGGAGATGCCAGCAGCTTCAGCAGAAAAGTTAGCTCCCAGTCTGCTGATCCTTCCCAAAATTGTGTAATGCAGTGCAGCCTGAATTGACATCTGCACGCTGATCTATAGATGCTCTTAGAAAGGAAGTGCAGTTCCGCTCTGCAGATATAGGGCATGACTCATCCACTAATTAGAAAGGACACCGAGAGTGTGTGAAATTTTATTGTGCTGCAGAGTTCCATTTGTGGGTCAGGCATGATCAGCAGACCATGAGACTGAACAGCTTGGGAACATGTAACAATTAATAATGAAATACAGCTGCATTCATTCGTAATTTGTAATCTGTTATTATCTAGCAGGGGCAGAGGTTTTGTAAATACATGATAGGAATTCCATACAAAAGGCATTTTCAGGAATATGAACTCTCAACTGCTTGCAGTATTTTGGTTATGAATTTTTTTCAGGGCTGAATTCTTCTTGGGGTGAAGTATCATCCTGGAGATGTGCATTCTGTTCTTAATCCTAAGAGCTTTGTTCTTTCTCCATCTTCTCTAGCTGATGACTACTATGAAATGAGCAAGAAACATCTTGGGAGAATGGCAGTGTTTCTGTGGTTGAGATGGAGGATACCAGCTGAAAGACAAAGCAAAATCAGGGATGCCAGGCTCTGTTTGTGCCAAGGGCGCTGCAAATACAGTTCAGTTTTTAAATTCCATGACTGAAAGTTAATATCTGAGCCCCCAAATTCCTTCCCCTTCTCTTTTATTCTCTTGTCTTCCTCTTCCTACTACTTATTTATTTCCTGTATTTGTTTTGCTGAGTCTCATTAATATTGGTAGGAGTTGCACATAAATAAAGAGAAAATAAATGGTATTTCTTATTAACATTCCTGGTGAAGCTCTTCCACTCACCAGGGCAGGCAAGCTTAACTGTGAGCTAAGGAGCTAATAAATGGCAAAATGAGGATAACTGGATTAATCCCAACTCTGCCCCTTTTCCTATTTGCACTTTCACTATCTTTTTTAAAAATATGCTCTCAGTGTGCAGTGTAGCAGTTTTGCATTTCTTCACATCTTCTTCACTCGGTGTATGAAATTTGTTGTATTTATGCCTTAACTAAAAATTAAATCAACAATTCTCTTGCACTGAAAATAGAAAACTTCCCATACAATCCTTGTGGAGGTTCTCAGCATGATGCTTGGACGTCTCGCAGTGTTGCTTCTTCTACTCAATCCTCTGAGTTTGAGCAGTATAATTTCTACTGTACTAGTAGGGAACTGGGTCACAGAAGGAATAAAAAATACTTTCTGGGGTCACATGATAAATGTTTTGGACAGAAAATTATCAAACATGCTTTGCCTTCCTCTTGAGTCTGGCTTTAGTCATTAGACATTATACAAAAAAGCTCAGACCACTCATCACAGAGTTTGATCCTGTTGCTCTAATTAAAAACCTGCATGGGCTAGGAATCCTAGGAAAGTGGAGAGACAGAGATCAAAGAACCAAACAGATTTTTTTTGTATGACTCCAAAGGTCTTATTTTCCCTTCATCAACTGTATAAGGACACTTCACTTAAAAGAAGAGCTTCACTAGTACCTAAAATCCAGATGCAGTGTAGATACCTGCAGTAGATAACATGGATTCCACCCTTTGCTGACAAGTCATAAAGTGAAAACTTCTGTTCTGGGTCATTATTTCTACCCCAGGCTCCATGTTTGAGGAAAGTGGCTTAGAATCATCTCACTTGATTAATGACATTTACTTAATGCCATTGATGTCTGGTCTCTCTTGAGACAATTCCAGGAGGAAATTAATCTTCCCTAGATCTGGATTGGCCCCTGGACACATCTCTCTGTCCAGTGACTACAAAGTGAGCAACGTGGCTGATTTAGGAGCATAGTGAGGCTCTCATCTCAGGTAAGAAGAGAAACTAAAAATGACCAGGATGGAGTAACATACACAATGTCTACACAACATGGGTTCCAACACCTTGCCAGCTTCCCACATTGCAGTCCTGCTCTGGCCAGAATGCTTTTGCTCCATGAAATCACCTGCCAGACAGAAGAATCACTTACGAGCTCTTTGTAATAAGGGTCTGTCTGCTACCCACATTTTGTGTGGGAGTCACCTTTCATTACCCTGTGCATAGTGTCACTCAGTGCCTGCTAAAGAAATCAGGTTTGGTCACATCTCTACACAGTGTCAAGGAAATTGTGCCTCTCCTTGCCCATCACATCCATGCCTGCACTGTGGACTTGGGGACAACAGTTCAGCGCTTCAGTGATCCCATTTTGACTGCTGTGACTTTGGCAGTGCTGGTGTAACAGTTTGAAACCAGGACAAGGTGAAGGAAAACAAAGGGCTGCAATTTCAAAGGGTGTCTATGAGCCAGTTAATTAGTCATGTTGGAAAAGTTGTACTAAAAAAATAGGTCAATTGCTTCTCTCATTTATACCATTGTAGGCTCTTGACTCCAATGGGCCAGAATTGATTTTTTCAGCAGCAAAGTCTCAGGACTGCTGTCTGTTTGACATGCTGCTCCCACTATCGATGTGAAGTCTGCCTTTGCAATGGTTTACCTCCCTTGAAATGGTTTGAAAAAGGCTGTGTGAAGACAATAAAGATCAGGCCATTTTTTTTCACTGCACATTTCCTGTTTTAGTGCCAAAAGAAAAAAAAAATTACTCTGCAGACAATAGGAACCTCTATGGCCATTGGAAAGATAAAGTCTTGCCTTAAAGCAGGTGTTATTGTTTCTTTCAGGGTAATGAGTTCTCTCCGTGAGCACTAATAAAAGCTGCAATATGTGAACCTAACTCTTTTCGTACCTGTAACAAAACCCATGTATATCTTAAAAGGTTATGTGGACATAAAAAAAAAATCTACTAAAGAAGCCACATGAAAGTCAAGATAACCTCATGAGAAATGTAACATAAAGTAGCAAACAGAGGGCAACATTTCATGATAGAATGTATAGATCATATGGTGCACGTAATGAAACACATAGATTTTATGGTGAAATTGCATTCTTTACTGGTACATGTGTTATGTGGATGGGGTATTAAAGAAAATAGATGCACTTTTCCAGCAATCAAGTACAACACTCCACAGCATGTAGAGTTGACAAACATGATATCAGTGAACTAAAACTACAGGGTCATGGAACTGGAACAGAAAACAATTTCAGGGCATAGGGAGGATGCAGGACAACTGCAGCTCTTCCAAGACAGCTCCCTTGCCTCTCCCATGGGGTAAAAGCCTCTCACATTTTTGCTGCAAAAGACATAGCTGGGAAACCTGAGGGGGAAATTACAGGTGGAAGTCTAGAGAATGACTTGAGCTGGGATAACGGGACCCATAGGTAGGACTTGGCAATTATGGCACATGCTCTGGATTCACTTTTCAACAGCTGATCCCCACTGTTGGGTTAACATATGCACATTAGCAGTGTTGAATATTAATAGGTTTTGTGCTTTTGGAAGAGTCCCTGGTGAATTCAGGCCAGGGTGTGGGTTTGACGTAGGACTTCTGTTCCAGCAGAAGGTATGAGGTCAGGGCACTCTTTTCAGAGTAATTTAGCCTGTCACATGATGCTGAAAAACTAGGTCAATTACTGCATGCTGAGCAGTGTCCTGCCATTACACAGTGATGAACACCCACTGGCTTTTCATTTACTAATGTTTGCAGTATCCTCACCTTTTCTCTTTTCTTGACTAGAAATGCAATGTAGTTCCAGCTTTTGCTTGAGGGATAAGTCACATCCTCTAAAGTAAATAGCAATCAAAAATCAGGTTTAGGGATCACATCTTGGTGTGAATGATCACACATAGAAAAGGTTTTCACTGAGGTATTTATACCACTTGCTAAGCAAATGAGTGTGATTCCTTGGGATTTTGTGAAGGCTGTAGGATCTAACCTGCTCAAAGGAGCACAGGCATTTCCAAAGTCAGGACAACCCCAGCCTTGGAGTGGAGGCTGCTGAATCTGCCTGCTGATGAAGTTAAGGACCAAGAAGGAAAAGTCAGAACTGAAGCTCTAGGAGTTTCCAAGAAAATGACTGAATATTAAGATCTACTGCCAACAAATGATTCCTCACTTGTAATGCACCCTGTCACACTGTATGCACGAAGGCTGGGTGCCACACTCTGAGGCAGCCCCTTCATCTTCCCAGAAGGACATGGAGAAGGAAGGAAGGAATGAGTTTGATCTTTGAATGAATAAATAGTTTGGTCTTCTCTGTTTATTTTGAGTTTTAGCTTTATGATTAAGGTTCATCTATCTGAAGGTTAGGATGATTTTAAAAGACTAGGCTAATATCATGATGTTCCATTTAATTCTGAATGTGTTAATCCTGGTAGCCCAGTTTCTGAGCCACCTATGCAGCTCATTGATTAATAAAGGTTGAAGTGACCTCAGGAATTCCAAAGTCCACTCTCTTGCATGAAGCAGGCCTAACTTCAAATTAGGTCATGTTGCCTGGGGCTTTTAATTCAGCGGAGTACTAAAAATCTCCGTCCCTGGAGATTACATGTCCTCTTTCAGCATCCTGCTCCTGTACTTAGCCATTTCTATGAGGGAGAATCTTTTTCATGTGACCAGTTCCATCTTTCTTTGTTCCAGCTTCTCTTCCATAACTTCTGTTCACCTTTCATTGTACAGCTTTGAGGACAGACTGTGTCTGTCTCATCTATATCCTCACCATCAGAAAGAAGAACTGTGATCCCCAGCCTCCCCATACCTTCCTCAAATCATCTATGGAGGAAGGGGATATAAACTCTTTTGCAGGTGGTTGGAGAGTTAGCAATAAAGAGATCTGAGGCAGAAGAATGTCTTCACTGGTCCAGTGTTTGCCACGCAGCCCTAAGGCAGCCTGCAGCAGGACGTGATTTTCTGGAGAACTATTGTAGGTTTTGGCAGCTGAAGCCTGAAAATATTTCTGTTCCCTAATGCCAGAAAATGTTGGTGTCTCTTCCAGTGGAAGGGTCTTCAAAAATACAGAAAATAGCCACAGGCACAACAGTAGCTAAATATGATGCCAGTGAAAGATTCATGGCAATTTGTGATCTGCAGGGAATAGGGAGCAAATATTCAAGGGAGACCTACTCAAGAGCCCAGTCCAACCTCTCTCTCTGGAGTCTCTGTGTACAGCAGCCACCCAGAATGCTTAAAAAATAGAGTTTTATTCTGGAATTGCATATCTGCTCTAATGAGATGCTGGACATCACCTTGTAGATGACTTTCATATGATTCTGTAGTAGTACTGAAGCAAGTAATAGAAATACTGTGTGGATCTGGTCATGGAAAACTTTTAATTCTCCTCCCACACATTTCTACTAAAAGTTTTGAAGGTCAAAGTCCTCTGTTAGGTTAAACTGTGGAACGGAATTGGGTTTTTCATCTGAAGTCCTTCCTAATGTCAGCATAATCATACCTATTGGCAAAGAGACATGGGCAGGGGAAAAGGTGAAGCAGGACCACACTTTGTGCAGCGTAGAGATGAGAGGTGGAATTAGGTCTGTCCATAAGTCAGGCAATAAACCCCCATTAGTGAAATGATGACAATCTATTAGGGCCATTCAGATGCGTCCCTTTGGAGCCATACAGAGCTGTTTAGAAAAGATTAAAGCTTGCTACAAAGGCTGTAAATGAGAATTATCGGCACATGATGACTTCAGTCCAGCTCCCCTGTCTACAGCACTTCTTGAAGCCACTGGGAAGCAGGTTCCCTTCTCCGAAAAAGGCAAGTCCTGATGGCTCATGTTTTCTATCTCTGACAAGTGCTTGGTCACCCAACGGCAGGATAGACTATGGGACAAATACATGCACCACTGGGACCTGAGACTTGTGAGGGCTGTGAAAACAGATAAAAGGGATCATAGCTTCTGCCTCGTGGCAGCAGGGAGACTGCACGGAGCAGTAGCTGTGTCCTTTATTACTAATCCCATCTCCACTGCTTGTAAGCACAGGCAAGAGAGATGACAAGTACTGGTACAGCCGTGTGATTTTTTGATTTGGTTCAGGCGTACATATGGTGATTCTGTATAAATTCCGACACCAGCCAGTTAGTAGACCGAAAAATTAGAATAATTTTTTGCATCCAAATCACCTACCAGAGAAGTCCAGAGCTGAGACTTTTCTGCTCAGTGGTTTTCCAAAGTGCCTTCCTTCATTTGATACAGTAAAACTGATAGCAAGTAATTCCTGAAGAGCTGGAGCAAGCCAAGTAGCAACACCACATGCTCAGCAAGGCACTTGATTGTTTTTACTGCTTTCATCCAACCATGCAACTCCATTTCTCACTGTGACTCAAATATCATTCTGTCAATCTACCAGGGCTGGAAAATTCATAATGCACTGCGGTTCAGGGAAAAATTCTTCCTTGAAAAAACAAACTACTTTCACCTGATCAAGTTTTGTGTGTTTTCCTCCAACACAGCTAGTGATGGATTACTGGAGGAATGTACTAAAGTGTAAAAACATCAAGGAACTTTATTATAATAGTATCTGCAATATTTTTAATAAAAGCACCCTGAACAAAATAAAGGAAGCACCCTGCAAACTTTGTGCCCCAAGATGACTTTAGTATGAAATAATGAACTTAGGGCACTCAGCATCTACTTAGTCTTCCAGTGCAGCATAGATTTTAAGCTTCTTCGAGCTGCCTGGTTTGTATGCTGGAAATAGCCAGTTTCAATAGCAATCTTTTCCAAACAGCACTCAAGAGTCACTGGAAGGCCCACAGAAATGAAAACACATGGGCTGATCTTCCAAATCATGTAAATCAGGTTTCTTACAGCATGGTTGATGTGAGTAGTCATAGAAGCAGTTTCCTTCCATCTGTCTAAATGTCTGGACTGCAGGAGAGGACCTGCAGAGCCACAGCAGGTCAGAAGAGTTGAGATGAGGCTTGGGAATGAAAAGCCCTTGGCAAACAAGCTGGTGCTGCTCCACTTGGTTTTCCATACACTGCTTCTTGGCAATGCCAGGCCTGAGGCACTCAGTGACACTCTTTGGGATGGTTTACTTGAAGAGTGTCATGGAGTGGACTGTAATAGGGAGCAGTTTGCTTCTATTCACTGCCAAAGAAACAGTGAAGACCTGAAAAGAAGGGGATGAGTCCTGCAAATCATCTGGATCTGGGTCTCTATAGATATCCTGAAGCAGAGCTCTTATAGACGAATAGGGCAGGATGCTGGCTGAAGCACTTCTCACTGTGCTCATTCCAACTCTGGTTAATATATCATGTTGAACAAAAAAGAACCTGTAAGTCACTTCCCAGATGCCTCTCAACATGTTGATTATGACTCTGAAAGTCAGAAAGGTCACTAGTGATTTTTATTATTTATTGAGATTTTTGGATAGCTGCCTCGGGTCCAGCTCAAACAAGGACAAACAGCTCGAGGATGTCAGGTGATGATGTGCAGACATACCGATCATATTGCAAAAATGAGCCACGTCCACATTCATTTCCTTTTCCAGCATGATCAATAGCTATGAGGTTTATTGACTTCACACAGCACTCAGCTTGACAATAAAGTATATATCACTGTACAGACCAGTCATCACATCTACCCTTATCTGAATCACCCTAGCAATAGGGTTAGAAATTAAAAGGCAAGGGTTTAAGGTAAGAAACAATAGTATTCTTTTAATTTCAGGTGAAAACAAGCCTTTATTTAAACCTTCTTTTTTTTCAGTACAAAGTGTTGTGCAAGACACTTATTCCCCTGCACCTGCACTTGAACTCCTGAGATTTTATCTTTAGGCTGGGAACAGGAAATCATACTCAACATTACCTCAACCACAGCCTTGCTGTAGTTCATCAGCTGTGATACAAATGAAAGGATCAAAGCCTGCTCACAAAAACTGAGCTTGGCAGTTAGCATATCTGTCTAAAAAAGGAAAGTTCTTGGATGATTGTCAGTTCTCAGCAACTTTTATATGTTCTGCACCAAACAAAACCCAGTAATAAATATCCCTGACTTTTTAGTCCCAGACTGATGTCCTGCTGTTGAGTCTTGATTGCTCCTTGTTGGCCTTGAGTGCTTCTCTCTGCCCAGGAGACTGACATTCCTTGCTGGCTCAGTAGGAGGATGGAGTACACGTTGCCCTGACCCTGTATTTGGGGTCATTTCATGAAAGATATGGGGTTTCCCTGGAACATACATTTGCTGGAAGCTTCCCACAGCCCAGGCTGGCCATTGAGTGAAAAACAGGAGGATGGACTACATCACCAGATGTGTTTAAAAAGAAGAAAACAGGGATGTGCTCAGTTCTTGTGAGAAACAGAGACCTCCTAGGCTCAAGAAACTGCTCATCAAGATCAAAAAATGCAGATTTCTGTTGGCGGCTCTGGAAACACTCCTATGCTGATCATTTGCATTGTCTAGCCATAAGGAAATTTTTGCTCCAATTGTCATCTCCTTTTGAAATAGGACCCCAGCCCACCAAACACATTGCAGAGAGAATTGGGTGACCCATCGCTCCATCTGCACTACAGTCTTTACAATGTTTAAATACAGCATTAGAAGGCAAAATAGCCCCAAATTCATATTCTCTTAACAAATGCATTACTTGCTTCAGTTTATTGTAGGATTTCTTGAGGATCCATGATCACTACAGCAAGGAGTTTGGGCCATTTCTGGACAAACATAAACGAGAAACAGGTCTGCATTTGGTTTCTAGAGACCCATGCTTTGACAAAGCCAAGGAGGACCATGCTGAAGGACGGCCAAACTCCAGAGAAGCCTTGGTAAGAGCTCAGTTTTGTGAAGCGTTGGGCCCTCTGGCCTCTGTCCAGCAAAGCACTTTAGTGCATGTTTAACATTAAGCTTGCAAATAATGCTGTTGCCTGCAATGGACATTTGGAAAAAATAGTCTCCTTTGATAGAGGTCCCTTTATTGCCTCCATTCAGGTGTTTCCTGACTGTATTTCCAGAGCTGTGACAAATGCTCATCAGTCTTTGTGAAGGGCACAGACAAAGGTGACAAATGAATACACCTCCCAAAATGTATCCAACTCCTTTGCCACACTCAAGGGACTAACATGCTTCCACATGCAATGCAGCTTTTTCCTCTAATCTCAGTCTTTATAATATTCTTCTTTTCCTACTGTTGATGAGGCCAAGGTCTAAGTTCAGCAAGTATGCACAGAACATTTTGAAATCCACAGGTGACTCCTTTTCCATGAGCTTTTCAACTCCACTCCATCAAATATGTGTCTGTATAGGAGAGACTAAATGGGGAAACTGAATTTTAACACGGAGAATTTCCGAAAGACTTCTCTCTTCTCATTAGCAAAATGCAGAAGAGAGATGCATCTTCTGCTGCTGATTGTGGTGGAGTTTAACTGACTCCAGCTGAGCCATAACATTGTATATCCCAGAACAGCAGCTCCAGCCTTCATTTACTAGCTATATATGTAAATGCATGCTTAATAAAGTTAATACTTCTTGAGGGGCTTGTGTGACCATTTTTTCATGCCTTTTTTTCTATCACAGGAGCAGAGATGTATGGTCACTGTTATCCTGATATAATGACTATAATAAAAATTAACACTGACTTCTAAATGTTGTATTGATATTGGTTATTTTACAGATGAATATTTTTTAGTCATATTTCATGGATCCTCCTCATTCATACATTTCTCCCAGTACCGAATAAAAGTCTATAAAATTCTATTAAGTATTTCCATGTGAAAGCTAAATTTGGCAGAATGGCTAAGGAAATACACTTCATCATAATATGTGAATAAGATTTTCTTTCTACTTCATTACATTCCAGAAATTAGCCACACAATGTTAAAATGTAAACTGTAAAGGAGGTTTTATTTGATTAGCTCTGCAAAAATTTTTATTCACAGAAGCTATGATTCCTTGTGTGTGAACACACACCTGAACAAGGCACTTCACCCCCGAATTGCTAGGATGCCTGGTTCAAAATGTCTCCGTTCAATTTTAGTTGTTTTAGGGAAAACAACCGAACAGAAGATTTATTGGTATGAATGGGTAATTCCTCCCATTGATTTCTGTAAATAATTACTGATTCAAATTACCATGGAGAAGTGCATTTTCAGTCCCTCACCTCCTGGTTAGAAGAAAGGAAACCTAGCAGTATTCAATTATTGTACAGCAGTTCTACATGTGACAAAGACTTGACTATTTTAGAGGCAGGAATAATTACATTAGCAATATTGTTACCATGGTGTCACCACTGCTTCAGAAATTTATTATATTGTAGTAAATAAAATTCAGACTCCACAATAGCTTCCACAGACAAGTTTAATAAAAATTCTACTTCATTATGAATATATGTATAAAACAGCTGTAACTCCTGTAACTCTTGTGGCTCACAGGAAAGTGTCATGTGCTATTAGTACAGGAGCTGCAGAAATAGGTATGAGTGAAAAAAGAACAAGAAAAAGGCAGTGATTTTCCATAGTCCAAATATTCTTCTATTCCTCTTGGGACTGAGACATGTTTTAGTCTTTCCCACTCAGAGCCCCTCATCTGCTGCAGAAGTCTCATCCAGCAGCATTAGAAGGCTTTTTCCTTATCATCTTGTCACCTTTAATTGTAAGTCTCAACCCTTGTGTCAAATCCTCAACCCTTCCAGAAGCTTGGGCTGCCTGAGGTGAGGGATTATAATGACAGGGGTGTGACTTCATGGACGAGGAAGGCTGGAGAATTTTTCTGCAGAAAAGATTTCTGCAGTGGTTTCTTTGTGATGCAAAGTAGTGTAATGGTTAATATTTTTGCAGTTTATTCCCCATTAGAGCAGTTGTTTCATATCAGTAGAATAGCACCTGTTACAAATTACTTCATGATTTTGAAATAATTTAGCTGGGTTTTTTTGCCCTTCAGTAAACAAGGAAACTGTTATGATAGAAAGGCTTTGTATCTTATAAAAATGCAAGCATAAATCAATGCCAAGGTGCAGTCACTGCAGGATTATTGCAGAAATAGGACCCTGCAGGGCATCTAAGTAATGGTATTGTGTTAAGCAACAGAGCAGAGCTTTTCAAAAAAATAAAAGCAGGCAATGAAACTGTGAAAATTATGGTTTTAAGCAGGGAGAATTTACCTTTTTACAGCTGATCTGTAAGGACATTCACATCCCTGACTGTACTGCTGTTAAACTGCCAGGTGTGTTTGTCATGAATGAGTGATTTAGGGTCACTCAAAGAATCACCACCAAAGGTACTGGCCAAATGGTTTTCATATGAATTTATCGAAGTGTGACTTAAAGTTTGATGGCAAGTTTCACACTGTTACTTACTATGTGGATGAACATACAGAGGAAAATTGAGTTACAACCAATTTAGAATAATTTACAGAGAGACTGGAGATGCAAAGGGGTAAGGGAGATGCTCCCATTGTGTTATGAGGTTTGGAGTGGCCCTCCTTGCTTTCTGAATTCCTGATGGAGTTTAGGTGCAGTCAAGTCCAATCTCAACCTCAGACTTGGACAATAGTTGACGTCTAATGGGGGAAATAAAAAGAGTGAGGAAATCCTCCTGCTGAGTCATGAGGTTCAGAGTAGAACCCTTGTCTTTCTAAACTCCTGATGGAGCTTTGGTGTGTCTGGGTCCAATCTTAGTCTCAGACTTGGACAATTGTTTGTGACTATAGGAATGAACTGCATAGATTTCATTGGCATTGATTTGGCCTGCTATCAGCAATTGACCAAGGATCTTGCACCTGCACCTTCCTTTGTCCTCTGACAAACTAATCTCGGAAAAATCACTTGCTATTCATGCATCAAACACATGATTGCTGTTCCAAGCTCATGTGCACCGACGCTCACTGGGTCACTCTGCCCCTTTTGTGGGTTTCCTGGAGGAGTCCTTGACCTGGCTGTGACTCACAGAATCATGGACTCATAGAATATGTTGAACTGGAAAGGACCCAGTGCGGTCATCGACGCCTGGCCCTCTGCTGGATATCCCAAGGACCACAAGGTGCCTGAAAGTGCTCAGGCCTTTGCCTCCTTTGGGGACTGTGACAAACTCCTGCTGGTTTCATCCATCCATCCGAGTGTTAGCATTTTGACTAGATTTCTAAAGAAATTGGATTAGTTATATTCATAGAAGTTATTTTGGTAGTGGAAGTGATTAATTTAGATGCAGGTTCAAAGGCATTTAGCATTCTTGGTAAAAAGATTTCTTCAGAAAGAGTCAAGGTGGTTTTCCCCTCAATGTTTTTCTCATTTGAAGCCTTAAAATGAGCTTTAGAAGATGGAGGTCAGAGTTTTAATCTACAGCCCTTCTTCTTTCCTGTCTGCATCTTTGTGGATGCATTTTCAATTATTGTGCTTATAAGCCTGTGCTCCTGTAAGTAGGGGAAGATTTCAAAGGAAGTTAGGTCAGAATAAGTTAATACTTCTAATAAATAAGCAAACTTAGACAAAACAAGACCAAACTCCTCAATTCCCAAATGCCAAAGATATTTAATTAATGTGAGCCTTGCTTGCGTGCTGATAACTCCTAATGAATATGAATGTCTCTGAGTAATCCAGGAAAGGATTTCTGAGAATTCTGTTTGCACCTGAGGCATTGTTGGAGGGAGCCTGGCACAGCAGCAGTGAGCTGAGATATGACACACAGGGCCTGCTGAGAAGAGATTGAATTTGATTTCTCCCCTTCAGCCACATAAGGTAAGAGTCCCTCTCAGGAGTGCTTGCACAGTGATGTCCCACCAGACCCTCAAGGTTGCCAATGGGTTCTTCTGGCTCAACCCATATGATGATGTAGCAATCACTTACCAGTGATCAACCTGCCAGAAAGGGTGAGAGCCAGCTTAGCAAATGTAAAATAATGATAGAGTTGTGAGTGAGGTGGTTGGGTGCCCCCCTTAGTTTCTAGAGCGAGAGAACTCAATTTTCGGTGTGCTTTGGCAAAATGAGTGAAACCACTCAGTGCTTTCTTTTAAACATCCACTGCCCTGGTTGCAGGAGTTGGGGAATGAGATGGAAATAAGCCTGAAGCAGGGCTTGCTTGGTTTGACATTGAAGATGGAACAGAAATTTACTTTTCTTGCTTTTCCTCTTTCCCATGCTCTGTCATGTTTTGTTTTTACAGGAAGACTCAGGAGGGGAAATTCCAAATCCAGGCTGTGTATTCTGATTAAATACCCATTTTAAAAGAATCTTATCCTCCAGTAGCTGCAAATAAATGTGTTTATTTCTTCTAGAGATGGATATCTTCACATACTCAACAGAGTGTGCAGAATCTGACCCCAAAATCACTCACATGTCTCTCTCCTACTTTCAGTAGGCATTTGGTCAAAGAAAATGTCCCAGTATCTCCCCAGAACCTCAGTGTAATGGGTACTTTGATTATGATTGCTTTCATTAAGATAATTCCTTTTATATTCTCCATAGAATTGAAAAGGTGTCCAATCAATAACAATTTTATTCTACAAATTTCCACTACTTAATTGAGAACACATTTTCAGTAAAAATGTTCAATATCCTCTCCCAGGGCATAGATTTTCAATAGAATTTGTATAATCAGTTTGCAGTCTTTTAGCAATTTTGACTATTTCTCAAAGGACACACAAGATTTAAAAGATTCTAAAGTAGCAGGAATTATGAGAATAAATTGCTGATGTTTATTTTTTTCCTGGAACAGATGGGCACAGCAAAGAGACAAGATTTAACTGGGGCTGTTTGGATACACTCTCACCTACCTGACTGCAGGGGTTTGTTTTCTGCCT
This sequence comes from Pitta sordida, assembly GCA_013390025.1. Classification (NCBI taxonomy): domain Eukaryota; kingdom Metazoa; phylum Chordata; class Aves; order Passeriformes; family Pittidae; genus Pitta; species Pitta sordida. The sequence goes on along the minus strand of WEKX01028239.1, from coordinate 596,338 downwards.
GCAGTGCTCAAGAAATTCAGTACATCTATATCCTGCCATGGAAGGTGTATAAATACCTATGTCACTTGTCACAGCTGCCAGCTTGACTATACAAGCTGGTCCTTGTGTCATTCCAACTCCAGCCTGTGGCTCTCAGTGTTTGGCAAACTTGAGTCTTCATCACATGACATCTCCTTTTACCTCCTTCTTTTCAGCTCATGTTAATGTCCCTGAGCATTTCACATGTTCTTTACCCAACATTTATTTTTTTTATATGTCTTCTCATTTAAAATCATAACTTACATGGGGGGATTCCTGTGGTTTAACTTCAAATGTCTGCAGAAGTAATGGCTAAGCCTGAGCCAGTTGGCTCAGCTGTCAGCACTCCTTTCTATGGCAGTCTTCCCTTCCTGCTGCTGTTTGGCAGCCTGGAAAAACGTGGAGTGATCCAATACTTACTGACTAAGTAATTAATTCATGGGTAAATTTTTCCTTTCAAATTCCTCCACATTGGCTGCCAAGGGGCCAAACTCACAGAGATGACTCCATTTTTGAATTGGGAGGAATAAAACCCACCCCAAAGGCCTATCAATGGACTGGAAACATGCACCATGAGGAAAAGAGGTGTAGAGTATATCTGTGTATGAAATTGCAAGGGAGACACTGCTGCAAGAGAAAAAGAAACTCTGGACTGGGGAAGAAGGTGGCATAACTCAACACCAACGAACTCAAAACTCATAAAGAAATTTCCTTCTCTCTTAAAGGAACTCCACTTACAAGGAAAAATTGTTTTTATTAATACTATTGCTTTTTCTATCATATCCTACTAAGTAAGTGAGTCTCATCAGCTCAGTGTTTTCTGTTGATTGTCAGATGGCAGTGGAAGGGAAGGAGTTTTACCAATAGACTATTGGCCGCAAGGCAAGAATGATGGGGCTGAATCTGAGCTGGGACACCTTTGTCCAGGATTTGCCCATAGTAAGGAATGCTCAGCAGGTCTTTTAACTCAAACATTGTTACAACAGAAAATAAACAGTCATTTTTGTCCAGGCTGATAGCAGGCATTTGCTCACAGAAAATGTATCTCTTGGTAGATGTGCTCAGAGTAAGTCTGGATAATGAGATCCTTATTGCTTCACTGTCAATCCTCCACCAGGCAGCAGTTTAAATCTTTGCCCCCAATTTGTGTACTGTATTTGGTCCATAATGTACTTATTTTTGTGTGTCATTTTTAATTTAATGCATGAGAGAATTTATTACCTCTGGCAGAGTTAAATAGTTAAACCAGAATCTGTCAATTTCTCCCAATCTGTTGACAAGTGGAATAATATTGCACTGTGATTAGTTTATATGAAGACTGGAGGACAAGCTGAAGCCCTGCAAGTGAGGCAGACATTTCAGCTCTGCATGCACAGGCAAAAGAAGTGTCTGGGTGTTTTTCCTGAAACCCCCTGTAGCAGAAAGAGGTGAATTGAACTTGGACCAGTTCAGGTCCCTGAGCATCCCAAAGTTGGAGGTTGCCTAACTTGCAAGGTTGTGATGTTTGGAAAACTTAACACCAATGTTAACAACAGAATTCAGTATCCCTGGAGATGGCAGGTATGGATCTAAGTGTGAGCAGTGGATAATGCCTTTAAAAGACATTTCCATGTAGAGTATTACAACTTAAAGGATTTTCTCATCTGCATATTTCATGATCTGAATGAGACTGCGGAATAATTTTTTGTGTCAGTCTCCTCCTTTTCTTGCCTTGCATGAGGAGTGTTGTGGGCTGCCCTTTCTTTTGCTAGAAGGCAGCCGGTGAGTTGGAGGGAGCTGCCAGTTTTGCTCAGCTGCTGAGAGCTGCTACACACACACACACTGTCCTGCCTGGGAGACTCCTCACTGGTTTTTATTTTGATCTTCCTACTAGGAAATGAAAGGTCCCTCTGACCGAGGTTGGTGGTAGCTCATTATTGTATAAGAAAACATAACACTGCTGTTGAGAATAATCATTAAGCAGGAAATTAATACGAAGGAAAAGCACATTCCCTCAAAAAGGATCCACCACACTGCTTTGGATCACTCTGAAGAAAATCTGTCATGAAACACTTTAATGCAGACCTATGCTCAGGGAACAAGACGGTATTTTCTTTATTGCTAAGGTTATTTGAAAAAAAGCATCACAGCTTGTGTTTGAGTGGGGGAAAATATTAGTACTTATATGTGATTTTTCAACAGTAGATACAAATCTGTATCACTGCACCTATTCCACAGGAGGAGAAATTAGGGCACAGAACAGGAAAACAACCTGTTCTTTCACTTAGAGAACCATGGCTCTGCGAGAAATGAAGCCCAGGTCTTCTAATTCAGCTCAGCCTGACAACTGAGTCTCCTGATCTCCATATACTCCAACTTAGTGTTTTCATTGATCTTCTTTTGTTTGAAGTGAGTAAATGTTTATTTCCCAAGAGTGAAGCTCCTTTGCTTCCCACATGGCAACTGTGATGGCAGATTATTTAACCATGCTGTTGCTTGAGAGCAGAACGTCCTCTAGAGTGATTTTTTTTGTCTTCTAGTTTCCCTTATCCTTGACACATTTACTGGACTTGTAATCACAGTTAATTGCAGTGATTGTTCCTGGAATGAAGATGGGAAATGGAGAAATGGCCCTCAAGTATGTCCTGGGAGAAATCAGCCCTTCAACTCTCTTTCAACTCAATAGAAAGAGTTGAATGGCAAAGGTTTCATTCTCCCTCCTGGGAATGTGACCCTACATGGAGGGGAGGTGGAATACTGCAAGCCTTTCCCTCTAGCCATGCAGGATGGAACTCTACCACTCCATTCTCCATGATATCCTGCCCAACAGGCTGTTTGCAAGGAATCTGCAAAATGTCTGCCTTTGTGATGGGCAGCATCAGGACCTGATGTGGAGAAACCCAGGAAACAGGGGAACAATGATTCTCCAGGAACACGACCAGATTTGGGTATTTATGCAGGCGAGGAACTTGCTTTGGTGGCTTTGCTCTGCTCAGCAGTGAGCCCACAGCCATAAAGAACAAAATGACATGGGTAATGGCCTTGCATTCCTGAGAATAGCTTTGCAACAGCCAGCCTGCCAGCTTTGTGAGAAAGAATTCCCATGTCAGGTGAGACTCTTGTTGGGCTCCTATTATTAAGGTGCAATATTTTTAGTAGGAGACTGATTTGAAAAGGGGAATTACTTTGAACTTTCCTGGTTTAGTTCTACCCTTTTTAAATAAAGCAGATTTCGAAGGTCTCTGTAATAGAAAGTGTGACACAGAAAGTCTCTGTATAGTGAAAGCAGTAATTGATGATTGTTGAAGCTGCCAGATTTGCTAGGAGCAATGATCATCTAGTCAAGGGAAGTAAAATAAATTTCACTGAGACCATCATATTTCATTGAGTGTGACTGCTTGCAGCAGCACAACCACCATGGGCTGGTCTGGGAGACCCTGAGTTACATCACAGTGTGGTGCAGTGACAGATGGATGTTCTTTCACCCACATCTGTAAAATTTCAGGCTGAGGATGTGGGGATGCAGCTGCATGGAGTATTTCAGCTTTGCTCCTCAGGTGAGTTTCGTGCCTGCTGTTTATGCTCTGCTTGTAACTTCAGTCGGGTGGATGTAAATCTCTTCTCTCAGTCTGCCAGCACTAGAACAAGAGGACATGGCCTTAAGCTACGCCAGGGATGGTCTAGACTGGATGTGAGGAAGAACTTTTTCACAGAGAGAGTGATCTCTCAGTGGAATGGGCTGCCCAGGGAGGTGGTGGAGTCACCATCCCTGGAGGTGTTTAAGAACAGACTGGATGAGGAGCTCAGTGACATGGTCAGGGCGATGGGAGGTTTGGATGGATGGAGCGTGGTGCCCGTGGCTCCGAGGTTGTGGGTTCGGTCCCTGAGTGGGCGTTCGCTTGGGAGTTGGACTAGATGATCCTTGTGGGTCTCTTCCAACTTGGAATATCCTGTGAACCTGTGAACCTTCCTCTAGGGTTGAGATCAGAGCCCATGTCTCTCTGAAGTGTCTCATATTTAGGTAACAGGTTTGGCTAGGTTTGGCTAGGTTAGGTAATAGGTGATAGGTTGGACTCTATGATCTCTAAGGTCTTTTCCAACCTTACTGATTCTGTGATTCTGTGATATTGGAAATATGGCTCCTGTTAAACCCCACAGCATTTGCTTGCTTTGCCAGGCTGAGTGAAAATCCCCTCCTCATTTCTACTTCACATATTTTAATGTGGGGATTGTTGACCACTTCCACAGTCCTAGAAGGATGTTTGTAGTCAGTCACCTTTGACACTGCATTTAAATATTAATGTTACATTTGTTGATAGTGTTATTGTGCAGATGAACACAAAAATAAGGTTTAGGCTATGGACACACTTCTTACAGAGAGAAGGGAGGGGAAATTTTCCCTCTCAGTGAGTCCAGGACAGTTACAGATGTGACATCTGCACTAGCAAGGCAGTGCTGGCATTTCCAAGCAAGTGGAGCAATGCCTGGTGTTATTAAAGACATATCAGGGTTTTTTTTCCTGAAGATGTTAGAAATAAATATCTTTCAACAGGAAAAAGTAAATCTAGCCAGGCACTCCTGGGGGCCCCAGAAAGGAAATTATCTATAAAATCTTGTGTCAATTACCATGAACAGGTTCTTTGAAGGATGAAGCTCAGACTGAACCCCTGACAAAGGACTGTCACGATGGTTTGTGCAGTTGAAATGCTATGTGAGAGACAGAGAGACCAGGCAGAATTAACATCCCCGTGACCAGATTTTTCAAGTATATCCTTTCTTTTCTTTCGTTTCTTCAAGCTGTATCTTTTATGGTTTGGGATTTTTTTGTTAGCTGTTGATTTTTGGTATTTGAGGGGGCATTGGGGGAGGGGTTAGGGTAGTTTGGGGTTTTGTTGTTGTTGTTTTGGGGGGTTGTTTTTTTGTTTTGTTTGGGGGGTTTCGAGGTGTGTAAATAAAAATATTTATTTTCACTTTACCTTAATGGAAGTTAAAGGAGATTTCTGGTTTGCATGTGATGTGATAAGACATCCCTTGTACATGGCTCCTCCGGGGTCAGGAAAAGGAAAAAGTGTCTTCTGATAACCAGAGCAGTCCAGAAGAGCCTTTGAGGTGAGGAAGGAGACTGGACCCAGAGTGTCCTCAGGATGTCTCTTGATACAGACTTCCCAGAATTGTGTTCTGGTCTGGATTTTTAGAAACAAATGCGTTGTTAAGCTTGTTAGCAGAAGCTTTGTAGGACTTTTAGGATGCTGTTACTCAAAGACATTATTTCTGAGGGTGCTGTTGAAAGTGTGTCTCTTGAAGGAGAGACTCCCAAGATCCTTCTTAGTTCAGACTGAGGAGGACCATGACCAGGCATCTGCCTCTGTCACACACACTCCAGAGGTCACATCTCTCTGCCCTGTGCTGCAAGTCAACAAAGTCTGAGCCTCTGTCACCTTTGCTGAATCCTCTACATGCAGAGACCTGGGGAAATAAATAGTAATCCCAGGTATCTTCCTGCTTTCCCCAGCTCTCCAGGGGACATTCAGTGCTTTGGGGTGCTCTGAGTAGCAGCCAGGCAATTGAGCCTTTGTTGCCCATCTGCAGGTATTCTATACATACCATGAGGGAAGAAAATCAGTTCCTTTATGTTCTCTTCAGGAACTGCTTTGTTCTCCTTTTCTACTGCATTTTGTTTGTAACTGATGTTGCCTAGCGTCCCTGTGGAGCAAATAAGGGATTCAGCCCATAGATACAATATCCTTGATCTACAAGAATGATTTATAGGATCAGAAATTAATTAGATTGCAATGATAAGGTATAAGTACTTTGTCACTCTAAATAATTAGGTGATTAAAATTAGTTAACAATAAAGCTACTGTGATAAAACACAGTGGAGCTGAAGATGGTTTCTCTCCACTGGCTATCAAGGACAGAGAACCTGATTTTTCAGAAGAGGATATTTTGTCACATAATAGAAAACTCTGGAGATGGCCCAGGGGAGGAGATGAGTCCTGGACAGCATGTGTCAATCCCAGCTAAGTGTGTGGGACTATTGCACATCTCCAGCAGGGAGGAGATGGATGCAAATGGCAAAAGCTGTGCCCATTAGCTCCTCCTGTGCAGGAGGTTGGTACCAGACATATTTACTCTCAGGGGCATTGCATCGGCCTGAATAATGTGTTCCTCCTAGTTAAAGGGGTTGCAAAGTTGTAAAGCCAGACATTATTTAAGAGACTTTGGAACTTCACCGAACACCTGTACCAACTGTATCTACCCATTTTTCACCATCCATGTGTTCCAAAGGGGTAAAGTGTGAATGTTAGGGGTGTCTTCACCAAACTACTGCTGATGTATGGCTGCTTCTGGTTGTGGGATGAAGGCATTGCACATATTTGGTCCTTTTTCATACCACATCCATATGCACATGTGATCTATACATAAATTCAGATCAATTCTCACGTATTTCCGTTTGCTGGATGAGGAGTCCTGCCCCAAGTGTAAAGACACTTTTGTTCCTGTGCTGTTGTGGAAATGTCAGCCTGGTAGAGAGGAGCCAGAATGGCATCAGGGACATGTGAGGAAGAAGCGAAACTGGAGAAATGTGAACCTGTTGTTTATGAAGCCTGGTGAGTAGGAGTCTGATCCTCCAACTCCAATATTAGTTAATGGGATCTGAATGCTTGACTCCTACACACAGCTCTCAAAATTTACTCCATCTGCTCCATTCCTTGTTATCTTGCCTTTCTTTTTTCCATAGCAGAAAAGGCAGAGCTGTCTCTTTTCTGAGATAAGCTTTGAGAGCTGTAACAGTTTGGGTACAAATGTTAATCTTACTGAAGCCAGTTTTAATATCAATTGAGAATTTGGTTTCTTCTCTGGAGTCACATATCTAACTTTAAACATAGATCTATGTAGCAAATGAATGCACAAGTTCACAGATGCAAGATAGCAGTAATGGCCATATTAAAACCTTATACTGAACTGATCTTATCACCCAACTGAAAAATGGATAGTGATCGTCTACAGGGTCAAAGGGTTACATTTTATTGATCTCCTAGGGTTCATTTTATTTTTCTTCATGTCACTCTTATTACATCTTTGGCACACGCGAACACATATGTTGTTATAATTCCTTCAAACCAGGCTGACTACTGTCAGCTGAACTCAGAGTGACTTACTGGTGCTGCTGATTTCAAAGAGAGCTTCTGGGTGAAACAACGGCCAAAATATTTTTTTTTAAATCTTTTTTTCACCCTTTTTTCTTTCAATGTCTTTTTTCACTCTTTTGAAAAGTGGTGCCAACTTTTTTTTTATCTAGTTCTATCTGATTTTTCTGTCATTTCCTTTCTGATTTTTGGGGTTTTTTTTCTTGTGGGTTTTTTGGTTGTTCTTATTAAATGGCTGTAGCAGGAACAGCAATGACACCGCTTCCCATTCCACTTTTAGTCTCTGAGAAGAGAAAATAGAAGATTTTACCCAAGCTATTGATTTCCACAGAGTACCCTAGAAATGCTGTAGAAATTATATTCCTCCCTTTACAACTCAATAAGGGAAACTCGAGTATTCTTGTGCTAAGGAAATACAAGACATCTCATGCTAAGTTAAAGCCCTAAACTAAACTTTGTATTAATTAGCAAAGCAATAAATACATTCTGGCTCATTATTTGTGAAAAGACACATTTCACAAAAGGCTGCATTTAGACTCATGCAGCAATCACTCAGCCACTGGTAATATCGAGGCTACAAATTGCTTCCTAGATGTATTCCCAGAACATAAACCAAATACATCACATTTTTATTTAACAAACATTACTACCTAGTCTGAGCTGTACAGGCTTTTATTTATGCTGTGTGCAGTAAACACAGCATTAAATATGTTGTCTGGATAAGAACTTTCCTATGATTTGAGTCATAACGGAAGCTGAGAGCACTAAATTGATTTTAAGTTATTCTGACATTTTAAAGGAAATTGTCATTATCTAATTCACAAGGAGCTGTTCTGAATGACTGTAAAGAAAATTGTTTTCATTTTGCTTAGATCTGGCATTACAAAAGGTCACATACTTCTAATCAGACCCCTTCAAATTACAAAACATACTTGGAAAGATTTGCATTAATACAATTAGTGTATTTAACTGTATGTTAATGAAAACCATAAGCATTCTTCGTGTCTGAAGAAAGGGAGGATGGAAAGATAAATCTGAGAAGCTGAAGTTCAATCACCTGTTTCTGTGTGTGTCACTCATAAGATTTTGCACATAATTGACTTTTTTGATGTTCTGTTTGATCAAATTCAGAAGCAAAAAGAACATTTTAGGTCAATCTAAAACAAAAGTAATCTTTTAATTTTAATTAATTTTTAAAAAATCAAATTCAACCTTTTTTTTCCCAAACAAAGCACATGCATCTTTATTATGGGCTTGTAACTTTAGCTGCACCTCCACATTAAGCCTCATTATAAAGGATAACATTTACTGAAGTAAGATATTTTGGTCCCATTTTATTTTCTTCCCATTGATTGTGCCAAATGTGACTGCAGTTTGTGAGCACTCTAGTCAGTCTGGTTCTGCGGGGTTTTTGGTGTCTTGTTGAAGTGACCACATTCCTCCATGCTTTCATCAGAACACAGCCAAACACTTTCAGACTTCTCCCTTGTTTTAAACCCACCGGAAGCAATACAGGAGTTTTCCTGCATGGAAAAAAAGGTCCAGTGACTACTTACATTCAGCTACTGAGATCTTCTCACCATGGAGAGGGAAGTAGATGTGTGACACTCAGACTCTGTGCCATCCTTATTGAGGAGAGGTTAACGTAGGTTTCAGTCTCCCAGTGGTGAAGATCCTATCAGGGTACAGTGGGAATTCACTCATTCTTAGCCTGAAGCAACATGTCTTTCCGGCACCATTTGTTTGATGATGCAAAGCAGAGAAATTCCTTACACTCTTTGTTGACTTTACCTGTTTCTTGCTAAACCCTAGGCAGGAAGGAAAAGGGGCTATTTCACCCGTGTGGTGCTACCTGTTCAAATACTGTCCTTCAAGAAAAGACAAGGCCATTTATTAATAAACAGGTGGATGTTGAAGTCCTGCGCCACTGTTGTGTCCACCCAGCAGGTTGGGGTTGCTCTATGTACTGTCAGCCCAGAGGACAAGACATTCTCCACCCATCCATGTACACAGACCCTGCCTGACATTTGCACATCCCATAGGAAAGTGCCTTAGCACTCTCTTAAGCTCCAAAGGCAAATCATCTTGCCAGCTATTTCTCGCTCTCAGGAAATGTCTGGTGCCTCGATGGTGTTTGTCATGGCTGCATCTGTGCTCCTTCAGGTGTTTCCCAGGTGAGACTGGTCCACAGATTACAAAATCCTTTGATGAGCTTAAATGAAGGAATAAGGGGGTGTGGAGAGGGGTAATTGCAGTGGTTTCTGTGAAAGAAGGAAGAGTCATTATCAGAGGTACCAGTGGATGTCTACCATCTCATTGGCCTTGGAAACGGTTTTGTTTTGATGTAAGTTACCAAGATTTTGTTTGTATGGAGAATCTAACACCCTGAAGGAAGAATCTGAAGGGTTTGTAGAATATTAGCACTTCCCTGGCCAGGAGAGAGGAAACGTAGGTTTCACAGCTGAACTGCAGCTACTTGATTCCTAATTTCTGGATGCTGAGCTTGGCTCTTCCTTCCCAAAGATGTCCAATTTTTGAAACTCATTGGCCAAGGAAAGTGTAGTTGCACAAAGTGAACTTGGTGTGTGCATTTTGGTTGTTTATTTGCTTGTTTTTTAAAAAGGTTATGAAAAGCTGTATCTGGAGGAAGGTAGGAGGGNCAAGTGATAGAACAAGAGGACACAGTCTTAAACTGCATCAGGGGAGATTTAGACTGGACATTAGAAGGAACTTTTTCACAGAGAGGGTGATCTCTCAGTGGAATGGGCTGCCCAAGGAGGTGGTGGAGTCATCGTCCCTAGAGGTCTTTAAGAAAAGGTTGGATGAAGTACTTGGTGACATGACCTAGATATTAGGGTAGTGTGTTATAGGTAGGATGGTGTGTTGGTAGTAGGATGGCAACAGGTTAGGTTAGGTTAGGTAACAGGTTTGACTGGATTAGATTGGTAATAGGGGATAGGTTGGACTTGATAATCTCTAAGGTCTTTTCCAACCTTACTGATTCTGTGATTCTGTGATTCTAAATGGGACTCCAATGATGTCCTGTCTCTGTGGTGGCTCTTGCATGGAGCTGTAAGGAGCTCTAACAGGGGAAAACCAAAAGCAGTCATCCAGGGTGCACTGCCTGCTCAGTTTAATAAGCAATACGGGACAAGAGAGTGACTCTGTCACTAAACCCAAGTAGGGTAATTGAGATGCATCTACCCTGAGGGGCTGGAGACATGCTGGAGACATGGAGACATGGAGGGTGTTGGGTGAATTGGACTGTTGAGCACGATCCTGGATTTGACCTGATGGTCTCATGCATCACGTGGACCATGAGGCCAGTGGGGCCCTCAGGGACATGCTGAACACAAGAGCAGAGGTGTGGGGGAGAGCACTCACATTTCTGATCCTAGGGTTGATCTGGGAGTCCTGAGCCATGGCAAATGTCCTTGGAGAGATTGTGTTGAAAAACTACTTCTTAGGATCTCCAGGAAATGCAATGACAAATATTCCAATTACTTTCTAAAAATCCCATGTATTAGTCATGCAAATGGAGTGTCATTCTCTGGTGACACAGACTCAAGCTAACACCATATTTTTCTTTTAAGCTTTGACTCTGTGTTTTGTTAATGACCACTCTAAAGGCACTGCTAAAGGCACTGCTCTTCCACACTCCTACCTGTGCCACTCCACATTCTGCTGAGGACACGGGGGGAATGAGAGCTGTCAAGTTGTGGTAATGGCGCAAAATTCATGATCTGAATATGTATTGCATCTAGGCATGGCCTTTACATATCTGAGCACTCAGACGTTGTAGCACTGGGACTGTGCAATGTCAGAGAGATAACATTGCCCTCAGCTCAAGCATGTACTTCATCAAGTGGCAACATCTTGCAGAAATTAATAGGCATGTGCTTATCCAAGGGAGGGCACTCCAAGTAAAAATGCACCTCTCTGAGCTACTGGCTATTTGTGTGTATGTAGAAGAGTTGAAATACATTTTCTCAGTGAGAACATGATCTACACCCTCCTCAGTTTCAGTAGGAAAATCTACTGAGCTCAGCAGACTCTAATTTAGACAGCCAGTGTAGCTGAAAATGCAGAATAAAATATTATTTCACATGTATTTGCTTTAGAAGGAACGAAGCATGGTTTTTCAGCTGTCTGTGTAAGTGAAATGGCATGTTTAAACTACTGGTGCAAGGCTGACTACTTAAAGAGCTCTGTCTGAGAGGGGGGAGAACTCAGTGCAATAACACCGTGCTTGAATCTGGAAAACTAAGGAAACAAAAATGCAACAGAATGACAGTATAAAGCGTCAGGGTTATATGTGCATGTGAAGACAGGTGTGCCATCAGCATCCCTTCAAGTTTTTGCTTTAGGAGGGTGAAGTGCAGCTCTCCCATCTCCACCCAGTTTTCTGTGTTTTCTGAATTTTATGGAAACTCAGTGGGAGATACCGCCCAGAACACACTGTAAAAAATGTACAGGAAGATGTCTTCTAAAAAAAATCATCTGTTGTACTTCAGGGATGAGACATTTGGGTTGAGCTCTTTATCTGAGTGAGGAAGATTGGAGATAAACTCCTTGCTATTCTGCAGCTTTTGAAATCTGGAAGAGTTCCTGGGAATTCCATCTGCAAGATGATGTATCCACACTCTGCAAGGCAGTTGAGGAAACTCTGGGTGGCCAGGTGCTGTCAAGAAATTCTGCAGAAAACTAAGCTCGGTTACTACAGAGTCACAAGAATTTGAACTTCCTTGGTCCACTGAGAGCACCAGCCCATGGTGTCCAACCCTGCTTGGGCTGTTCCAGCCTCTCGGTGCTTGACTGAGTATCTCTCAGCTGTACTTTCCTACACTGAGAAAATGCAGTATTTCAGGCTTCCAAAAGAGCAGTTGGAATGCCTGAGCCCAGAAGATGCTTTTGGATTGCAGATTTCTGTGATACCACATCAGCTTTGATGGATACCAAAATCTCTGAGGAGAATTGATGGAGAAGTTTTCCTCACTGCTCAGCATCATGGGATTTACTGGCTCTCCATTCGACCGCCCCAGGCTCTTGAAGGGAGTTTAAACACATCCTGATGTCCTTTGTGCTTATGTGATCTGAGATGTTGAGCCCTCGAGTGTCATCTCTGCACTAGACTAACATTTAATAGCTGATTGAGCGGTGGTGAGGAAGAGGAGCTTGATAAGCTGCTTTAATGGCAAAGCCTAACACGGGGATGGGCAGAAGTCAGTGTTTCTCTTGCAATAAGCTACAGCTGCAGGAAGGCTGGGAAGTGGCCTTTCCAGTGTCAGACCCCCAATGGTTTAAACTATCTATTTAACTTTTTGTACTAAAAAAGAGACTAGTTTCTTCAGGTGTGTGTTCCAGGTACCACACTTGTGACCAACACATGAGACATGGTGAGGAACTGTCTTCACAGACACAGCAGATCTGAAGGGATTGTCACTCTGTGGAATGATTTATTAGTTGCAGTCATCTAGAACAACATGAAAAGACATTTAGCTCTTGCTTTCCCTGGGACGTGGAAGCCACTGGGCATAATGTTCTCTATGGTCACCCCTGATTTCTAGATGTAGAGCATCCCAGCCACAGCCTCATCTGTCTACACCATGATCAGAGATACCAGACTTCCAGAAATCCCTGGCTGATGTGGCAACTTCTCAACATCCCACCAATTTATGTTCCTGGCAAGGGAAAAAACAGAAAAGAAGTAAAAACACCTTTGTAGAAAACTGGATATGCCATGTCCCTGCATGGGACTGGAGCCCCAGGTCCTGGGTGCCCAGAGATGTTGTAGGGAGAACCTGATTAGATAAAGAGGAGACCAGAACTATCTCTCAAAATTGAGTTAGCTGGGCAACCATAAATGTCTGAATTTAGGATTCACAAAACCAATATTCATTATGAAGCTGCTTTACTGTGAAATCACTGTTGGCTGTTTAATACAGTTAAACATAAAATACAGTAACTATTCTGCAAACTAATTGCCGAGAAACCAGAGGCAATCTATCTTGGCATTTGTTTATATGCAATGAAGTTTTATAATCTAATTTGCAGATTACCAGCCATGATATTTAAGGCAATTAATGGGCTGAGCTGAATTGCTCACTCCCTTATGTGAGATTTCCACAGAACATATTTCTGGACTAAGAAAGGGTACTTAAAATTCTGCACTCACTTCTCTTTATTAATGGCCATACTCCTCTGGAACTGTAGATGTTACCTAGTGAACACACTTCTGCTTTTATTACTGGTCCTATAAATTAGTTACTTGTAGCAGTAATTCTTAAATTAATAAAACTAATTTTCCTTTTTATTTTAAAATTGACTTCTGTTGAATATGACACTGTTACTCTGACTACATTATGAAACACCAACTGAATTATAAACTCTCAATGCTTCGATAACTTGCTCTGGCAAGCACCAATATATGGATTCCTCTAAATATTCTAAGTGCAGAAGTCCTTTGCATCCTACTGCTGTGAGTGCAATTTTTTTCCCTTCTTAAACCATTGATAGTCCCCCTGTCTCACTGTGGACTGTCAACTCCTCAGTGTGAGCAATGCACCTTAGTTTGTGCCACAGAATCACTGCCAAAATAGCCAGGGTAGTTAGAGAGGTTACAGTGCTGTGCTGGAAACCATGAATAGGTTGTGAAAGGGTTCATCACTGTACCCTTCTTTAAGCTCATGCTTTTCCCTGAAGTGAGGGGCACTCATGATCTGACCTGAAATGTGAGTAGTAAAAAGGAGATGATAATAACATCTCTGGTCTAGTAAGGTGTACATACAATGTCTAACACCACAGGGTCAGCTAAATGTCTGATGGATAACCCAAATATAACTGCGCTACAAACAAATTTTTGACAGTGAGATCAAGAGTAGATGTTCTGGGTTTAGCCTGTGCTATTTTTATTCCTAAACCCAACAGGAATGACCCATCTCTTTGCATATCCCATCCTTGCCACAACTTTTGGTATGGTTTTCTTGTTTTCCCAAGGGAACCTTCCCAAGAATCACTTTTGTCTCTTTCTTGCTTTGTCTCAAGTTGTGGCAAAGGGAAATGATCAACAAATGGAATCATTCTGGGTCATTAGCTGCCCCCAGGACCTGAGCCTTTGCTTTGAGCCATGCATCCTCAAAATCACACCCAGCATTGCACTGGCGCTTCCTGGCTCAGGCTGGAAGGCTTTGATCTGAGATGCTCACAGCAGGTGAGGGCAGGCCTCAATGCTGATGCTCGAGCCAAGATTTGCTGACAGTGTTAAAATAGTCATTTAGGATTCTGTAGTAGCCAATGGAGTCCAGTCTCTCTAGAGAGCACTCATTTCATTTGAAGATTAATGGGGTGTACACCCTACCCTCTGGAGCTGCATGTATTAGTCCATTGGCTGGTGAGGAAGCTCTAATGGGTTATCTTAGGCTAGGCATCTTACTCATAAATTGTTTTTACCATGTTAGGTGACTCCTGGTCTAAGGACAGAAGCTGAAAATAGACTGCTGTCAGTGACACTTGCATTCAGGTACATATTATTTAACTTGTCTTACTTTCTGCCCTAAAGCATTATGTAGCAGAAGTCACTTTACCTAACATCCAGCCAAACCAAATTTGAATGAAGGCCACACTGCAGAAACTGTTCCAAGGCTGAGAGGTAGAAGGTCTGTGAGGAGAAGAAAGGAGTTTCACAGGGGGATTTGGATGGGACTGAAGAAATGGAAAATCATCTCCTGGTTGTGTTACAGCCTCTCTCTGAGGATATAGGAACTCTCACAGCACTGCCCTAAAAGGACCCACAGGGCTTGAGTTCAAGGAGCCTTCAAATCCTCACTTTCCAGGCATTGAAAACTAGTCTCCTTGATGTGCTGAGGTTTTTGTTAAAGAAGTTTCAAAAAGTCAAATGTACCTTTCAGACCCAAGGACAGTGCATGGGACAAAGATTGGAAGTTCCAGAACTTCTGCAATTCCTATTCACTTACACGTAGCCTTGTACAGAAGTCCTCATCCCTGATGTGTTATGATTTTTTTAATGGGATGGTTCTAAAGATGGATGCAGCGCATTAGCCTGAAAATGTATTTAAGAGGTGGGTGAGTGCATAATGAGATGCACTGAGAAGAAAAGGATTTGAATGCTCAAGTCTTTCCCAGAGGAAAAGGAAATTGCATGATAAGTAGAAATATGAGGCACAGTGTAGCAAAGGTGTCAGGTCTCATCTGGAATAGTGTGGATGGTGTTGGTCAGTGCAGTTCAGGGAAAATAAATCCTAGCTGATGTGGGTAGCAGAGGGTTTCTAATGGAAAGAGACAGTCTTTTCCTCAGCAGAATGCTGGAAAATCCATAGAGGGCAAAACAAAAGCTCAGAAGAAATTCAGTTATCTCAAATGCATCTTGAGATTAATCATTAGGAGCTAGAGCCATTTGTTTAAAATATAGCATCAGCACAAAGATTAAGAACTAGTTATCAATACATATAGATTGGAAGTTAAAAATGCCCAGTAAAACAAAACCTGAAAAGTTTCTCAGCGTAACTGTGCAAAGCTTGACTAGAAGAGGAACTGTCCTTGTTGATGGGAGATCACTCTCCCCAGGCTTTTAAATGAACACTATTAAAAATCCCCCAAACAACAAAAAACAACAACAAAAACCCTAACAACAAAATTGAATTGGTTAAAAAGTGTTGCTTAATTTTACTGAATTCCCTTGCACAGGTGCAAATTAGGTTAAGTAGAGCCTGATAGATCATTCAACAGCACGGGGGAATGCATTTCCAGAAAACAAATACTACAACTGCAGCACTGATGCACACTTGCAGACTCCACACCCTGTTCTGGGACTCTTTGTTCAGCTGGACTCGTGACATCTGAGCCTGCTGGGACCATAATCTTATAAATGTCAAATTAATATTAAACAATCATAATATGAAAAACCAGGACTTTCAAATTGAGTAAGATGGTAATTGAATGTTAATTACTAAGCCACTATTAAGTCATACTTTGAGTTATGACATATTTATTTTCTAGTTATTAACCTTCAGGGTTTTTTAAATTAGGATTGTTCCAGTACACCGTTAGTGTTAAGTTCTCACATGCTAATATAAATAGAATATAAAATTGAAGAATATTGTAGGTCAGCCTTCGGAATACTTTTATGTTAGGTTTTTTCTTTACTCTTCATCTTTTCTTGAAAGAGGTTCAAATGTCACCAGCTATTTAATTAGAAACTTCAGTAGAGGAAATCCAGAGTTTTGTTGTGAACTGGACTCCCCTCCTAGCTTGCTTGGTCTGGCATGTGATAACTGGGTGGGGAATATATACTGGGAAATGGGAGCTCAGAGAGAATTCTGTATGAGTGCCAACCACTACAGAGGTCAGCCCAGCTGTGGGCTTGAACAGGCACTCATGGGTGATGTGAGATGACATGTCTAGTTGCACCTGCCCTGTGTAGGACAACAATAGCTCACAGTCAAGTCTGCCCAGTCCCTGCTGAGCTCAGAATAGGAAAGTGGTCCTGATGGATGGAAGAAGCAGGAGGTGATACGGAGTGTCAGCTCCCACTGACCAGCAGGAGATGCTTCAGCTCCCAGATATCAGGTGCAAACTACCAGATCCATGAAGTCTTTCACAAACAAGCTGAAGGAGGACCTGGAAGACAGGAGGTTTTTTCATGTTGAGAGGTAGAAGAAAGTAGAACCACCGCACCTCAAAACTGAGAGAGGCAGAAGCACTCATGGCACCCAGCCTTTTCCAAAAGCAGTAGGTCTGTTCATATGTCAGAGTCCATTCACTGCTGCTGATCAGAAGCCACCCCATTTCCCACTCATATTTCTTGTATGTGAGTATGGCACACCTCTGTAAGCCAGAACTCCTGCTACAGGCATCACTCTCTCTGGACACTCCAGTTCTGACTACAAGAGCTTTTTCTGCTGAGGTCTAAGGCTGGACATTGCCTCATGGTTGGCACAGAGGCTACAAGAAGCCTCAGTTCTCTTCCCAGCCCAGGCAGCTGTTTGCTAGGCAACTCTGGCCTAATATTCTTGCTTTGCTACGTCTCACCCTCACATGTGTGGAAGAGGAGTGCAATGCCTTTTTTTTTCAAGGATCTTTGTACTCCAGTGATCGTCACCATCATGAAGAAGTGTCTTCAGAGGGTCCATGAAATATCTCTGTCTCTATCTACCGTGGCATATCAAAACAGTTCTGTGCTATCTTACCCTTGTCCTTACAATCAAAGATATTTCCAGGACTCTTCTTTTTCTAAACCAGTGTCTGTCAAAGCTAATTAACATGCAGACATAAGTCATCTGGGGAGAGAGACTGCTTAGCAATGAGCAGCCTGTGGGTTGCTTGCACAGATCTACAGACAAATGATTCAGAGAGGTTCAATTAGGGAAGCTTTCAGCACTTGGATGGAGCCAGAGCCTCTGGTTTATATGACTCATGAACAGCATTATTTTCTTAGTGAACAGCTGCCAAAAAAAGTAAGGCAAGGGAAGTGTGCCAATCAGCAAACAAGAGATAAGTTTGAAATCAATCCTTCTCCTAACCTGTGTCATATTCTAGGTGTCCACCTAACCTGGATAGTTTTCTAGCAATATTTTCTGTAATACCTCCTCATTGAGGAAGGAAAGAAAATATTTTCTCAAACACTCGGTAGGGAACCCTTCACAAACTTCACTCTTCAGAAAGAGTGGCAGTGGAGAAAGAGGCTGACCAGAAATCCTTCTCCTCGTATATCTACACATGGTGGCCTCATTTGGCAGTTTGCCGGCTCCAGGAATGACATTTCCCTTCCTAAATAGTATTTCTTTGGCAGCTTGGAGCATCATCCTTATCATAGTATTCAGAATTATTAAAAGCTTCTAAGAGAGTTTTCAAAAGGAAAAGTTCCAGCCTTGCTGGGATCTGTTTGTGGGGCATGATCAGTGACTTTTAGAGCAATTGGGTTGATGGAAGGGAGCATAGGGAGATAAGGAGGAAAGAATCACAGAATCACAGAATATTATGAGTTGGAAGGGACCCACAAGGATCATCTAGTCCAACTCACCATCTAACACCCGTAAGGAGACCGAGAGCACATCGCAGAGCATAACACCAACCTAGATCCCTCACAGTCTAGCAGGCCACTCCGAGCCGGAAGGGGCCCAACGTCATCCAGCCCTACACCTCCCTGCTAGACCATGTCACTAAGCTCCTCGTCCAGTCTTCTCTTAAACACCTCCAGGGATGGTGACTCCACCACCTCCCTGGGCAGCCCATTCCAATATGCGATTACTCTCTCTGTGAAAAACCGCTTCCTAATGTTAAGATTGAACCTCCCGTGGCGTAGCTTGAGGCCGTGCCCTCTCGTTCTGGTGTCGTCAGCCTGGAAGAAGAGGTCCACACCCATCTGGCTGCAACCTCCCCGCAGGTAGTTGTACACAGCAATGAGGTCCCCTCTGAGCCTCCTCTTTTCCAGACTGAACAGTCCCAGTTCCTGTAGTCGCTCCTCATAGGGCCTACCCTCCAGTCCATTCACCATCCTCGTTGCCCTTCTCTGGACCCTCTCAAGCAGCTCAACATCCCTCTTGAACTCTTGAAAGCAAACTCAATAGGTTCCTGCCAGATCCTTTTTAAAGCTGAGTGAATAATTCACAATGAATAATTTACTTGTTGGCATCAGGCCTTTATCTCCTTTGGTGATACGCTACAAGAAAAATGTAGATCCTCAAATTTGTCTCTTTGAATTATGTGAACATATTTTTTTGTAATTCTCTATAGCTTGGTTAAACATCTTAGACTTCCCAGCTGTGTTGCTTAGTTGCAATTTGTTGTATGGAATAATTCTTCCTTTGTGGATTAAAGCAGAAGCACTTCTGCCATGGCCATTCGTAATGTAAATACAATTTCTGTGACTAACACATACTTGAAAATAATCATTGAAGTTCCAGTAAACAGTTGAGATGCATGAGGAACACATGAATGGCTAAAGGAAATTCAATAAACTCAGACAGCTTTTCATACTTTCACATCATGTATTCTTTTCACACCCCTGAAAGCTCATTGTCCTTTAAATTTAAGGTTAAATATTTACCATCACGGCCTGAACTTTGACATATCTCAAAGTCCAGAGATGTTTGTTGAGCTCTCCATTTGTTTCTTGGATGTGTGATTGTCTTGTAAATGGAAGTGATTCTGGTCATGTCATTGTTTATGGAAGTGTCATCAAATTTAATGTTCTATTTTCCTGCCAAGATAATAAGGCTTGTTATAAAGAGAAGGACTTGCTTTATTAAATCCTTGTAAATTGAAGTAAAGACTTAAATTCCTCTTGATAAAACAATTTTGTTTATATACACCTCTGCTGAAACAAATGGTCTCCTGGCACTTGTCATGTTACTAGACAACATTTCATGCAAATCCACATCTGTGATGAAAGAAGGCAAATCAAAATTCATGTCAGGATTTTGATCCCTCACAAATGTCACAGGTGACTGGAGGAAGGACATTGACTTTTAGTGGTTAATCTTATATGGTAGCAATACATGAAAAAATTATTTTCACTGAAAACTAGAGCTCCTGTTTGCTCATTGAAGAAAAACAGGAAATAATAAGAAAAAAGAATTATAAGCCCTTTGCCAGCTGAAATCAAGTCTTGCAATTAATTTTGAACTCTCTATTCATGTCTTTAATAACATCTTCTTCTTGGCCTCCTGTTGAGGACAACAGTTGTCTGTATGTCCATGAACAGACCACATAATGTGTTTTTAGCAGAAGGTTTTCCTGCCACCTTGCATTAACAGAACCCCAAATTACATCCCTGGCAATCACCAGCTCTAATGATGGTGACCCACCATGGCACAGCACATCTATGCTTATATTATCCCTGTCAAAGTAATAACACTGGAATTGTAGGATCCATCTGTATATAAACTAGTCCACAAATGCTTTGTCTTCTTAGTGGAATCAGTTTTTCTGTTAATCCAGAGTTTACCACAATAGCTTTTCTTTGAGTGATTGTAAGCAGTTGCTTTGTTAACCAATTGTATCAACTATTTATCTTACAATAAAGGGTAAAAAAAACCCCAAACATGACATCTAATCAACTTTTGCTAGGCGGTGTTGAAACAAAACCACAGTTTTAACCAACTATCCAACAAGTTCCTTTTAAAAATTGTTCTTCTTATCTCTTGACAACCTGCAGTGAATAACGATCTATGATTTTCCTCTTGTGCTACAAAATTTATTCACCTAAATAGCAGAAAATGGCTAACTTGTAGGTAAGTTTGCAAATATCCCTTGAAGCCATAGATCATATACTTGTACACAGATGGCTCCCTACAGACGATCATTACTCTGAGACTTGCAGAGCTTAGGAAAAACCTAGAATTTTCTCAAGGACACCACAAATCATAACTAGCTCCTGGTGTTTGATGGATTTTACCCTGCTCAACTGTAGAGCGAATTCAGAAGCTAAAGATGCAAGAAACATCCAAGCTTCCAGATTCTTAATTTTAGTTTCATCCAAAAATATAGGAATAGGCTGGATCCTTAAAATCACTTGGCAAAAGAGAAACTTTGCTTGTCAGACTTGAGAGCTACTGAATGTGTTGTTTCTGAAGTCCCCTCCTTACAGTACTTCAAATTGGGTTAGTGGAGGGAAAAATGTAATAGCTTTGGGATATTTGTCATGCTGTTGTTGAAATAGATTTAGTTACATATTTTATAAATTGATGCCTTGAGATGTATTTTAAGACTTATCTTAATCTTTTATTATACATATTTTCCCCTTTCAAGAGACACTTAATTAACCTGCTTCTCTGCTCCTTGTAACAGCCAACAACCTGTTCATCTTCAGGGATGAAGACAAATGTCTTTGGAAGGATGGGAGTAGATCCCATTGTATGAAGTTTATTGCTTCAGATGGCTGTAAGGAAAAGGATTACCCACTGCAGACAGTCAGGATGGGCCCTGTAGTTAGAAAGCACCGTGAAATTGCTTCAGCTCTCTGGTTTGGTTGAAGAAAATCAGTGAAGCCCAGGGCTCTTTGGTGCTCAGGTACCTTAAGGAAGTTGGGCCCCCATTGACTATCAGTGGAGATGACTTATATCCAAGGGTGGAAACAAGAATTACTGCTAGTGTTCACAGGAACTACATCCACTGCAGTGAAAAATCAGGTCTCTGAAATAGAGCAGTAAATTCCACCCCCTGTGTAGCACAAGGGACTTTCCCTGAGTGTTGATGTCTGTAATGGCAAACCAAGGTGGGAGGACCCCAGGAGGACCCCTGAAACAGCCCTCCCGTGTGCCCGTGAGTGAGTCTCCACTGTTCCTCGAGAGGTGACCCCCCTGTGTACTTCCCCCTCCCACATGTCTTGGTGGAGAACCTGCTTGGGGAAGGAAGGCCCTGCCATCACCATGTAATACCCAGGCTTGGTGCTATAGTTTTTGGGGAGGGGAGTGCATTTCACTGGTCTATGGATTTAAATGAAGCAAACCAAGTTTCCCCATATGCCACATGCCTCACAAAAAAGGCAGTCCCCTTGGTCCAAGAGTAGTGTAGTGGGAGGTATGGGTCTGCCACAGATGTCCTGAATGACCATCCTAGGGCAATGTTTGCAGTCTCCCGTGTCACGGTGTCCCCTTTGCTGAAACATGATGATAGGTGAGCCAAGAGAGTTTGGACAAAGGAGTACGGCAGTGTTGTGCAAGCCACAGCTGGCCTGCCAGATGTAACTTCCAGAGCACAAGGAAGGATTGCCACTGCCTTCATGGAGACAGTAATTTGATTCTCTTTTCCATTCTTGTGCCAATTTCTATAGACGTTGCAGAAATGACATGTGTCAGAGAATTCAATTCTGATTGAATTTATCTGAAACTTTTAATTGGGTTCCAAAATCATGGGGGCGGGGAGGGGGGGGAACATGCATGTGGGAGTTGTAAGATGAACAGATATTGTTATTAGATGAAGCGTAACATTTTAGGAAATGAAGCCAAAATTCTGCTTGTTCAGATGGACGATATGAGTGTTGATACACTGAAACCCAGGAGGCTTCTGAGACCCACAAAATAGGGATGTGAGAGGTCGGTCAGGGCGCACCTGCATTGGAGCACCGGCCGTCCTACCAGGATGCTCTGTTTATATCTAAAGGCATTCAAAAGCCATCTTCAATTTACAACTAACATTTAAACAAGGGGCTTATTTTCCAGGCTAATTTGTCTCTGCGTCTTAACCGGCCGCATTTTCACAATTAGCCGTCTGTGTCCCCCGGAGCCGCGGGAGCCCGGCGGGGGATTGCGAAGGCAGGGACGGGGGGGCTGCCTGGCTGCCGTCTCCATGCGGTACAGGCAGCGTGATCAGAGCGCTAACACAACAGCCCGTGTAATTACATGTTTCTGGGAAGTGTGTTAGCTCCGTGGGGAGCTGAGTCCATTTGGAGGGGAGGAGGAGAAAGAGACTTTCTTTGGGGGGGACGGTGGGAGGGGGGGTGTGTAAGGTGAAAAGGGTCAGTGAGTAACCCAGCTCTGGCTCGAATGTGATAAAGGTAATTGTTGCTCTCAAGTGAGCACCGGGTGCTTCCTGGCTCTGGCTGCTCTCACTCATTGCTCATGTGTGTGTTATGCGGGCGTCTGCTCTCCAAACCGGGCGCAGCAGGGCTTTGCGAGAAGAGAGAAGAGGTTTGACCCTGTTGGAAGCGGTAACGTTGCGGTGTTTGACGTTGTTGCTGCGGTAGCATCACCAGGGCAGGGAGGAAGATGCAGAGTCAGGGGCACGGCAGTCCTGTGCTACCTAGGATGTATTTAGGTGGAGGAAGGCGATTGGCAATTAAGAGCAATTAATTTCAGTCCGTGTGCCGGGACAAGGAGAGGATGGCTGGCACCTAACCTGTCATGTAGGTGTTTGATGTGTGTCCTGTGTTGCTGCTGCTTTCTGTGGTGGCGTGTGCCTGAGCTTTAAATATCCTGCAGTTCCAGATATCTTGTTTCTCCAGCCGTCTCTCTGTCTCATTTTCCTCTTCTCTCTAGTGTAAAATTTGGCCTAGCTTAAGCTTCTTTCCCTGGCTGTGAAGGTTATTTCCTTCCCTCCTCTCCTCCCCACCCCCTCATCCATCCTCTCCTCCTCTTGCAAATGCTCTCCGACCCTGATTTGGGGTTTCTCTCCCTGCAGTCAGCTGTGGGCTCTGTGGATGCTTTGCTGTGACGGAGGGCCGAGGGCTGACCGAGCCGTGGGGAGGATTTGTGTGTAGGAAGAGAGGAGATGGCTGTGCAGCGTGCTCCCGAATCTGCTCTGAGCCTGCTGATGGTAAGTGCTTGCTGAAATCCATTTGAGAAGGGGGGCTGGGGGGAGAGAGGTGCTGTGCCGCATGGATTCAGAGCTCCAGATCCATGGGAGGATTTTGTGTGAGCCGCTGCTTGGCTTTTACAGGTCCCAGGGAACTTTGCAAAGGGCTCATTTGGGGCTTGCATGGATGCATTTCCTCCCACGATGGGTTTTAGTGCATCTGGACCAGTGATCAAGGCAGGATTTTGAAGTCACCTTTCCGGCAGAGCTGGGACTTGTGTTCGGGGTTCATCCTCAGCTGCAATTTTTCATTTTACTTATTATATCAGTGCCTTGAATTCTCACATCCTCCTGCTTTAAGTTATGACATAACTTAAAAGATGAGAGGGAGACCTTGATTTCTCTGCTGGTTGAGAGGTGTGTTGTTACCTGTGATCAGGTACTCAGCTGTGGTATCACTTGGGGAATGGTCCTCTAATGCCGTGAATTGCCATTCAACTAACTGCAGTGTGTCAGATCTCCTAGTGACTGCAGAGCACGGGGTAATGACTGGTATTTATCCGAGCTATTTGCTACAACATGTTGAGCCACTGACCTACTTCTCAAAGTTCTGCATATTTATAATATTTTAAAGAAGATTATTGAGCAAAACACGTGGCTGATGCTAGAAGTATGCCAGTGTTCTGCTGCAATTAAAATAAACCCTTTGGTGGAGTATTACAGAGTTGTTTAGCTTAACTGATTTTAATTTCTTCCTCTCTTGCACTTCTGTTGCCATTTTCTGTGCAGCAGCATGAGGGATGACTTTAGTCTAAGATCTCTGGTTGGGTGTTTTTCTGCCTAAATGTCACTGTAACATTTCTGCTGGAGAGTTGTTATAAGGAGCATGAGTGTACACGTGTGTGTGTGTGAATGCATAGGTATATAGGCACAATGTACATCTTTATATCATTATTATTACTGATCTCTCTTCTGATTGCATTAGGAAATGGTCCCTAGCACTCAGAGACATGATGAGTTAAGTAAAGGCAATGCTGCAGGATAACAGTCCTGTAGTGCCTAAGGTTGTTAACAGAGGTCAAGTTGAGAAAAGCAAATTTTATGTCCCTTACTCAAAATGCAAAACATGCTATTAAGCCTCCGCATGTTTTTTTTTATATTTGTCAGTGACTGACTTGCTGTGCAAGCTCATTTTATTTCCTCTTGCTTACCTCCGGCCTTCCTGGCTTTTTAAACCGCCTCTTTCTATTTCTCTTTCAAAAATAAATTGATGGATGCCTGTCACCCCTATGTCATTGTTTGGGCTCAATATGCTTTTAGTTTCACTACCCTATGAATTCTCAAGTTAAACCTCTCCTTCCTCGATCTCTGTACTCCTTGAAGAGACCTTGTCAAACTCTGGTGCGGTGCCAAGCTGGCAACAAATTTTCTCTCCTAAATCATTGCTTTCTATGGCTGCATGGCCTCGCCCCAGTTGTTATTTTGAGATGTGTTGGGTGTTTCTATGCTCTGTCCTGTAACCAGGACTCTTGGGTCTCCTGCCCTTGGGCACAGCCCTGGGCAACTCCCAGACCCACATGAATGTGCTGTGTCGGGTTGGGGTTTCAAAGCCAAGGGACCCCATGGATGGCTGGGAGTGGTGGTGGTGGTGATGTATTTCTGGGTTGCAAGAGGATTCATGTAACTGTATGGGCTCTGCTCCAGGATGGTCTGGTATGGGAAGTTGTTTATGGCTGTGGAAAAGGCCATTTGGTATGTCAAATTCTCCGCTTTGCAAACTGCTTCTTTTGCCTTGCATTTTTCTTGAGTTGTAAATCAGTTTAGTTAACTACAGAAACACCATCCTTTCCCCTCTGCTCTGCCTTGGCTTTGATTGCACGCCTGAGCAGGCTTCTCTGGAATCAATAATAAATTCTTGCATAATTCATCCCACAATTAGCAGCTATAATGGCATCTCTTCTAAAACTGCCACCCTCCAGAGATTCAAAGACTAGATCTCTTTGGGAAGTCCACAGAAGCAGCTTTTAATACTTCAATGGGTGTTCTCTACTGAGAGAGTTTTCTTTTAGCAATGAGGAGTATTTCAGTACTGCATTTCCCCTGCAACAGGATGCAGAATGTGCATTCAACCATCTACTTTTTATGAGACATCATCAGCAGCATTTGGTAGTGCTGCATCACAGTCTGAAAATATCTCCTTCTCAATGGGGTACCTCAAAGCACTTTTGCTGCAAGTGAAGAAACCAAGGTACAGAGCCACTGATTGACCTTCCTTGAATTTGATGCACTTGAAATTGAGTGATCCATATCAGGAGTTTGCTCATCCCAAGCTCCTTTCTGGTCAATTAGGAAAGATGGACATTTCTAGAGTGCAGGGTTTCCTTCCTAGAGAAAGACCATCTATTTGACATGGGTATCCAGCACCAGTGTGCCCCAGCAGAGAGAGCTGCACGTGGGACCATGTGGCGTTTCAGGATGCCGGCCACAATGACACCTCATCATGACTTACCTACGCCTGTTAAATGCTACCCAGAATATAGTGTGGATGTGGCCCAAAACAGCTCCCAGACAGCAGGTCAGTGGAAAGCTGCACCTTGCTTGTGCAACCATTAGCTCACCAGAGAGTCTCATTACACCTGCAGGCTTAGGTGGACAGATCCTACTTCTGTTTAGTAAAAACATATTGATCATATAGTTAATTAATGTAAGTTAAATTGAGTTTTATTTTGGTACTGTTTTGTAGGCAGTTTAATACTCAGATGAGGGGTTTCTCCCTGTTTACAGTGATTATTTTTCTTTTCTTTTTTCTCGCAGGTCAGGGAAAAAGCTCAGTAAAGGAAAATTTTAGTCTTAAACATGTATTTTCCTAACACAAAGATTGTTTTCATACAAAGACTGAAATCTTCGAATCCATATAGCTGCAACTTGTCAATTCTGGTAAATATCTTGTATTAGACATTACTCTGGATTGTGCCTTGTCTGCAGAACTCCTGCTTCTACCTTGCTCCAGAGATCACAGCAGTTGAGGGGCATTGCCTGGTTCAGCTGAGCTGTGCCCAAAGTTACTCCGCCTGTAGCATGCTTGAATCATTAAAACAGAGCTTCCTCAGCTTCTGTGAATCAAGAGCAGGGAGCATCTAAGCATGAAATAGCAAATACCGTGTCTTGTTAGGAGTGGTAACACCTGCAGTGTTTAGATCATTAATGCTGATGGGAGTAAGTAAGTGATACCAGTAGGATTTTATGTCTATCTTATTAGTATATTGTAAAATTTTAAAGCTGCAGACATATTGATTGCACAGATTTTAACAGCACAATAAGTTATGATACCTGCTGTCTCCCGAGACAGCAGTGCTGCATCTCATGAAAATAGATCTTAGGGACTTGACCTTCAAACTACTGTGGGTCATAACACTAACACTAATTAATCTGTGTTAAGTGACAACAGAGATTCCAATGAGCGAGCTATACAGCTCTGTGTTTACCAATTAATATAAAATGGTGTTAAAATGGTAGGGGAGAGAAGCATGGCTCTGTGTTTCCAGCCTGGAATTGTGTTCTGTTTCCTGGCTCCAGCTAGATGCTCTTGCCTTCTCCATCAAAATAAGGTTTTTCCCTATTTATAATGCAGCTTTACTGTCTCTGATCTGGTATATATAAATATTTTCCTTGATGAAATTACAATGTAACATTAGAAAACAAGTACACTTGCAAATTAATGATGACTGCTTGTGTTTAGAGGAGCATCATTCATTCCAGGGGACTGTGTGATGCTTTCACATGCTGTTATTTTGTGTCTGAGTTGTATTCAAGCTGAGGTTGGAGTAGAGCTGCATGTGAGATATCCTAGGTGACCTTCTCTGTATGGGACTTAGCTATCTATAGTTAAAGGGGGAAAAAGTCAGCAGGGAATTTGGGGCCTTAACTCAGTCACAAGGGTTCACAATGCCCAGGATGAAGAGTGAGAAATTGGCTGGCCACCCCAATATCGAGGCTGCCAACCTCAGAGTATCCTTGTTCTGATGGGGTTGAAGGTGTTTCAATGAATGCATAAAGCAGACACCTGCAACAGGAAGACGTGAAAACTCCATTTCTACGCTGTAGTATAAATAATTGGTGTATTTGAGTGTCATTGTCCGCTGAAGATCTCATTTTTCTGCTGTGTTTCCCATTCTCCTTTCTGGGAGGGTTCTCCTGAGTCATCCTTCCATCTCTCAAGCAAAGATACATCGGAGTCCTTGAAACAATGTGAATCTCCTTGGTCCGATCATTTTTCTGAGTGTAGCGCTAAACTCTATAGGAATGCTCTTAAAACACACTCCAAGGTTTACCTGTATCCTTACCAAATGCTATGAGGGCCATGCCCTACTCAGTAGGCTTCCGAGGTGTTGGACTTGACAACATTCTGGATATTCCATAAATTATTTCACATGTTTAACTGCTAAGTTTTATGTCTGAAATCTGCCCTTGTGAAGACAAATTTGGCATCTAACTAAAAAGATATAGAGCTTCCAAGACTCATTTAGACCTAGGACTCTCCCCCATCCCCCCATAAAGCTGCATTCTGTTCCCCTCAAGCCTCTAGACAGATTGCAGCAGCACAGCTCAGCTTGGAGGATCATATTAAAGCCTTTGGGAGCAGCAAGGTTACAGTGGAAGGATGAGGTCATTTTCTGCTTCTCTCATCTCAGGCTTAAATTATTTCTATGTTGACAGTGTGCAAAAGCCCTCGACATTCAAATCTCCTTGCTGGAACCTTATCTAGAGACCACATTGACCCGGGAGGTCGTTGCTTGGCACACTCCTACCTCAAAACCAAAACCCACTCATTCCTTGCCATCACATGGTGCAGAGGTTAATGCAGCTCTCAGCTGATGCTGAAGCAGTGTGACGTGTCAGCAGTGCGTGACCGATATACATCGGTCTGGGTGTAAGCAGCATTGCTCGGGAATGAATAACGCCTTCCCCTGGGAATTGGCTGCTCCGCTGACATCTGGCCTTCTTCAGCTTCATGCCCAAAATGAGGTCTGTGGGGACACTTGAGCAGCAAGGGGAGGTGATTATGCAGCCTTCTCCAGGCTGCTTTCGCAGATATTTTCACCGTGCAGGTGTGTGGGTTCAACCCGCAGCCTTCCAATGCACCACAGCACCAGGAGGTCGCTGGGGAGGAGCTGTGTTGGAAGGGGTTTTCCTTCCTCCCTGGCTCTGTCCTTGCTCCAGCCAGGCACTACATAATTTGCTAATGGGCTTCACTAGCAGCAATAGCCAAGCTGTGCTGGTTGCTCTTTTAGAGGACAGGATGGGAGACCAAATTCCTGCTCAGTGCTGTGTGGCTGCATGCGACCATGGACTGGGAATTTAGCCATTTCTTGTTGATAATTTCCCCTGTAGCACTGAATTATATCCGAACTTTACTATTTGCCTTTGTAAACTTGCAGGAAGACTTCAAACACAGTGATTTAATTCAGCTGAATGAGATTAAACACTCCCTGGGATTACTCTTGGCTTCCCTGTAGTGGATGTCACCTTTTACCCATCTGAGCTGCAGGACTATAAAATCATTATCCTTCGATTCTGCTCTAGTGCATGCCATCAATTTTATTTTCCTTGTCCCTCTGCATGAATATGCTATCAAAGAAGCAGACCAAAGAAGCAGTTTGCACATCTGAATTCTCCTGTTTATTACTACACTTTAAAATAGGAGTAAGAGGGATTACTGGCTTATTTATTTTTTTATGAATATGGCTTGTGCCTTGTATTCCAGCTGCGCATTCTGAATGACTGATAAAATTATCTCATCAGAGATGTGGCCATTGATTTTTCTTTTTCTGATGATATAGAGCATTGGTATTTTTAGAAAAGAATTAGTGGGCACTTGAATAAATTATCATTATGATTAATTGGAGCCTTTCTACAATTGGGAGCAAAGTAACATATTATCAGATTGAAAAGATCACTAAATATGACAACTTCTTTTGACGATATAGAAAAGAATCGTATCACTTTGCCCTTTAAAAAAATAAAATGCATTGGAAAACTTGTCTGATATCCCTAAACCAAAATAAAATGTTAAAAATGCTCTAATTATTATAATAAAAATGCAAGGTTGTGAATAGCTGCTAACGCATGGGAAAGCTATGTAACATTGGGCAATTGCAATTTTTCCTATTCTCTGCCTTCTGCTTATGAATGTCATATTTCTGTAATTACTGTACTCATAATTTCGCACGGTGGCAATGATCCAACCCACTGACAGGCTAATGTGGTTAGCACATAAGGGCTCCGAGATGTACAAAGCTCCCCTGTGGATCCTTCCCCAGTATACATCCCATGAAAATGGAGATTTTTGTGAAGTGGCACCTAAAGCTGTGGCCGATCCTGCAGGCGCTCACAAAATCTGTCAGTGCCGGTGACAGACGCTTTGTTTCTTGTGTCTTGCTGAAAACAAAAGCCACCAGCTGGATGGGGGGGGTCAGTCAGAGGGACTGCATGAAGGTTTGGGCTCTCCTCAACCAGCATACAGGCTGCCGGGGAATGTGTGTTTCCATCCCTGCCATCATTGGCAAACCTCAGGTAAACACCTCTCTGCCTTCCTCAAGGCAGACACGTTTTGCCCCACATATCTTAATTCTTTCTGCTTTTAACTATGTATCTACAAGCTCAGAAAGTTGCAGGAGTAAGTTGAAATCAGTGATTTTAACCATGCTGATCATCAAACCAACCTGAACCCATCATCAACTTCTTTTTCAAATGAATTCTTGGCCTGGTCTGAAGATGAATTTCTCAAAACATGTGATTGAGGCTCCTGCTTGCTTTTTTGAAGGGTCTTCTCACATTAGGGAGTGATACTGAGAGCGCTGTTAGCATGCGCTTGTCCAGCAGCAATGCCTGAGACCAGGCAGTATGTATTTCCAAAACCTTGCAGGAAAACACTGCAGTACCAGTTATCCCTTGAAAAACTTCCCAGGCATGAAGAGAGCTAGAGTGTCTGTATTTCATGGAAACAAAAGTCATAATGAGTGCCAGAAACCCATTTGGAGGAATAGATCCACAGTCAAAATCTTACCAGGTTTTTGCATCCTTCATGGGATCAAAGATGCTATTTCCCAAATTCAAGCCAGCAGCTCCTAGTGCTGGCTCTACTACCCAGCCTTAGCTTTTCATATCCCCAAAACCCTCATGATTGTACTGAAATATAAACAACTGACCAGGAACAATGACATATGAGCCCAAATTGCTTTATTTTTAGGTCATGTTGCAAAAGTCTTGCTGAAATAATGCAATGTAATGAATCAACATAAACTGGGAGAGCACAAACCTGGGTGCAAAAATAATCTACCCTAATACCTTTGTGGATCAGTTGCAGAGCTATTAGGGCACCATGAAATTTGATAAAAACAGAATCTCCCTTCCCCTTTCCAGTCCATACCCCAGGACACACTGCCCACCTCTTGCCAGTGCTCTCTGCAGTGTGTCCTTCATTGTTCTCCCTTCTCTCAATCCATTTACAACCACTAGAGAGGTGAAAATTATTTTTAGGGAGGTTTTTCTAGCACAGAAACAGAATTCACACAGAGCCTTGTGCCACAATATTTTTATTTCTGTGGGCAGGCTGTGATAATCCTCGTATTGCAAGACACTCAGCTTTGGCTCCCCATAATTTGTGTGAAGTTAATGGAGGAGTGTGGTAGAACATATGTTTGGCTTAATATAAGTTCAAGGGTTTTTTCTAGTCTAATACACTGAAATAAAATCCAGGACACCTTCACAGTAAATAAGATTGACAAGTTTTTCATTTTTTAATAATATGAGGCTAATTGAGCTGTAGTGGTCAGAGCACATTGTATTTCCTGGTAATTAATTGCTGGCTGTGGTAGTTGACTGCACAAAACTATGCCTTGGGCTATTAACCCCAGGTCATTAGTACTCAAGGAAATGTCTAGTGAAGGTCATTATTACTGCTGTTATATAAGCTATTGTAATAGCAAAGAGTTGGCACGAGATGTTCCAAAGCCCTTTTTGCCTGTTCTGGTCTCATTTCAGAGATCCAGCAGCAAAGGCTCTTTCCAATTATTCTGCACTTACATTAGTTTTCAGGGGGTTAGAGTTTCCTCACTTTTGTGAAAACAGAGATCAATTAATTGGTGTGTTTGAGAGGGGGTTTTAAGCTAATGTGGCCTAAAATCTTGGCCTTCCCAGAGGACTGACACAGGTTGTGCTTGTACTGTCATTCCTGGGGGGCTGGACAAGGACTGAGCAGCAAGACACAGACTCTGGGTCAGTGGATATGAGGCAAAAGGGGCAGTTGTTTCATGAAGTCAGACCATTGATGTTTGTGTCCTGATGTCTCTGGTTTGGATTGAGTTGCCAAGGTTTTGGTGACCAAAATCAGTCTTCTTGTGTAAACAAGCCTTTCTTCTTTTTGTCTTCTTCTTTTTGTCCTATTGCCCCCAGAAGCACTTCTAATTTCCAGATCAAGAAGGAGTTATAGGGAGATTTGTGTTTGTCCTGTCCCTCAGACAGCTCTGTAGGTCAGAGTCCCCAGAGCAGCAGAATGTACCTTCCTTTGACAAGATATTAGTAATGACAATAACACATATTTACTATATTAAATACAGCTTTATGTTTGATGCTGTTTTCTCTAATCATGTTTAAAATAGGCTATTTCATGCAGACCAAAGTCCTTGAATCAGTATTTCTGAGACTGCTGGCTTTAATGGTGTTGTGAGGAAGCACATTAGCTTCAAAGAGGCAAAATTAGAGACAGCAGAAGATACAGTGATGGCACAGGGAAAATGATGGGGATGTAATTTGATGATGTTTCTAGCAATGGATTTTGGTTTTTTTCTACTTTGAAATTTTGTTTTGTAGTCAGGAGTTAAATATTTCCATAAGAAGAGACCTGTATTGCCCTCTTGATCAATACAGAAGCTTGTTTTGTCACCATTTTTACTGCAGTATTTAAGCAAAGGCTTATTTGTTCAGAGTCCCTTACTGATGGAATGCCTCTCTTGAACTCTTTGTCTAATCTCATCTGTATCTAATATCGCTTACAGTGTCTGCTGTTCAGTCTTGCAGGAAATAATAAACTAAATGTGCTGCTTACCCTGATTCCAACACAAACATTTTTGCATTGTGGGAATGTTTTGAGCCATTCTTTCATCATAGTTGTATTGCTAGATTTATTTGGTCAGGTAGTGCTTAGGCCATTTTAGGGAGTTCTTGGGTTTGGGTGCCCCATTGAAATTGGAAGAGCTAAATAAAGAATCATCCATATGAAATTTCCATGAGAACTTTGATTTAAGAATTCAACCTAAGCTGTAAAGTCCAGAGGTGCCTGGTGTCTTGGGTCCTTTTTTGAATGTTCCTGTTTGGTTCCTCTCTGTTTAGGGATTTACCTGAGATATTCCTTCCAAATGCACGTTTCAACATTAACTTTCGACATTTCTTCCAAGACAATGCGTCTGTGCTCACACCACAAATAAAATGTGTCTATCTTGGCTAATCCTGAATATACTGGGGAGAAGAAGAAGGAGTGCTATCCACTTGCATGATAAAATGTAAACTGATGGCAGAGAGTTACTGGGAGTAAGGAACAAATCATATTTGAAATCTGCATCATTGTCCATGTATAATAAAGCAGGGGGTGGCTTAATTGCCAAAGCTTTTGCAAATTGAATAATATATAGTAATCTCTAAATAAGATAGCAGTCAGTTTTAATTTTTAATAATCTTTAATTAATAAGCATTCACAACACGTCTGGTATTTGTGCATTAGAACAACTGTCTCTGAGTAGTCAAAGTCATTTTCATATGTAGGCCGGTGTCAATTGATTTTCCATGGTCAATAGCTGTAGTTGAGTCTGTTTAAGTTTCATGAAACTTCCCCCATTGCATGAAACCAGTCCTGTCTGAGGGAGAAGGATTTGAGCTTTCTTCTCTCAGGATCATGCTGGGAATAGAGTGTAAATCCATATTATTCTACTTATCTCCATGACATTTCCAATTTCTACAGATGCAATCAAAAGAATTTGGCTCATTGATCTTCAAACTCTTTGACAATTTCACACTCCAAGCTGAGTGGTGTGAGCTGTACAGTCACCCCATTGCTTTCCATCAATAAAAGTTTTTACCTAGGTCGAGCCAGCACGTTTGCTGCATATGAGCTATGAATCTTGGAGATTGTTATTGGTTTACTGGTGGAATATTTATCATCAAACTGAAATGAATTTCTAGATGAGTCATTGCATACATACCCTGTCTTGATATTTTTAGGTGCTAAAGCCACTATTTCGATGAGGCTGAGTTGGGGAAAATTGTCCATAATGTTTCGGATGTACAATTAAAGTGCCATCTGCCTCTGTGATGCAGCAGATGTATAATTGATATTCACTGCTGATTTGCCTCTTGATTTTCTGCAGACATTGAATACTGTAATTGTTTATATGGTATGATCCTAAATACCCATGTGAGAATTTTCCTCCTCACATGTTCCTAACAGAAGTATCACTACCATCTCTAACACTCAGGAAATGGATTCATTAAAAGGTAATTTGAAGATAGCTAAGCCAAAATGTTGTAAGTATACTTACTTATAGAAGATATAGAATCCAGTGGGCAAGTGAAAAACATGTTTTCAGAAAGAGTGGCTTATTCTTGTAGGATCATGGCTTAATATAGGAGAGCTTGTTGAGAAAATGTAAAGTGTTGATGCAAAATCTGCTTCCCTTTCTGCACTGATTTAAATGTAGGTTGTAGAAATAAAAAAAAAAAAAAAGAAAAATTTTAAAAGGTATTGGTTTTATTTTCCCCTCCTTTTTTGCAGAGATAAAAACCATCTTCAGGGAGAAAATTTTATGTAAACCCAAAAGGTCAACTGTAATATCAAAAGAACTCTTTTCTCTAGGCAAAGACTATTTCATAAAAAACAGAGATAGAAACCACAGCAGTGAATTCTGAACAGATGGGAAAACAGAGATTTGTTACTTCCCCTGTGTCCCCTGCCCCCTCACTCCCCCCTCCATTTTTACTTTTAGGAAATTCAATCACTAAAATCTTGATCAATCAGCAGGTGTTAATTTTACCCTATGAATGGCTTCTAAGATTCTTCTTCTGAGAACACTCTGGACCTGGATGTGATATAAAAGCAAAAGTGACCAGAAACTTCAGTGGCAGGAGGTTAGTGTCTCTATTTTATATCGCTGCCCTTCTTTTTGACAACAGTGGCTTTTAAGCACATTGGTTAAACTCACTATGAAACAGCAGATATTGTTCAGGGCTTTGCGTTCGCCTTCAAAGGAGAGAAAAATTGGTGGTATAGAATCTGATTCTGGCTTTGCTGCAAGTGACATTTTGAGTGATCATTTCTTAAGCCCATGCCTGGCTCCCAGGAAAAGTCAGCTCTCTGGGAGCCCAGAGGAGCTAAGGCCCATTTTGTTGCAACTTGTTCTGTTTCTGTGAGCTGCTGCCTGAGTGCCATCACTCAGCATAATTCAAAAGAATCCCAAGGCTGTCTTCCCAAGGCTGAACACTTGCTCTCATATTTCAATGTTTCTAAAGGTAATAGTCTAACTGTACGCGAAGAACTTGATAGTTACAGCAGTGTGAGCAAAGGACCAAAAGAAGGGCTTAGGATGATGCACAAAGAAATCACAGGGGATGCAGGGGAATATCTAGGGGGGAGAAATGGAATTAAATCCAAGGAAATGAGATGCAGCATATTGCAGATGAGTCTGGTTCTGTTCAAGTTTTCTTTCGCATTGCTACTGCTGCCTGAGAAATCCACCAAGTTAAAGAGAAACAGAGAGACAATGCAGGAGAATTTGACTATGTTAATACTGTTGAGCAATTGCAGTAGAGAGAGGAACTGCTTTTCTAAACAAGACATATATATAGTCACTGTCTTGCTGATGCACACATAGGAGATGTTATGATAGAGAAGGGTATGAAGAGAGGACTGGATGGTGAATAAAAGGAGCTGGAAACTTGCACAGATATGGAGGCAGCATGAAACTGGAACCCCAGATCTTGTGAGCAGTAGGTTGAGCATCTCCCTGTGACACGTCTGCTAACTCAGCAACACCATTGTCTTGCTGCTACCCCCTTGGCTGAAATGTGGCTTATCCTCTTAATTGCACTGTGCAGCAGATAAATAAATCAGCCATGGAGAAATTGGTCTTGCATATTAGTCACTGACTGGATGAAGTGTTCAGTTCTGTTAACACAAAAGGGTCAACAAAACGAGTTTTCTATCACTGTTTAGTTCACACGTTTAAAAATGAAACCCCAATGACAAATTAAGGCTTTCATTCATATTAAATGTATATTGGATACTTACCAATATACATATTACCAGTATACATATACATATACCAATATACCAGGTTTGCAGTTCCTAAAAATGACTTGAGTATATGGAACTGCTTTCCTTTCAGTACCATGAAGGACTAAGAGACTATAGCAGTGCGGGGGGGGGAGAGCTGCAGTCCCCGTTTGGGAATGGAAATGCAGGGGGATGCTGGTTGCAGGTCCTGCAGCACATTTGTGTTTGTATAGAGCACGTGGTGGAGGACTCATCCAGAGAGCATGGACATGGAGCACAGGACTCCTGCCATCCATCTGCATGCTTCCCAAATGAGAAGACTTGGGGAAAGGAGAAAGATTTGCCTTCTGCATCCTTCCTTTCCTTGTGGTTGGGGCAGGAGAAGGGCATGTGTTTAGATATGGAGCCCTCCTGAGGGCTCACATCCCTGCAGGCTTAGGAGTGCCAGTGATGGTAATTTCCTTCTTCAGCAGCAAAATCTCCATGGAAAACAAAGCAATGTGTTTGGGGGGTTCTCCTACTAGCCCTCCAAACAGCGGCTCCCTATTAGCAGCATCTTTCCTCTGGAGGCGTCACCTGCAGGTGACAGTACACATTCATCAGAAGCTTTTGAAGTTCTTTTAGCCCTGTGCAGCGCTGTTCAGTTTGTTTTGTGTGCTAATAAACTGCAGCTTATGATTTCCATTGGATCTCCAAAAATATGTGAGCAACCTTAGGGGACTAGTCCCACGTTCCCCCAGCCACTGGGCTGGAAGGACCTCCTTATAGGAAGAAACAAGTTTTTTCTCCTCTTTCCACTACAGCTTTCTTCAATTCAGCTCTGGTCCTGCCAGTCTAAATAAGAAGGCAGCTTCCCTTCAGAGAAGCGCTCAAAGCTTCATATAAAATCTCTTAATTTTTGTGATGTAGAGCTGTACATGGCAGATACGAGCTGCAACATGTACAAAGGCATCACAGTGTGAGAAACCACAGCAAGGGCTTCCAGAGCACAAGATCTGGGGGGGAGTCTGCTGTGATTAGAAAAAGATTTATGTTATTGCCAGAATCAAATTATCTGAAGGTGTCTTGCTGGTAAGCAGCAAATATGATCTGTACTGAGTCCTAAATTGGTGAGTACAAGAGAGGTGCTGTCAGATCTTTAAATCCCTCTTTTGGGTTAGATTGGGTTTTGTCAATATTCTTATCTAAAACCTAATGCAGTGTCTCAAAATACAGGCCACAGCTGAAACAAATTTTATTTTTATTTTTGCTTCTACACAGTAATATTCTGTTCTTCAGTTTTGAGGAATGTTTCCCATCATAGGTTTCCCTCAGGAGTTTGATGGGCTTTGCTGGGAAGCAGAAATCGATGGCTCTCTTGTCCTAACAGGTCTCAGTCTTTCTTAGAAATAATCTCTTCTAGTTGTGGGGGGAGAAAAAGTCTTCACGGGACAGGAGTCAAGATAACTGTAGCTGAAAATTAAGCTTGCAGGGAATTGGAATGGGATTCAGTGGGATGATCTTTGCCATCCAAGGTATCAGGCCAGTGTATGTGTTACCTGCATCCCAGCTGAGCTGCAGTAGCTGGGCGTGTGGATGCTCCCCTCCTGCTCTTTGTGCTCTTCTTTGACAGTCTGAGCGAATTGATTTTCCCTTGCTTTGCAGCAGATATAATTTAACTCCTGTGTGTCAGTTGAGGAACAATAACCTCACCTGCTTCAATTCTGACAGTTAAGGTGGTCTTATCACTCTGTTGCACTGTTCTTGTAACTATCTAACCCCCCAGAAATGTCATGTCTTGAAGGCATGCATAAGTTTTTAGCACAGGATGGGGCATTACTGGCGGTGGTAGGTGGATTCGCTTTCTTTTCACCTTATAAGCAGGAGTCAGCCTTCTGCTGTGAATTCACTGCTATCTCCCTTCCCACATCTTGATAATCAGCTGGCATCATCTAAACCGTATTCCCTCACTCATGATCATACATCCCTATTGCTACCATGCTGCTGCTGTGTTTGCAGTACAACCTGGGCTCTTGTTGGAGGCAAGAGCTTTATTGTAACAGAAACTTTGCAAATGATAAAAAAATTATTATTTCATTTTCATCCTTGAGTCCAAATCTTTTATTTCATTGTAATTTGGACATTTGTCTCCCTTGGCTGGTAAGGATGACTGTATCCATTGCGGGTTTTCCTCTGGGGAAATTTATAGTAAAATTTAAATACGAAGTGAATGGTCTCCTTTAAAGTTGCATATGCTAACGAAATGTGACTTATGAATCCTGTTAGCAGTAATGGCTGCATGAGAATATCAAACACTTAGTCAAATCAAGATTTTGCTATGATCCATCTCGCACCAGAAGGGTTGCTATAAATTTTGTTCTGTGGCAAACATTTTTATGCATCTCGGGTATGCAGGCCATGTTTGATGCTTATAGAAGTTGAGTCTATTTTGCTTTTGTTGCTGACTACTGGAGGAACATGTGCATCTGTTTGTGTAGCTGAACAAAAGTAAAACTCATCTGGATTGTGGTGTCAACAACAGAGAATCCTGCTGCCTGCAGTGAAAACAGGAGATAATATTAAACTGTAAATAAATCATTCCCCTTGTGTCGGCAGGACCAGCGTTATTTTCATAATTTCTAGTGGCCAACACAGCTGACATCTTCTGGATAGAGCAGATTCAGTGGAGAGTAGTAATATACATAAAACCACCTGTATGAAATATTAATATAAAAATTTGCTTCATGCACCGAATATTTGAACAATTAAAAGTCTGTTCACTGTCTCTTTCTGGCTTCGGGCTAAGCTAAGGGGCTGGCTTGAGGGTGATGGTGGCTGTAGCTTGCCAGCTGAGTGGTACCTGTGGGATTAGATCAGACAGAAACACCAGCAAGCCTCGAGGACTGTCATGGTTTAATCCCAGCCAACAACTCGGCTCCACTCCACGCAGCCACTCGCTCAGTACTACACGGTGGGATTGGGGGAAGAATTGGAAGGGTAAAAGTGAGAAAACCCATGGGTTAAGAACCGTGTAGTGATTGAAATAAATCAAATCGAATAATAAATTTTTTGAGCCTACAGGAGACCTGGAAAGGAAGTACAGTCAGCCCTCGAATACCACGGTACCACAGGTCTTGTTGCCCCTCCACGAAGCCCTCCGTCCACGTAGAATGGCAGCTCATTAATATGCAAATTTGCCCCACACCCTCACACTGCCCCCCAGCGCTCCGGCGCTGTTTTGGCACTGCCCTGCTGTGTGTTGGTGTTTGTGTCAGCACTTCCTGGCACCCGCAGCCACCCCATACTGGGGAAAAAACCCTTTTCTGCTGGGCTGGGCACACTGGTGTAGAGGAGCTGCCTGTGCCACTGTCCCGTTGTCTCTCCAGGTGGGTAGACCTGGTCTCTCCATACTCAGGGTAGATGTCTGCTCTGAGAATGTGTTGGACAGCACGTCTAACCTGACAGAGTGTAAATCTTTCGTAACTACACGAAGCCTCCTTGCTCAGAGTGGGGCGGGCGCAGCAGGAGGGGAGTGGAGTGGAGCGGGGTGGGCACGGTGGGAGGGGAGAGGAGGGCAAGGGGGTGATGGGGCAGGTGCGGCAGGAACGGAGCAGAACCAGGCAGTCATGGTGGGAGGGGAGTGAGGTGGAGTGGTGCGGGCATGTCGTGGGGACAGCGC
The DNA here is from genome assembly GCA_013390025.1 of Pitta sordida. Lineage (NCBI taxonomy): Eukaryota > Metazoa > Chordata > Aves > Passeriformes > Pittidae > Pitta > Pitta sordida. The sequence continues at coordinate 556,959 of WEKX01028239.1, read as the reverse complement.
AGGCAGAGCAGTGCAGCTATGGTCCATGCGGCACAGCGTGGGGGGTGATTTGAGTATTCATGACTGCCTAATTGAATATTCATGCGTGCCAATTCGCACAGGCTCAGTTGCAAAACAGGCCTCCTTAATTCCTGTAAAATCACGCTGCTAAGATGTGAAGCTGCTACCAGGGGAGTGTGAAGTGGAAGAGAGCTGACTGTATTTATGAGGACATGAAGTCATAGAACAAGGGGTAATGCTTTTAAATGTGTGAATTCCTGGGACTCTTGGTTTTCTTGTGGGTTTATATGTCTTTGAAGAAATTACTTTTGTTTTAATATTGTAATAATTGCTTGAGCACAGATTTTAGAGCTTCCGTGAATTGTGGGAGCACCAGAGTGGTCTTAGGGGCTCAGCCTCTCCCTCAGTACCTTTCTGAGCTGGGGTGCAAGTCTGCACTGTAGTTGTCCACTGGTACGTTTGTTTGGATGTCATCTCAAACTGCCTCTCTAGTGATGAGACCTTTTCACAGTGCATCAGTGAGGTGGAGATTCTTGTATCTAGATCTGGAGGAGGTTTTAAAACCGATTCTCCAGCACTACATTAAAAAATAAGGAGGGGAAGCAGGGGACTGTGATTTCACCTTTTTATTCATTTTTCCAGCCTGGGCTAGAGTTTTGTTTCTTTTGGGTTGCCCACTTGAATCCTGCTGAATCAGGACAGAAAATTACTGAACGCATGAGAGGAGTGCAGTAATCATTTGGGGTCAGTGAACTATAGATTGCAATATTCGGCAGAGTTATTGCACTTGCTTGTGAGCCACAGCCCTGTCCCCGCTGCATCCACCAGCAGCTGTGGGAGAGGAGGAAAAGGCTGCTCTGTGTTTTGCTCACTTGGCCTTCTCCTCCATGTCCCCTGAATCCCCAGCCCTTCCTACTTGCTGAAGCCTTTCTCGCTGCTGCTGCATTATTGATCATTTTTAATCAAAGAGATCAGAGTGCTTTTCCCCAGATGTCAATTTGGTTTGTATCACACTGCTGATTATTGTAACTCACTGAGATGATGAAAATAACCATCCAGATCATGAAGTTTAGACACGGGAAACCTGACTAGCCAAGGTAACTACATAGCTTTATTTGATCTGATCTGCTTGATTTTGTTGCCTCTTTGTATTCTACGATGTACGTATTTTACTTTGGCTTCCCCAAGGCAACCTACCAATAATTCAATGACAGCTGCCCAATCATACTCCTTGGTTTTTAAACCTCTGTATACTGGACTTGAATTTTGAGGACCTGTTTTCAAGCACTGGCTTATATTTTGTGAATGCCCTTGGGCAGTCTCCTTCAGCTCTCAGCATAGTCATGGTTTTGAAAATGAGTTCAATGTCCATTTTGCAGGACCAGTTTGCACATCACCAGTGTGCTTGGTGTTTTGACAATCTACTAATCCAATGATGAGAGAGAGGAGAAGTAGAGTGGATAACTAACCCATGCACAAAGATGAATATAAAGCCAAGAAAGGCAGGTCTTGACAGAGTGGATTCAAACTCTGCCTCTTCACCAAGAAACACTTGTGTGAGCAGGGGTTTGTGCCATGAAAGGCAAATCCCAGGCTGTCACTCACCATGGAAGAAGGGACTTCTGGCTCCCTAAAACCTTTCATTAGATGGAGTCAAGAATCTCACCATTACTGCCCTGACTCAAGATGTAACAGCAGAACTTTCAAAGTCAACTTCATGACCATACTCTGTCAGCCTGCTTATTAATGGCATGCAAATTATAGAAGTTCAAACATTTGCATTTAATGCTCATAGCTGTTTCTTTGATTGCTAACGATGTTGATTCACGAAGAAAAAGCTTTCTAAAATAAAGAGGCTATTTCATGTACCACACCAAAAGCAAATGAAAGGAAGTTTCATACAGCATTTTCTTGGTCACGTTAAGCCCTGTCCAAACACCTCGGGACTCATAAATTAGGTGGGAATAAATTGTGATTTACCAGCTAATGAGCTAGACTTTAATTTTTAAACAGAATTATAACTCAGAGTAAACAATAAACATGCACATTTAGTCATGAACTTCTGTTTTGAATTTTACTACACAGTTGTCACAGAACGTTATTATTTATTCATGTTACAAGTTCAGCACAACCATTGTACACCTCCTAAAAGACTCATACCTTAAGCAAGTTGTCCATCTATAAACTTATGATGTGAACTACCTTTGCTATCCATCCTTGCAGCCAGACACTATTTGAGGGTGAAATACAAGATGCCCAGTCCCTGACCTAGAAAAAGGTCCTCAGAATCTGTTACAAGGGAAAAACATCTTTTTTTTTTTTTTTTTCTCTTGCATTGTTTTTTCAGACAAGTTTTCATCAAATCTTCGGCAGCCATTTTCTCTTTCTTTTTCTGCTGCGCCTGAAGTTGCTGAGCACTGTTTCAGTGGAACATGAATAAAAATTCCATTTTGTCCTGTGCGGAAATGAAAGCTTAATTCTTTGGAAAAGTCTGATCTTCAGTACACCAGTTTGTTTGCAATAGTGAAGGACATTGCCTGGGTGGTTGGCCATGAGCATCACTCGGCTCTGTGTAGGAAAGTTGTGCACAGGGTTGAGTTCAACTGATCTGATCACCTGCTTTCTAGCAGAAGCCAAAAAAGGAAGATCTCAGTTCTAACATTTCTTCCTGGAGTGGAAGGCTCAGCATCAGTATAGCATTGCAGTTTGTCCTCATGAATATTTTAGGCAACAGAGTGTTTAACCGGTAATTCCAGTATTTACCGGTCATAAAGGAGTTACCTGTGCAAGATGTGTCCTCAGGCTTCAGCGTATCTGTGGTTTACAAGGAACCTGGCTGGTCTGGTGCATGGGTACATGCACACAAAGATTGACTCGATGCATAATTGGGAAGAGAAGAAACTTCACTGAGATTAAAAATGCAAAATTTAAAAAGTAGAAAAAGATACCTAATGTTGAAACTCAATAAGGAGACTGATCAGCAAATCTTGCTTATTTGCCGACCTATTTGAAGTTTGTATTATCAGACAAACAGAGGAAAGGTTTATCCCCAGAGATTCTTCTTTAGAGCATCTGCAAACAATATTCAGCTGAAATAAAATGATGACACTTGGGACTTTAAGTACTGATGCTATTACTTGAGAAATGCAACTGCATCAGTTTTGTACTGTGTACCATACAGAATTTTCTGTGGAAATTCAGAGCCATTTTGCTCTTCATAATGTTGCCTTTGTCTCTTATGACACTTTCAATCTCTTTGTAACACTGTGTTTTGCTGTGAAAAGGCTAAAAAATGGCAACAATAAATATTAATAAGTGGAAACTGGATCAGGAAAGTTGTCATGGCAGACAGCCAAGTTACAAAAGATTGTCTCCTTTGACTCTTACACAATGATATTGAGAAAGGTACTGCTGGATAAACTATTTTCTGGCTAAAATTAAATAGTAATCCAGGTGTGTACTGATAGAAAACATTATCAGGATTGAGTGAGTCTTAGGGGTTTGTTTTGTTTGGTTTTTAATCTACCTTCACAAATATAAATCAGAGAAATAATACCAGAAATGTAAACAAGGAATGCAGAATAACATTTCTTCAATTATTTCCTTCAGTAATTTTAAGCAAGGTATTTATATATAAACTCCCCAAAAGGTAAGATTCTTTGGCAACCTCAATAAGATACATATTCTAGTGATAGTCAGCGACATACTCCATTGTGCCATAGGAAAGATCCTGCTTTTCCTTAGTAGAGTAAAAAGTTTACCCCATTTTTGAGCAATTGATATGCTGATATATGAAGGATTTCACTTTTCTGTTCCTACTGAGAATGTCCTTGGAAGAGCCTGGTTTGGATTTGTAAAGTCGACATGCCCATGGCCCTTAAGGTACATGGTGGGGTCACCTGCAGATGCACTTGAGGTTTAGCAAGTGTGATGTGTGGATTGGTTTGAACACTTCAGCTCTGTAAGCAAAAACTTCTTGGGCCATCTGAGCACTCTCCTGGTTTGCATTAGAATTAATGTTTTTTGAAAAGCGTATAAACAACTGGGGAAAAAATAAATTGCTTCATGTTATGCCAACCTCGAAAAACCTTCCCCAAACTGTATCTGCAGAATATTAAAATCTAAAGAAAATGGGAAGATCCATCGTCAGAGATCCCATTTCTGTGCTAGCCTTGCCTTTTAGTCTGGACTGAGGCTTAAGTCTGTATCTTTGGGCCCTGGGCAAGATACTGGAGCCATTCTGCCAGATCAATATTGATGTACATCTCTCAGTCCCTGTAATTGCTCAGGACAAGATTGTATCCTGGTTCTGTACAACCACACAGGGCAGGTCTGCCACACGTTAGACTCAGGGAAAAAAGACTGTGTTGCTGGTATTTTCTCTATATACTGTATACAGGAGTGAATGGGTTGGGGAAGTCAAGGACTATGGGGACAAAGGCTGGACTTGATGATCTTGGAGGTCTTTTCCAATTTTAATGATTTAATGATTCTATGAAAGGATACTGTGCATAATATGATACTGTGGATAATGTGATTTTTCTAAGTGTTAGTCCCCCACTAGAGCTCTGCCCCTGAATGCTAACTCTTCTCTGGGGTGGATGGAAGATGGTTGTATCCAACAATACTATACAAATACAAGTGACCCTCACTTCCCTCTTTCCTGGCATTGTTAACATTTTCATCTGTATGTTTATTAGTTTTGAAAACAGAGGCTATTAGTAACAAGAAAATATGTGGCAGGAAAATGCTAGCAACAGTCATATGCTTTAAAAATTGTACTGAGGTGTTCTCACTTCATTATACTTTCTAACCCACTTTTCCTCTGCCAATGCTACAAGTAGGACATAGCCTACTTGTACATTGCACCTCCAAGACACAGAATTTGTGTTGTGTTGGTGTTAGCCACTAATAGGATTCCAGTACAAAGCTCTTTAATCCATTGCTAAGTAAGTGACAGGGTAGTAATATGGTTTTAGGAATGAACACAAGGCTAACATGCTACTTCTGCTCTTCAAGGACTCAGTTTTATAATCCTCTGCAAAATTCTTTGTTCAGGTTTCTGTATTTCAGGAAGTATTTTGTAACTGCCCACACCTGCCTTGAAATGTTGTCTCAAACCAATGTATCTACTGCAAAATTCAGTCTATAATTAGATATGCTTTCACTCTGAATTACCGTATAATGGTATGTTGTGTTGGAGCTGTAACTGTTAGCTTTAATATTTCAGTAGGCTAATTGCTAATGCAGTTTTAAGGACCAGTAAAGTTGTCACCAGCAGATCAGTGATTTTATCAGCAATTTTAGATAGAACTTCTGAGCTTGAATAAGACATCTGGTCAAGTATAGTGTATCAGCCTCTGTTTGAGGTAATGGATCATAATAGTCTCATTTCAACCTTACTAGTTTCAGTGCTTGTGTAGGGAAATATTGGTGTGCTGTCTGATGGCCATGGTTGTGCTTGGGAGCTGGTGGATTTTTCTGGGGTTTAGGCCATACGTGCTTGCATAGTTGAGTCTGTTGTGCTTGAGGACTCAACATTTTTCTCACCTTGATAATATTCTGGGCCATTCAAGCTGGGTATGTCTTATTTTCTCTACACAATAATAACTCAGTCTTTAGTTGTTTGGAATGCTTGGATGCTTGGTTGGGATTCATCTGAAATATTGCAATGCCTACAGGATATAAAACCAAGTGAGTTTAGGATCCCTTTATAACTAAAATAGAGCTATTCAAATACAACTCCTTGTCAGTGCAGCCAAGGTTTGACTAAATGAGTTGCCCTCTAAACAACTTTGACTAGACTTCAAATGCCATGATTGGAGGGATTCTCAAACAATTTGCTTAGATGCTCAGACCTGGCTTGTAATCTTAGGTGACATAGATCCTGTCATTGATAAGATTACCAGACTGAAAGCTCTTTCTCCATCATTAACTCATTAAAACTGGACATTATTACAGTACTGCTTTATATCGTGTTATCTTCTGAGAGGTTCTGCATCTTTTTCTGTTTCCATAATGGTATACATATGACCTATCTTGATGCCAAAGACTCAGCCTAAAGAAGGTTTTGAATCAGCCCAAAGCATAATCAAACCTGGGGTCTAACAGTGCTGCTGAGTGGGATGATGCTCAGCATCCTTACTGCAGCCCTGTGAGACTCACACAAATGTCTCAAGCACGTTGAATTGAAGCTGGGAAATGAGGATCAGGAGAAGCCACTTCGCTGAGGTGTTGCCTTCACTGTATGAGTGGCCAGCTGCAGGGAAGGTGTGTGTGGTAAATGGGCAGAAAATCTGATACTGTGTGAAAAAGCTGCTAGGGAATTGCACCCTTTTTATTACTCTGCCTCCAACACAATGGGAAATACGGGTATTCTGCATTGTGGGAAACACAGCTTCATCTTGCCCCTTGCTCTGAGCTGCTGGCAGAGCCATTGAGTGCATGATGATGAACATCTCTCCTAATGCTGACAGCTGTATCTTCGCATGGCCAGATCATGGACTGCCAGCTCTTGCTTCTTTTATGCAGTATAAATAATGAACTAAAAAGTCTGATGCTTTCACACATGATTTAGAAACTTTATTCCCTTGAAGCTTGAAGAAAAACAGGCTGTTAAATTGCTGTATAACTCATGGAAATATTGTCCCTCTGACATTAGTGAGTTGTATTAAGTAAATATCCTGAAGGTGTTAGCCTTACAGTCAGTGGGACTTTGGCTTCTAAATGCCTTTGTGAGTCCATTGAGACAGGCTTTGTAGGAAGAGTTAATGTCTTCTACTAAAGCAAATGATATCTAAGGAAAGGAGAAGGGGCTTTGGGGCATATAAGCCATTCCTCAGGTCATCTGTATTGTGATTCTAGACCTTAGTTTCAAAGTGATATACGAGCCCTTCAAAATGTCACTCAGTGAAAAGATTTATGATGTCTGATTTCTCTCTCCCCCTCCCTTTTTAGTGCTGGTGTAAATCAGAAGTGGTTCAGTGGAAGTATACTGTGTCAAACTGTCCAAGAGACATGGGCAATGAAGTATATTACTGGATTTTGCTTGGAAAGAGACAGTAATTCTTACCTTCTCAGTACATCTTGGAAGATGTTGGACAACTCTTAGTTCCCTGTCCCCTTCTTTTCTGTAATGATCTCAAAATAAAGAAAAGTCAGTAACTCTGGCAGCAAAAAAACCCAACCCCACAACAAAGTGCCCTTTGATAGCAAGATGGAAGCTGAAGAATTTCTTTTAAAATGCTGTTCTCTGCTAAATAAATCCATGGCTATTTTTACCGAATACTGGCTCTTTGGAAGCTTAATTATCTTCATTCTGCTCATAGAAATCAAAATTACACTTGTTGGCAGGATGGACCTAAAATAAAATCTAATTGCTGTACTGACAGCTATAATTGATTTAGATGAACCAACTTCTTTTCTTTTTACTTTTTTTTTTCTTTCTTTTTCCTTAAGGCAATTATAGATATGTTCTGTGACTTTATCTTTCTCTGGCTTGTCTGTGTACTGCAAGGCTTATCACAAGCTGTGTGGGCCTCTGCTAGCCATGCGTGCACAGGCTGCAGGGCTAAATGCAAGCCCTGAAGCTGTGTCCGAGCTCGTTGCCTGGGAACAGTGATGAAGGAGTGCCTCAGCTAAACTCAAATTTTGGATCTATGTAATGAGCTGCTTATGTGACCTTGGGCAAGCAATTTGTGTGGGGTTAGATTTCTCTCTTCCAGTGTCAGGCTCTCTGTAGTTAAGACTGCAACTTCAGTTTGATGGAGGACTCTGCCGAAGGGAGGGGAGAGTAAGAAAGGGAGGCTGATCCACTAAATTAGACATTTGTCTAAAAACGGGATAAATCTCCCCCTGGGGATGTCTGAATCTCTCCAGCTGTAGTGTGAGCCCTGTTGGCTACCTTAGACCAACACCAAACATCTGGACTTCCATGGGACTTCGAGTGTGTTGAACTCTCTGTTAATCCCTGTCTGAGAAAGACATAATCTGTGAAATATCCACAGTTGTCAGGATATCTCTCTGTGTTTGGTGTTACATGGCATGGAGCTGCAACGTCAAGAAATTGTTTGCCCATCATTAGATTTCTGAGGCTTGTTTAAGATTAGCTTTGAAGGTATGAAGGATTCCTCCCTCTTCCTCACTGTACTTCTGAAGATCATTCAAAGTGCTTTGTGGTCACAGTCAGTCCTTATCTCCAAGACCTACTCTCTGAGGAACCTTTTCTTTAAATGTGCCAGGAAAGCAACTTTCTCCAGCAGCAGGGATGGGGTGTTAGTGGTTGCCTCATGGCACCCGTCACCCAACAGTCTCAGGAGCCAAATCAAGATGATTAACAGCAAGCACGTGAACGGCCTGTGGCAGAAAGTTTATTCTGGAATAAACATGGTGAAAATCTGCCTTGGGGAGCTTGGAAGGTGGGACCTGCAGCTAGAACAGCTTCTTTCCAAGATCATATGCTCTCTCGGGATAATTCTGTAGCTGTAAGCGCATGTTCTGCATGTAAGTTGACGCATCTTGGTCCAAAGGATTTTGTGTGTCCTCTTCCTTCATTGATAAAGGCAATTGGATAGAGTATGAGGAAAGGCTGAGATAAGGTTGTGTTGTTCAGTCTGGAGAAAAGACTGCAAGGGGAACTTAGGCCACCTTCCAGTATCTAAAGGAGGTCTGCAGGAAGCTGGAGAGGGACTGTTTACAAAGGTATGCGGTGATAAGACAAGGGGAAAATTGCTGTGAACTGAAAGAGGGCAGCTTTATATTAGATATTAGGAAGAAGTTTTTTATTGTGCTGAAACACTGGAAGAGATTTCCCAGAGAAGTTGTGGATGCCCCATCCCTGAAAGTTCAAGGCCAAATTGGATGGGGCTCTGAGTAACCTGGTCTAGTGGGAGATGTCCCTGACCATGGCAGAGGCATTGGAACACAATGATCTTTAACTTCACCTCCAACCCACACCATTTTATGATTCTGTGATTTTGGACGAGAAAGTGAATCATCAGTTTACAACTTTTAATTTCAGGTCAAGCAAGTTTTCTCCAGCAGGAGAATTAAGAGAGTACTTTCCTTATAGACATTTCGTTTCGGGTTCTCTTCTATTTGATTTAAAGCCATTTCATTCCACCAAAGTGGAAATGCTTTTCTGCTCTCTTCTTATGAACTAAAGCTTAAAGATTTCTTCTGTCAATGCTTTGACAGTTTTCTGAAGCATCAACCTTAGCTTTGATCTCCTGCTCTCCTCTCCTTATTAATTTTTAACACTTGTTAAAAGATTTGTTCTATTTGTGAGTTGTGAGAAGGTGTCTTAATTTATAGGCAGCTCAAGCATATCTTGCTGTAATTTCAAGGTGTAATTTTTTTCCTCTTCAAACATTTAATTCACATCCTCAGCTACCATACAGCAGCATAACTACTCTGAGTCTTATGAAACTCTTGATATGTACCTGACAAGGCTTCTAACCTTGTTAGTTATGGAATTAAGAGCTGATTTCTCACCAAGAACTTCACACCTGTAAAAGTCCTCTGACAACTACAGCAAAAAAAATCTTGGATTTTTGTTTATCAGGAGTTGGAATTGCAGGAAATACCGAAGTTATCAATATTGAAATAGACAAATTAGTAATTTTTATCCGGAAAATACATAAATATACAACTTTCCTGTTGGAAAACAGCAACGTTTTCTGCCAGTCTCTCAAATGCTCTACTTTTGAAATACATGTTTGATGCCTATTTATCCTCTACTTAGGTGTTTTTTAATATTAAAGTGAACAAATTTGCCTGGGATACTAGTAGTAAACATGAAAATTAAATATTTCCACAGTCCAGACTTGATTGTGACCTGTGGGCAGATTAACAGTATTAACAGGAGCATTCCTTGGGAGCCTTGATTTTGGCTTTGTTCTTTATGTGCATAAAGTGATTATAGTTGTGTGTCTTGTCCCAACATTTTCAGTCAAGATGAGAAATTTGGTGGTATTTTTCGTGTGTTTCAGCTGAAAAACTCTGCAGATCACAAGACAACATGCAGCACTTTTGACCATCTTACCTGCAATGAAGCCAGGTCAGGGATGAAGGGTACAGTTTTCAGGCTGTTGTTTGAAGGGTAGTGTGCTGTTGTTTTAGTGCCAAATCAATCCATTTTTACTGGAGAAAATATTTTTTGATGTGCACAATTTCTTTTTGTACAATCTGTACAAAATTTCTGTAAAGTTCATCAGCTCAATTAAGGGTTGTACTGCTGCTGTGCTACCTTACTCTGAAGCAGCATGGATGGAATATGTAGGCCATGGTCCAAAAGACAGTTCATTGGATCCTGTGGGAGAATGATCAGGGCCCCTCTGAGGGGGGTCTGCACAGGCCCCATGCTGCTGATATTCTCCTGCAACCCAATGGCCTCTCTCAAAGTGGAGTTTGACATTTCCAAGCAACCTATGGCATGAGGTGCATTCCCTGGGCAGGAGGTGTATGTTAAAACAGCAGGAGCAGAGACTCTTGTCCTGTCACATGCTCCCTAATAAATGGCAGACCAAGGACGTGCTTTAAAGATGCTTTTCAGCTGTAAAATTCACATCAAGACATTTCCGGTTCCACTGCTTTCTTCTGCCGTCCTCCCTATTTTCTTTTCTCTCCTTTAAAAAAAGTTTATTTCCCCTTGTCTGTGATATTTGATATCAAAGAGCTTTTGTTGAATCATAGCTTTCTTTCACAATCTCAACCTTTGCTGGATGAACTCCCCTAAACTCAGGACAAGATGATCCTGTGGATCCCTTCCAACTCAGAATAACCTGTGAACCTGTGAACCTGTGACATAGAATGCCCAAGTCCTTCTCTGGGGACAAGGCACTTGCTGGTGTTTTGCTACTAGAGCATCACAAATGCACAATTCACCCATCTGGGGCTCTGCTTCCTTTAGTCCATGTCCAGAGACAAATCTATCTGGCAGCCTACACTGTCTACTCCAAGACTCTGATGTGTCCTGAATGGGTGAAAAGAAAGAGCTTTAAATACCCCACCATAGTGCTTTGTTTGCTAAAACTGTTTGACATGTTAGAACCTTCCTTTTTTTTTTTTCTTTTTTGGGGGAGAGGGTGTGGGGGGAGAAACTCTCTGTCACCATCTGTTCCTCAAAGGCTGGCATTGAGATCCAGTTGTGCTGCTCTCTGCTAATCTGTGTTGTAAATTAATTTCTCCAGAGCACGCTTCAAGTGTTCATGCATACACTGATGTGATCCACTTACCACTGCCATTGCCACAGGTCCTCACAACCACCGCTCTTTTCTACTTAGTCAACAAAGGCACAGGAGATCCCCACCTGGCGTGTGGGAGACCCGCATTTGATTCCCACCAGGGAGGCAGTGTTAAGAGTTGGACTCAATGATCCTTGTGGGTCCCTTCCAACTCAGAATATTCTGAGATTTTGGATCTGGAGAGAGAAACCTTTCAGATGTTTCATTGACTTCCTTCCTTGGGTATATTTTGGCAGTTTGTGTTGGATTCTATTTACTGACACACGAGTTTATGGCACATGCATCTCTGTTTGAACTCCCAGATGCAGTCTACTCCAATCTACAATTTAGCTACAAAATGTATTGTTTCCTCATTCCTCTGCTCAAAGCTTTATGTGTCTCTGTTTTTGCTTTCTTCTTTTGTCATCTCTGTTATTTTACACTGCATGATGAATTTCTGTTGCTTCACAGGGTGGAGGGAGAAAACATAAGAACTACTTCTCCCACATGCAAATCCTTCCCCAAATGCTTGATTGGTCTGGTCTCAGCACAGCCATGGAAGTTAAATACTCTACTAATTTGAGTTTAAACTACACACCATCTCTTGACAATAACAGTATGTCAAGTATGTCTACTGAAGTAGACACATTCCATAAAACTGTTTTCCTGGATAGCAAGTCCTCATTTATCCTGTAATTTATCCATTTTTAATGACTCCATTCCCAAAATCTTCACATTTAGAGCATAAGACTTTTTATTCTCCTCATACCAAGAACAATAATGCTCCAAGGAAATCACAATGATTATCCATTGTTGCAGTGAGCACATCTATACTTATTGACATTTGCTAATTAAATTTGTTCAAACAGGCGAGGTGTACCCTGAAGAAGATGCAGAGTAAATGTGAGCTTGAGAGGGAGAAATTGTTGGGTGGAATAGGGTAATTATTTGTTTCTTGTGTTCTATATAAAAGGCAACAAAACACAAAGTTATTTGCAGGAGGGTTTGAAATTAAAATGCACCTGTATCAATGGGCCTAAGATCTGCCCTGGACAAGAAGAAGAATCCCAGTTTTGTGTATGCTGAGAAGTTAAAACCACAGGATGTCCGGATTTCAGGCTGGGTGCAGATGTAAGATCTATATGGACAAAAGCAAGTTGAATCACTTTTTATCATCATCCACAGTGAGCACCCACAAGATCCCATTTCCTGTGACGTTATTATTGATCAGCAATTTCATATCAAAGCAGTAAAGCTGTAAACCCCAAACCTTGTTTTTCTTCCTTGTTCAAGTAAGGAACAGTTTTGATTGTATTTGTTACCTTTAACTATATGGGGTTTTTTTAAATTTAAAAGCAATGAAGTGTAATTTTTCATTGTTTCCATAAGAGATGAAAAATTCCTTCTCAAGGTATGACACTCAAAGGAGGGACAAGCAACAGCACTTGCAGATACACAATCTATGTCTTATTCTCCATCTTACTTTCAAGTACTGCATCTTTTCCTTCTCTCTTATGGCTCCTCATTTAAATATGAGCTCTTGAATCACCATCAGGTTCAGCTGGAAATGTAAATTCCTTTCCTCCACATTTAGGGATTGTAGACTGTGGCATTACCTCAGCAAGTCTGAGTGAAATTTTGGGGGTTTTCTAGGTAGCAAATGCATTAAATATATTTCCAANTCCTACCCTAAATCTGGTCAGAAATACCAGCTTGCCTGGCTTATCCCCTACCCCTGTTCCCCCTTTGTCTCCTGGTCGAAAAAGGGAGTATGAGATCTGTTGTAAGATGTGTTGTAAGAGAAGGAGGGGTGGGGTAAAAAGTTGCCTTTAAATGATGCTTCTTACATTAAGCTTTGATTTTGTTAGTTAATAAATAAATCCTTTATATTCTTCACTTGTATCTTGCCTTGCTTTGCCTGTTTGCCTGTTATTTTTCCAGGTTTTTTTCCTCCAGGAGAGGTTGTGGGTGAATCTCAGGCATCCAGCCAGGGTCAAACCACAACACAAAGGGATTCTCAAAACCTGTTAGTTTTAGGCCAATGAAAAGAGCATTCCATTCAGCCTTTTGATGATGAAGGTATCATCTCCATTTTTGGGGGGACAGCAGACAGTCAGCTCTCATCAGGCCATGTGGCACTCACTAGGAAAAAAATTTCATATAAATTATATTTTTAAATGGTAGCATTCTCATATTACTGTGATCCTAACAAGGTATCACTCATGCCACACCAGAGCTGTTGTGTGTTTAGCAGTTCTTGCAGAAGTCTCAGCCTTTCTGTTCTGTCCACTCCTCCATCTCAACCTGAACAAGCCTCTGCAGCTTCCCTTTACAGATATCACAGACAAACCCGGAGCTTTGGAGCATGGGTCCAAAGCATTTTATGTGCGTTTTTAGGATGAAATTAATTTGAAGTTGTATTTCTAGTTAAAAGGGAAGCTAAATAACATGCATTTACATAAGTGAGTGGTCTGATGGATAGCATGCAAGTTGTCTTTAGCTCCCTGCCATCTAGGACATGTCCAATATGGTTCGATATGTAATTTCTCTTGAGCTAGATGCTGCTAGTCAGTGCTTTTTCAAGTCTCTTGTTACCTCCTGTCAATATGGAGAGTCAATAGAATTTATGTCTGAGAGCAGTATTTCTTGTGCAACAAAACAAATCTGTATCAGACTGAGCCTATGAGGACTGCTCTCTGTAAACTAGGACAAAAGACATGTCCATTTTAGCAATACATAATACATTGTTGGATCATTCCATGCATTTCTAGTGTTGCCATGTGTTACTGACCTAATCTGAGTACTTCAGGTTTATGAATTGAAGCAGAGGGCCTATCACTAGTCTTTTCTCTCTGGTGACCAATGACAGGACCTGAGGGAATGGCATGAAGTTGTGTCAGGGGAAGTTTGGTCTGGGTATTAGAAAAAAGTTCTTCACCTAGAGAGTGGCTGGGCCCTGAACAGACTCCCCAGGGAAGTGGTTACAGCTCCAAGAAGTGTTTAAGTAATGCTCCCAGGTACATGATGCGATTTTTGGGGTTGTTCTGTGCAGGGCCAGGAGATGGACTTAGGTGATCCTCGTGGGTCTCTTCCAGCTGAGGATATTAATTGATTCTATGAACTTCCTGATGCAGTCTGTAGAAATTGGTCCTTGCAAAACACATCAGGCAGAGAGCATCAAAATTGAGAAGTATTTTTCTTGACAGATGGCTGTAATTCTTACTTTGGTCCAACTAAGGTTTCAAAATGTCATTCAAAGTGATACAATACTAAACTGGGTGCAGTAGTTGATGCCCCAAATGGATTGTGCTGCCATTCAGAGGGAGCTCAACCAGTTGCAGAGGAACATCATGAAACTCAGCCAAGTGAAATGCAAAGTCCTGCACATGGGGAAGAACAACCTCACGTGCCAGCACATGCCACGCCTGACCAGCTGGAAAACAGCTATGCAGAAAAGAGGGGGTTGATGGATACCAAGGTGACCATGTACTCTTGCAGCAATACAGGCCAGCAGCCTCCTGGGCCACACTGGGCAGAACAGTCAGCAGGTGAAGGTAGGTGGTCATTCCCCTCTGTTCATCACCAGGGAGATACATATGGGATGCTGTGCCCTGTTCTGGGCTCCCCGGTATAAGAGAGGCCTGGATACACAGGAGAGAGTCCAGCAGAGAACAGTAAAGAGGATGAAGGGACTGGAGGATCCATCATTCGAGGAGAAACTGAGAGATGGGACTGTTCAGTCTGGAGAAGAGAAGGTTCAGGGCAGGTCTTATCATTTTGTATAAACACCTGATAGGAGGGACTAAAGAAGAGAAAGCCAGGTTCTTCTCCATGGTTCCCGATGGGAGGACAAGGTAATAGTCACTAATTGAAGCACAGAAAATTCTGTTAGATATTGAGAAAGCTCTTTTTGCTATGGAGGTGACTGAGCATTGGCCCAGATTGCCTAGAGAAGTTTTGGCCTCCCTTCTTGGAGATATTAAGAACCCAACAGAACATGACCCTGAGCAACCTACTGTAGGTGACCCTGCTTTGAGCAGCAGGTTGCCACCTTCAGCATCTGAAAGTGTGCTGTGATGAGCAAAGGTGACAAAATGACATGGCCAACTTTGGCAGCCTGGTGACTGCATGCACTGATACTGTGGTTCCCTCTCAAGAGCAATTTTTTGGGGCTTGCACTGTCACTTCTGTCCCTTCGAGATGTAGGATCCAAAGTCGGATGACTTGATTCTTTCTGGACTTCCTGTGGAACCTATGGGTAAAACTCTCCATGCATGCCAAATGTGATGTACCAGTGTTCAGGTTTGCAAGCTGCAGCAAAAGACTGCACGGAATACTCTTCTCATTGGCCTAAAATTGACAGTTTTTGAGAATCCCTTTGGAAATATGTTCAGTGTAACTATTGCCTAGAAAAAACAGAATTTCTCTGTGTGGCATGGTCTGATTTATGCTACACAGCACTGTGCTACCTGTAATTTACCTCATTGTTTTAATTCCTCTGCAACATGCCTTCAGTTGGTTCTGCTGAGTGTGCCCTGCATAGCAAATCAGTCTATACAGAGCTTTACATTCCGTAGGGACAGAGGCTCGAGACATTCCAATGCATAGAAGAATACAGAGTTAAACCTTTCCCTCCACATATTAGATACATTCCATTTATTCACTAGAGCCCAGACTGCAGCAGGTAGTACAGGGAGAACTCCAGTAATTTTCATTGCCAGATTATTTTATGAGGATTAATGAACAGGGAAGTGAACAGGAGAGCTCAGCAATCTGTTAAATCAGGATGTTCAGGCCTGTTTGTACCAGGAAAATAGGTCTGGGGACAAAGTGATACAGATGAGAGGTGTTAAGATACATTCACTGATTTCAAAGATTTGCAAACAAAATTCCTGTTGTGTGATCTGTCATTCGTTTTCATTATGGATTACAACCAGCAGTGGAGACATATTTGGAGGGTACCGTGAGGAAATGTTTTCTTATACTGATAGAATGAAATCTGGACTCTGTGGACAGAAATAAGCTGTTTCATTTTAAACATGGAGTAAGCAGTGGAGAGAAATATTTTGGAACCTTCAAGGTTTTGTTTGGTTTTCTTTGGGGTTTTGTTTTGTTTCGTGGGTTTTTTCCCAGTATTATTTAATTTTAAAAGATTGAAACTAAGTGAAACATGAGGCCCCTTTTTACAAAAAGGACTTGTTTACGTGAAATACTGAAATTATTTCTTCTTGCTGCAAACCATGCTGCCTGCTGTAACATTTGCAAGACTAATACCCATTTTTTGAGAGTTAAAAATGACTGAAATTAAAATACTATATTTTGTGTCTCTGACACTAAATATTTCCTCCCTAGCAATTTTTAAGATACTATGTAGTTAATGGAAGCAATTTGTAGCTATACTGTATGCTGGAAGGATGCTATGCCTGCTTAAATGTAACACCCATGGGGTTTTGCAGATCAGTGATTACCATTGCAAGAGACAGCGCTGGAGCTGAGCAGATAGATCCTCACCCTCCTCTTTGCCTCATTGATGTCCAGTCCTGATGGAGACCTATGGTGACACTGTTCATGTATAACCCCCAGAGCACCATTTTCAGGTGCTAGGACAAGGCCTTCCCACCAGATCAATGCTGATAAACTCCTCAACAGACAGTGAGGTCACATGATGGGGTGGTGTTTCACAGATTCACAGATTATTCGGAGTTGGAAGGGATCCACAAGGATCATTGAGTCCCACTCTTAAAGGGCACCACTGCCTCCTTGGTGGGAATCGAAGCCCTGGTCTCCCGCATGAGAGACAGGGACACTCACCACTGCACTAAGGGGGATTTTTTTTTTGTGGACAGAAGAAGTCATGTTAGAGTCATAGAATCATGGAAAACTTTGAATTGGAAGCTTCCCACAACAATAACTGAGTCCAACTCTTGGCCCTGGTGTCAGTGGCCAGGCATAGGCAGCAAAGGGTCATTCCTTGATTGCATCAAATAAGCGGAAGGGGACTGTTTCTTCATTCCAGGTGTAGGCCAGGAAGGGGTAGGACAGCATCTTTTGAGGACTGCTCTGTAGCAGAAAGAATCAGAGCCCCACCAGGTGCATGTAAAGGCAATTTCTTCCTTTCATTAGATGGTGATCTTATTTTGGATAGAAACATGTTCTGAATTCCTAATGATTTAGTTCCTTAGCTCGGAGAAGGAAGGTTTATTAACTGATGCCTTGGAATATGATGCTTTCTTGTCTATTCACATCATTCTATAAGCAATTTCAAAGGACACATCACAGTGTCTTCTCACTAGTGAATAG
Organism: Pitta sordida; assembly: GCA_013390025.1. Taxonomy (NCBI): domain Eukaryota; kingdom Metazoa; phylum Chordata; class Aves; order Passeriformes; family Pittidae; genus Pitta; species Pitta sordida. The sequence goes on along the minus strand of WEKX01028239.1, from coordinate 539,437 downwards.
AGGCCCCTTTTCTTGTGGATTTATCAGGCTGGTTTTGTCTCCTCCATCTTTCAGATGAGAACACGGTATTGCAGCTATTGTGGGCCATGTTGGCTCATGTGCAGCTTTTCAGAAATGTGGTACAGATATAACTGACTATTTTATGCTTCCCTTTTTCTACACAATGACCAGAGTTGTTTTGACAGCTATCTGATTTTTTTATCATTCAGCAGTTTTAATGTTCATACAGAATTTGCAAAAAAATTCAGGGACACGTGGCTTATGACTGTTATTGATATTTGCTTTCAAAAAACACTTCTTGAAATAAAATCAGTTACGTGGTCAAAGAAACATTAATTTCATGAGGTGGATGATGGAATTCTTACTTTATGGCACTTTAGTTCAATGATGCAAATATATAGACTAATATATGTGTGTGTGTGTAGATGGTTATTTCAAAATGAAGAATTTTTACTGCCAACTGTACCAAAGCAATATGTTAAGGTTATAAAATATGGAATTATTCCCATGTAATTAATTTTTCATTGCAATACACGCATATATGTGCTTTATTGCCTCTTCAGTAGGCAGAACGAAAAATACACAGTTTTACCTATGGGCAATTCAACACAGTAATGAGACTCTTCAGGTATGAAAATTCCTTGCTCTTCTTTCTCACTCCTTGGCACACTGATTTGGAAACTGATTTCTGCTGAAGTGTCAGCCCAAAGTCAATTCTTCAAGAAGGGAAGAATGAAAGCCAGGGTATTTGTCTGCAATTAGTCCTGTATTGTTAGACATGTTGAATGATGTAGTTTTGGCAGACAGAAATCAAAGCAGCCCTTTACATTCACTTGAACACTGGGCTCCTCTATATTCAAGNAAGTATCTCTTTCTGTTTGTTTATATATATATATATATATATATGATTACACATAAATATGATCTATTTTTTATTCCTTTGAGTTCAGATGAGATAATATATTTCTGGCTAATGAAAGGAGGGAACTGTGAATATCTGACTCGCTGAAGAGAAGTGCTTCATAAGAGATGTATCAAAATAAGGTCACAGCAGGCTTGCGTGACCTATGGGAGTCCCTGTAGGTTGGACTGTCTTTGCTGACAGCTTTGAACTCATACTTTATTGATTTGAATGCCATCTTCAGGTTTAACATAGTCTTCCGAAGACAATTTAACTTCTTCAATAATATTTTTATGTTGAGAGCAATGTTTAATTTCACAGAGGAATCATTTTGCAGAGAAATATGGCAAATGTTAACCTTTAAAAACATAATGATTTATTCCACTAATTTGTTGCAGACTTCTACTGATTAGCATCAGGGGCTGATGGAGCTGTTATATTCATAGGTCATTGCTGTTACTGAATACATTGATGCTTCTAGACACATAACCTTGGAAAATGGGCACAAAGATAAGGTTGACAGGGGTGTATTACAGAACTACCCATGCATGGGCATTCTTACCTTTCTGTGATGTGTCTGGTACCCAGCACACTGAACACAATAGGTATATGGTATGATCGATGGTTGTTCTTAACAAGCAAAGTGATTCCAGTTTTCTTTGTTTTCCTCTTCTTCTACTGAAGTAAAGAAAATGTACTGTATCTACTGTAAGATAACACAGCTTTCAAGTATAGCCTCCCAGATAAATTATTTCTGTCTAGCTGTTGCTTATATGAAATCTTTGAAACAGATTTCACATTGCTGTAGCATCTGGTCTCCCCCTGAAATTCTCCATGCCTTGCTGCAGACCTCAGATGCAGCCTGTTCCCCAGGTGAATGGGGAGAATTCCAAATCCTGATCATATTTCCATTTGCACTCGTAAGGAGTGGCAGTTCATCTATCAATCACCCCCTGCCACCTTGTCTCTCTTCAGAAGTCAAGGCTTTGATACCTCTTTCCAAGTAAGCCCATGGGAACCCTGAAAACCCTTCTTTGAATATACCCAAAGGATACTTGAGACTGTTTTATTGCGCTTCATTGCCCAAATGAAAAAACTATTTAACAGATGATCATGTATACCTTAGACAGATTACTGGTTTTGATCTGCCATTCTCTATTTCCATATGACCTTTTCAAGAAAAATCAGGATGTCATGAACTCTAATAATAGCTAGGGGTCTTTCAGCAAGCGGGCTATTAGTTAAAGTACTTAATGCAATAACTTTTATCTAGTCAGTGACAATGATTTAAATGGTTTCTTCTCTCCTCATCATATGCCTCCCATTTGAATGTCCTAAATCAACAGAATAAGTTCATAAGAAAAAAAGGAGTCAGAAATCCAGTCTCCTTTGTCTATGAATAAAGTCAGCATAGTAAATTGGAGCAGCAGGAGGAAGAGAATTCCAATTTGATTTGCAAATTGACTCTCTTCCACTCCCATTTGCAGAAATAAGGCCCATATGCCCAGTAAGCAATTGCTGCTCAAGGTAAAGCTCTGCACCACAGAGGGTTTCTTGGCAGCAAATGAAAGGAGCATTGCCACTCTGTTACGTATGCCAGCTCCAATAAATCTGTGGATTAGTTTCCTGGTTGCCACAATTGAGCCAACCCAGAACCATATGGTTCTCCTTTCTTAAACATTGCCATTTGAAAGGAGCAGGACCGCCTCCCTCCCAGACTCATTTTTGTTCTGAGGAGAACTCCACAACAATAAGGAACCAAAAATATGGGAGAAGTTCACAATTTTATTTATCCCTCTTGCCTAGTCCAGCTGATGGCATGAGATCAGAATTGCATTTTATTGTCCTTGTTGCAATTTCCTTCTGTTTATAGTCTGCCCTCTGGTTCTCTTTAAGAACTGGAGTGGGGCACAGCATGTTCATCTGGCTTCTTTATTTGCAAGGAAGAGTCCCTGGGATGTATTCTGAACCATTCTTGTTACAATCCTAGAGAGTCTTGTAAAGCTGTTTAGTGGTCCTTGGGAAGAAGATGAGATTTTGGTTCAGGGATATACACTGTATTATTTATTTTATTTTTCCCAAGTCTCAATGATATGCCCTTACCCATTAAGCACTAACCTCCTTCAGTAAATGTGCTGAAGCCTGGCCCAACTGTTGTTCTCTTACAGATAGCTCTGGCTTTTGCTAGTAGTTTTCATCAGCTGATGAGACAACCCCGCTGTGTGAATGGGAGATACAGAACAAAGCCGAAGGAAAGACTGAGTTATAATGGGGGGTGCTTAATCTGTTCATCTCCAAGGCGAGGTATACCCTCCTTATTGAAATCAATCATTAAAGTATCTTCTAAATGGAAGGGCCCCATTCCCACATGTAAATGGATGCAACTTGGACAGTCGGTGTGGCTGCTACATCAGCAGAGGATTTTGTCAGGATTTGTGAGACTCCCATTGGGACACCTAGACAGAAAATATATTCACACTTGAGCTATCATAGTTTAAAACCTTTTATCTTAATGCTAGTAGAATTGACAATTCAAATTCAAAGTCTGTATTTAGTCCTAGTCTTGTAGTAGTGTTTTGTCTACTTTCAGTCCTGGTGTGGGTTTTTTCCTCTCTCTCTTTTTTTTTTTTTTTTTTAATTAGAGAAGCTTATCCTAAATCTTTGTACCCAGATAATCTCCAGACAGAATGTATCTACGCAGGAAACTTACTTACTCTCCTTTCCAGGTTTCTGCATTTGAAATAAAGCCTCTTTATAGCAACATAAGTGTTTCCACATTGGAAGGCTTGTACACTTCTGCTGAAATCAATACCATTAAAGTAGTTCAATGCTTTTACAGAGATAAAGGTGTTCTTTAGAGGGGCAGCAAAACATTTCATTTAACTTGCTGTGTTTTCACCAGGTAATCACTGTGCAAACCAGTTTTTATTTGGCCTGGGCAGAGTCTCTCTTCTCACCTCTCATATTTTTATTGTTGAGTCCTCTTTGCAGACCGATTCAGATGCTTCACTTTATATAACTCTTTCACCCCTTAATATAGTGGGAAATAACTGTAGATTTTTAATTTTTTCCTCTCTCTCACCTGTAATTTTGTACATGAAATAAGTAACAACTTACCCTCTTTCCAAGCAGTGTAATAGAGTCATAGGAGTCATAGAAAGTGAAATGGAAGAAGTCACCCCAGCTTTGACTCTCCTGGAAGGCAATTTTACTTATTCAGAACCAAAACTCAGTACCCATATGCTCCTTCTGATATACTGTAGATTTATATTTGTCCAAAGCACTCAGGCTAAAATACATTTTTTTCCCAGCATGGAATAGCTTTTTCCTTCTTGTTGTCTGATACCATCTAATGAACTTGAGACCTTGACTCACCAGAAGATTGCCTTTGGCTGTACAGATGTTTGCATTTTTGTGGTTTGTCAAAAAGACTAGCAGTTTTGGACTGAAGTACAAAATCAGTGATGCTTTATCTGAGGATCTGGCTGGAAAAGGGATGATCTTGTGCTGAGGATGCTGCAATGGGGCTTGCATCCTTTTTCTGTAACCAGATGCCTTCATGGTCTTTGTCAAATTTGCATCAGTTATTTCCTTTTCCTCTGCATTTGTTAGTATTAATTGACCTTTCTCAGCTTATATAGCCAGCCGATTGGAGAAATAGTTGCTCACTCCTCTTCATGGACCTTGTACACACAAGTCCCAGCTGTGGCTTTTTTGTGCTACAAAATACACATAACACAAATGCCTTTACCATTTCCCCTAAAATGCTTTGGTCACTTACAAGTAAAACTCACAGCAGATCCTTAAACTACAAGTACTGAAACTGAGGCACTGAGTGATGTGGTTTAGGTGATGGGATGGTGATAGGTAATAGGTTGGACTTGGTGACCTCAAAGGTCTTTTGCAACCTTGTTAATTCTGTGATTCTGTGAAGGTCAAGATGGTCTCAACTTCTGTGTCTTGGACTTCCCCAAAGGGGGATAAAACAAATAAGGGGAACTTCAATAAGTAAAATAAGAGCAGAAAAAGCCAATCATGTGAAAGGTGGGCGACAAAGAGAAAGTGGGCTCTGGGAAAAAAATGGAAGTCTGGTTGTACTGGATGCCATTGCTGCCTCTGTGGTCCCAGTGCGGCCTCAACCTCCCGCCAGGAGCAGACCTGGGGCAGAATTTGGAATCATTTGAGCCACAGACTCATTTGTACAAACTGTTTAATTTTAGTTTTCCTGGTTTCATCTCCAGTTGTGGGGGGAATAGTGAGGCAGGCAACTGCTGTTGAATGCAAATTGCTCCTATAAAATGCAGTATCTCTCCGCAAATCTGCCTTCTCCAGACTCCTCTCTTGCACTGCTAATCTTACTTGGTTAATTCAGACAGCAGGGTACCAACCCTCCACTATGGTGCACATCAGAGCTGTTATCACTTCCCCAGGTACAACCTATTGCTTTGGGGCAGATAAACTCTTTAAAGCAAATATGTGGGACCAAATCCATCCCTGGTGCAATTCCACTGAAGTCACTGGAGGTTTACACCTGAAAGAGACGTGAAACTCATTGCATAAAGGCAGATTTTGTTCCCTCTTCCTTTCATTTACCTCTCTATGAATTTGAAATAAGCCCCTCTGCTCATGACTTATTTATGTTGTGCCATACATTTAAACTCTTGGGTTTCAGGTTTCTTATACATGGTGTCCTTTTATACTATTGTTCCTACTGGAAACACTCAAATGATTAACCAGCAAAAGGAAAATGTTGTGGGACAGTATCAACTGACACTCCCCTTTCTCCCACTGAAGCACCACAAAGGAACTGCACAGTTTAAATTGCTTTTTATGCCTTATCTCTCCAAGTGGGTAACTCTCATCTTTAAAGGGAAAGCTGTTGTATGTTAAAAGGGAAGAGCATTTTCCCTCAAAGCTGTCCTCAAAACTCTAAACACAGGTTTGTCTCAGCATTACTGAAATGCCCTCAGATGATCTCAGAGTGTATTTTTCTTACTACAGGGGATTTTGCAGGTAAGGCAGTTGTGGAGACACAGATACAGATTCAAAAGCAACCTTTAGGCCTCCTGTTATCCAGGAACTTGCAAAGTGAGAGTCTTTCATCCCCTTTTCCATCCATCCAAGCACACATAGATATTGGCTTACAGAGGAATATTTCTCTTCAACAGAAGGAGACAAATAAATATTGAAGAGGAGTGAAAAATGGGGCATATGTTTGAATAAAGAAAGGCTTCTAGGTGCAAGTGCATGGCTTTGCATGGCTGTGATCTCCTTGATTGGCATTCAAAGTTCAAATTCAGCACTCTTCTCCAACCAAGCAAAATCCAACAATCCCTCCCACCAATCCTCCCCTTTCAGGAGTCAGCTGATCTTCAAAGTGTTTTTAGTACTCCATTTTGACAATTTGGGCAAAACTATTTCAGGAGGTAAAATGCAATCCCCACTCCAGAGCCATAAGAAATGTAGTGTCTCTGTCTGTCTGGGAATGCCTCGAAGCTACCATTTGAGTCAACATCTTCTTCTGAAGAGGTAGTTCCCCCAAAATACTAGAACAACACTGTTCAAGCCAGATGTCTGTACAATCTTCTATAAAATGGCACATATCCGTTTTATCCATACAGCAAGCCTTGGGCTCATTGTTAACATACATAATTTGTGTGTTGTAGAGCTGTTGAAAATCTTCCAGGTTGAAAGTCTTCCACTTAAATAGTGGTTTATGCCATAGGAATGTCCTACCAGAGGGACCACAGGATGCTTGGCAGCTTCCTGGAAAGAGAAACAACAATGAAAAAGGGTGTTTTTTTCTGAACAAATAATAAGTGTTGCTATGGACAATATGGCACGAATGAGTTCTTGGGATATATAAGCCAGGATGAATGCTTATCAAATATATTCCAAGATTTAGCATGGAGGTGATATTTTTAGTAGAAATGTGGGATGGATAAGAGCAGAAATCTGGACAATACAGTGGAATGTGACTTGGGAAATAAGTCAAGAGGGAAGACAGATTTCTACAGACGTTCAAAGCTGGAAGCTCGGTAAGTTTATTTTACCAGTGGTTAGTGAGCCTCATTTGGATGCTGAGCACAGAAAAAATCTGACCCTAAGCAGTCACCACAATATATGTGCTTACATGTGTGCTATTTGTCTCCACACCTTGTATTATCAGAGGAGAGAAACAGATGTTTTGAGGACCTGACTCACCTCATCCCAATTTAGCTAAAATAGGATGAGATTGTTCATGACCTAAACACTCCTGTTTCCATTAAGAGAACAGGGAGTTCGGTCAGCCAGCTTGGATCAGGTGTCTCAGCTGAGAACATCCTTTTCCAACCTTGTGCTGCAAAATCGTTTTCTTTCTGCAATTAAATTTGTGGGGAAAATCAGGCTATGAGTATCCTGGCTTGTGCCATAGGCCACGGGAACTAGTTTAAATGTGTGCAACACATACTTTAAATAATGACATTTGTATTTACACATGACTCCAGGGAAATGGCTTTATCTCATTCTTTAAAATGCCCCTCTCTATAAGAAGCTGCATCTTTGCTGACAAAGAGAAGATTTAGTGGGTGTTTAGTGTAACTGATTATCTGCTGATTCAATCAATTATGTGAACCTGGAGCCAAAGAGAACATTATGTGGCTTTATGCTGGTGTGGCAGCTGCTCTGCTGCTTGACCCTGTGACATGTTTGCTATCTGGTGTAAATATTTGCATCTGTCAGAGAAACCTGGCCTGTCCCCTACTGCCAAATTGTTCTGCTACAGAGGCTGAAATTTTCCTTATTAGCTTGCTTAAGAACAAGCAGAATTGTTCTGAATTCAGGTGGAATATATTGACAGGACAGAAAAAAGAAATCTTTGAAAAAAAAATAAATGTGGCAATATTCTGACAATACACCTGGAAATGTTTCTAAGGTGAAGCCTATTCAAAGCCTGATCTTGTCTAGTAGCCTTTTTACTCTTTCTTTACATAGTTACCTTTTGTACTGGAGTTGTTTTCCCAGTTGCATGGACGTAAAAGCAAAGAAAATGAAGCTGACAGTGCTCCTGTGTGGAGTAAATGGCTAAGGCAGGTATCGACAAGGAAAACAATGAGTAATTCTGCATCAGAAAGGTCCAGGAAAGTGTAATTCCTTCTCTGTGGCTGGTACTTCTCTCTGTGCAGAACCTGCAGCACAGCCATGCAGGGGATCCAAGTGCTTCAGTGACAGTGACCTTTCACAAGCGATGACTGCACTTGACAGAGACTTTAACACAGCAATTCTTAGCGTGTTTCACGTCACCTGCCTGGAGAGTGAAGGAGAAATATTCATATACATGTTTGCTACTGTGTACATTCGCATTGGGCTCACTGTCATCCACCAAACAAGAACAACCAAATGTGCTTCTGTTAATACATTGATGCCTGGCTACCTTGTGGTTCACTTATCACAGCTTCAGATCTTTGCAGGTTTTTTTCCTGCAAAGACACCTCGATTCTTTGCGGCATTTCCCCATCTGTGCATGCCCAGAGTGTCCCTTCTGCCCCGTGGGGCGGGACCAGCCCATGGCAGGGGGCAGTACTGCCACACCCCATAGGGAGGGGCAGCTTGCTCAGGGGTGGGCTGGACTCTGTCCCTTATGTATGCTTTATACACACTGTGTCAACCTCACCAGGGTGGTGTGAGGGCAGCCCACCGCACAGGCTTAAAGGCATGGTTCTGCCTGGGACGGTGCTCTCAAAGTGCCCTAACCCTAACCTGGCTTTGAGCACACCTAGCGAAGGTCCTGCGCTCTGCCAGGAGCCTGGGGACTGGTCCCAGCAGTGGAGTGTGCTGGTGCTGGGTCCTAGTGCCAGTCCCAGTTCCGGGGGCCACTGCACCCCACACTCCCCAGGTTTAAATACATTTCACCCATCAGCTGCCATCTTGGGGCATGCTCCTTCATTCAAATCTGCAAATCTGCCTGATACCTAACATGAAACATGTCAACCTCGGGAAGAATGGAGCCCTGTGAGCCCTGGAGGGGCTTGGCACCATGCCGCCACTGCCACAAGCCATGGAGTCTCTGTGGCAGTGACTCAGCCACCCTAGGGATTCCCTTGAGACTCTCCAGGTGGGGAGGGATCAGAAGACATTCCCTTCAGTCCCTTGTGCCGTGAGAGGGCATGGGGAGATGGCAGGAATGCCCCCCAGTGCTCTGGGGCTGAGTGGGTGGGGTGATGGACATCAGTTATTTGCATATTCATAAACTGCCTATCTTCGTGGATTACAGGCTTTGCGGGTCTTGAGAAGACCCTCAACCCGTGCAATTTGAGGCATTACTCTATCTGGGTTTAGGAGGACCACAACTGCTCTGTTCCTTCTGAGTTGACCTGTGTGGTTGAGGTTGAGGATGAGCCTGACCTCATCCTCCATGCCTGACCTCATCATCCTCCCTGCATTACCTCATCCTCCTCTCTGCCTGAAGAGCAACAGAGATCACAGGAACTCTGTCCCAGGTGTCCTCCCCAGCACTGATGGGGCTCCCTGATGCTCAGGTGGTGCTCCACAGCCCTGGATCCTGACAGCAGAGAGGCAGTGGCACTGCCACAGCCCATGGCAGGAGATGAGGAACATCCCTCACATCACCTCGTTTCAGAAGGACCACTTCAGTCCTGCAGGCACATTGAGGCACAGCCCTTAGGAAGCTATGTCCTTGCTTTTCTTAATCAGAAACAACAGCCTCCAGGGTTGACATTTCCAATGTTCTGATTCCACTTGCAAAAATCATGGCAGGTCATCATATTTATTTGGAGGAAGTGGCTGTGTCTGATGGAGATGGGATGCATGGACTCGACGCTTCTTTGGGTCTGACCTGACAGTGCAAAGTGAAGTGGGACTTGTGCAGTGGGCTGACACAGGACAGCTGGCAGTTTTGGCAGCTCACTGCTGGAAAATGGCCTATCTGTCTCTTGCTTACTCCACTCTGACTGTATCTGTCTGCCCTCGTAGTGTCTTCAGCTGTAAATGCTTTAAGTGAGGAAACACAAAAAACCCCGAGTCTTCCTAGTGTTATAGCAGCATGGCAGCTGCTCCATGCCAGCTACGCATAAATACTGTGATAATGCAGATAAATAATTGAAGTGTGGGGTCACTTTGATGTAAATGTAGTCCAAATTCAACATCTATCTTAGCCCTGTGTCTTAATTGACTTCACTTCTCAATTACCATGAAGAGACTGAGACAAAAAGAGAAAACCAGAATACAGCTGTTATAATAAAGCTGTTTCACTGTAAGGAAATAATGCATTAGTTGTCATAAACTGTGAAGAAGGGGTCATTCTATGTTTAGAGTTGAATTTTTAATGCTCACAAGCTGACAAGTGTAGGTAAATGCTGAAGGAAGTCAAATGGTAACACAGGCTGGAATCAGGGATATGAGAAAGCATGAAGAAAGCATACTGCCTTGGCACATTGGTTTTGAATTTCTAAGCACTAGGAGGTATGAAATAAGAAAGTATATATAGAAACATATCTTGGACTACAGGACTTTGAAAGATGCCTTGAAATAGTCCGTCATTTCCCTTTGTTTCTTTTGGGTTTTTGGTTTGGTTTAGGATTTTGTGGGGGTTGGTTTTTATTTTTAGAGGTCTTTTCTATGGGGCCAAATCACTGCTAAAAAAATTTCCCTGAGTACATATAATTTTTTCAAGAGACTTTGAGTTCTCTGGGTGAAGAGAGGTGACATTCTTGAAGGCATTCCTGTTAGAACCTGGGATATTTGCCTGGAGACCCATGTCTTCAGAAGAACCCTGTAGAGTCTAACAATGTAAATTATTAATTCTGCCACTGGCAGAAAGAATTGGCCCAAAGTCCACCCAAGAGGGAGACACAATGGTCTTACCAATGTGATGATGTTTCTGCTTTTCTAGCAGCCACGGCTGTGCTGTGGACAATCACACAGAAGATAACAGTGAGGTGAAATAAGCCATGGGCTAAAACCAGAGCGGCTTCTCTGGAAATATGGCTGAGATACACATGTGCTGTCAGGTCTTGGAAGAAAAGTTTGATAATTTTTTTCTGAGAAGCTCTTGATGGAGAAGGGATGAAGCCTTCCCTCCTTTCTGTTGTGAGTTCTGGCTGGATTACCAAGCTTGCTCCTTTCTGGCCTTAAATCCCTCAAGTGTATATGGGCCCCTGTTGGTAGAGATATTTCTCCATTCTTCCACAGGTGTGAGGAGGTTCTAGGTGCAGCCTTTCGTTTGCACTGCTAAGCCGTTTCTTGTGAAACTAACATGCAATTAATTTTATACTGTTCATTGAAATTCTCTGTCACAGCCAGACTTGGAATCCAGATCGTTCTGATGCAATGAAAAATAAAAGGGAAAGTTTTTAGATATCACTCCCTTTTAACCAATGATATGTAAAGTAGATGGAATTGTCTTACATATCTGAGTAAACTCATGTAAACTGAGTAAATAAGTAAACTCCAGTTTACATGTAAAGTCAGGTCTGTCTGTAGGCTTTCCTACAAAGCTGACTATTCTGGTTTTGCTATGTAGCTGTTGACTCTCTCCCTGAGGTCTCTTTGCCTCCAGGTTGGTCTAACAGCCCTGTAATACATCTTAAAGAAGTTTTACTGGGATATCAAAAGGGATCACTGACCCAGTTGCCCTTCCTCCTGGTCTCCAAACACTTGTGGTTTCCATAGCTGGTATGGTTGGATGGGTGAAGAAAGGAAAGCTGGAACTGTTGCCAAGGAAGATCTCCTGGCTAAAGGAGAGGAAACCATGGGTTTGCACAGGTAATCAAGTGCAGAAGTAATGACAGAGGATCACTTAATGAAAATATAATTTCTCTGTATGATAAGATCGTTCTTGTCCAGTTGTTCAGGGGAAAAGTTGTCTTGGCAACATAATCCCCTTGGCAGGCGTCTGCTGCCTTTTAATGGAAGCTGATTGGGAACACTGGAATGAAACAGGTCATCAACTGCAGCACATGGCCCTGTCAAACTCTTCAGGACTGCCAAGAAAAGGATGAAAGAGAAAAAGGGTGGGAGTGGGATGGGGCAAGACCGTGGGACTCCTCTCATTGGAGGTGGAGGCTGTATGCAGGACTGGGTACAAACCACAGCTCCAGACTGAGGATGCATGATATAGGTTTCTAACTCCTCTGATATTTAAATTTTTTACATCTTTCATATCAGGGCAGTGCAGTCTTTGCAGATACATTTATGTTGTAGTGAGGAAATAAATGGTGAGTTACAAGCTTTTCCAGAGAGGAAGGAGTATGTGGCATTTATTTGGTTGTAATACACTAGCTGTCTAATTACCTCATCCTAGGACATCCGTAATGTTTCACAAGAGAAGCACAAAGAAATGAAGTTACAAAGCATGCTCCTACAGCTTATGTTTTCTTGCTGATAAACACCTAATCTTCTCTTTGAGTTGATTTATGCAGCTGTAAATATTTGTGTGAAGTATCTATTCAAGTTTCCCTTTAATTTAAGACATGATAAAACACAGCTTTGTTTGGAAAGTTAAGAGAATGCCATACAGAATTTGGTAAATGAGGCTATAAAGACTACAAAAAGCATGGGGAAAATCCTGTTTTCAGGGAAAAGACTCATAGGTCATGGGAAATTACTCTAGCATAACCCATATATATTAGCTTTTAGATCCTATCTTCACTGAACATTGAAGTGGCAAATCCTTCAGAAAAATCTAATGCTATTTAAAGGCCATAGGTGATGGAGAAGCCACTTCATCCTTGGGTAAATTGCTTCCATAGCTAATTATCCTTGTTAAAAATATACGTCTTGATTTATATTGCAAACCTCAGCTTTCAGCCACTGGATATTGTTACAGCATTTTCTGCTAAATCAAAAAACTCTTGAGGAAAATCATTTATAGTAAGTGAATTCTTGAAGATGATCAAAGAGATAAATCATGTTCTGATGATGATTAAAAGGCTACAAAGAAAAGAAAATAGGAAATAACGTTTGAAGTTCAGTTTGGTTTTCTGAAAATTGAACTTTACTCAAGGCTCTGTTCTCCAAGCAGTTCCTATCAGATACGTGTTCATGACATTTTTTACTCTGAGCCTCAGCAGCAGACTCCTCTAAAGAGCCTATATTTTAGATGAAGTAAATGTAGGAGTAATTTCAGCCCTGCCCTTTGCAACTCCGTTCATTCAGCAGAGGTTGCTCATCACCTGAGGTCGCAAGATTGGCTTTTACTTGATTTGGCAAAGAGCCCCTGTTGCTCTGGTACATAACAAAATGGTGAAGTCACCAATATTTGCAAATGGTTAAAACATTTTTAGAGAGATGGTGCAGTGCCCGCCTCCTTGTAATGGAAAGTACCTGTGGCACCTCCAACCTACAGAGCAGTGACAAACACTGACCATGCAAAAGTAAATGTCATTCCCATCACAAGCCATCAGAGTCACAGTCCAAAGTCAGAATATAAGCCAATGTGGACGTAAACATGTCACATTGCAGTCCATTCTTTGGTTTATTTAATTTTTTTTCTTTTATGAGGTTAGCAGTCAGAATGAAATTGCTTTTTATAGCTGCAGTTAATCACATTTATTACTGTAATAGCTGGAGACCAACATGATCCCACAATCCAACAGAGGTTTGCTGTGACTGACACTATGTGTATGAAGAAGACACATTCGCTAAAGGTCATCTGTATTTCATGACAGAATTTACAACCTCAGCCAAGGAGACAGATGTGTCTGCGAGCTGGGAGCTCCTCTGATGGCAGGAGCTGCCAGCATCCCTGTCTAGGCTCTCACCAAGCAACAAGGCAGTGCCCAACAGCATGAGACCCTTCAGCACCGCCTTGCTGCCTGGTCTGTGCTGTTGGCAAGGAGGCCATGGTTTTATGTCACCGAGGACAGTTATTGTTTCTTTCCTTGTGTGTGAAGGCTTCCCAGTTTGGTGATCAGAACATAAATCAGCAGCTGTCACCATCTTCAGGCTCCAGACATAGCTGTGCAAATTGGTTTACTTAAAGTATTGTTGCTGTGGCTGTGGCCACTACTGGTCCTATATATGCTTGCTCCTGCATCTGTTTGTATATTGGGCTTGAGGTTTTGATCTGCTTTAGTGTACCTCAGTCACCCCATGGGAAGGACCTAAAATCAGTACTCCTTTCACTTCCTATAAAACCAGGTGTTGCTGGTTGGACATTATTGCTGTTTTGCTGTGAAAGGTTGTAACTATAGATCAAGTTCAAAATGTGCCTGGCTTGATGCTGACCAGTTTCACACTGATAATAATTAAATTTTGTGATCTCATGGGAGCTATAAATCCTTCGTAGTCAGAGACCTGGTAGATATTTATGCAACTGCCCTTGCTGATACATATAATTTTTCATGTCCCTAGTTTAAAGTTTTCTCAGGTAATTTGGAATAAATTTATCCTCTTTGTGATTCACATGTGGTACTTCTGCACTCGCAGAAAAATCTACATGCCCTCAATATATCATTATTGATCATCCATGGTGCCCAAAACCAGGAAGACGACAGAAGGTATCTGCACACTGACCACTTGCTTATGCCTGTATCAAACCTGAGAGGATGCTGAACTGACAGTGTCCGTAATCCATATATCCTGGAGCAGACTGCTCTGGTGAGGTCTGGGGGACCTCAGTTCTTGTCTTATTTTACCTTACAAACTGTTTATTCAACTGCAATTTCAACTGGAGAAAAAAACCAAACTTTTTTTTTCTTTAATGGTTTGCTATTACAGTGTTCAATGTCAGCTTTATCTTCACTGTAATTCTTGTAACTGCTGCAGGGAATCGACCAGCCTGTCATGTTATTCTTCTATGGGATAAGGGCTCCTCCACTCAGCACCTCAGTAGTGAGCACCATGAGGGATAAGGGGAGCTGGGTTTCTGTATTGAGCTTCCTCTTGTGTTTTATACAAATCTTACCAAATATTTTTCTACTTGCACTCCACAGTTAAAGAGACTTCCTACGTATTATATTTTCAAGAAATCCAACCAAACTTATCACTCTGTGCTACAGGGATGTGACTGTTGAGGACCTAACATGAGATCCTTTCTGAACAGCCCTTGTTACTTTGGCTTCGTCTCATCAAGTCAAGGAGCTTTAGTTTTAGGGGATACTGTGATTTTTCCACATGTTCAGATACCATCTTGAGTCTGCTGCCATCAGCCATCCTGGATATCCCAGGCGTTACACTTCCATATGGCTGCACACCCTCTGTGCCATGACGCACGTTTGCTGATTCGTGCCCTGCTGTTGACCCATTATCACACACCAGCAATCACAGTATTAAATACAGTTTCCTGCAGCAAATCCTGGGAGATTTCTGTGAGAGGCTTTGCTGTTGCCTCAAGAAACTCTTTAGCTCTTTGACTTTTAATAAAGTACTTAGAAAAAAAAATGAAATGAGTAATATTAGGCAGCACAGTCACACGCTTGAAAGTTAGGAAATGCTTCGAGCTTCCTTGGGCAACTGCAACAACCTGCAAGGTTGTGTCCTGCAGCCACCCTGCCCTGATGGTGTATGCTTCTGTGCTGGGTTATGTGGCAAGGTCTTGGTAGCAGGGGACACAAGGATGGCTTCTGTGAAAAGCTGACAGAAGTTTCCCCTATATCCCAACAGAGCCAATGCCAGCCAGCTCCAGGACAGGTCCACCTCCAGCCAAAGCAGAGCCCTTCAGCAATGGAGAGAGCTCCTCTGGGATAACAAAGTTAAGAAGGGGGAAAAGTTGCTGAGCAGCAGTAGCAGCAACTGCAGCTGGAGTGAGGATTGAGAGTAGGTGAGAGGAACAGCCCTGCAGACACCCAGGTCATTGCAGAAAGAGGGGCAGAACGTGCTCCAGGTGCTGGAGCAGAGATTCCCCTGCAGCCCATGGTGAGGCAGCTGTGTCCCATGGATGTCCATAGTGGAGCAGAGATCCACCTGCAGCTATGGAGAAGCCAGGCCAAAGCAGGGGGAAAGCCTAAAGCAGGTGGTGACATGGCAGCCCATGCTGGGCAAATGTTAAATTTTTGCAAACATTCACGGTTTAACTGAGTGGGCAGGTGTCCATGGAAGAGCAGAACTCTGTGTTATTACCACGCACAGATGTTTCTCAACAACCTGTTAAGGTTTTGCTGCATGGCCTGAGGTTTGTACTGTTTTGCATATTGCTGGAAATATATTGAAAAGGGTCTTCATTACAACTCCCTCAAGTTCAGGAGGGGCACACAGCCTGAACCGTGGGGACCATGGTGGTCTAAGGCAAAAATTATTCCTGACCTACCAAAAGTTTGCTGTTGCTTCTCCATTCACCAAATAAAGCAGCATATTTTTACATGTTGCCTTTTACAGATTAGAAAAAATATGAGTATTTTGAAAGAGTAGTGATACATTTTCTACTTACAGGCTTTTCACACTTTTTCACAATAGTCATGTGGCCCAACATGTAAAGGGAATCCCTCTGTGTCAGCTATACTCTCTTTTTCTGGGTAGTGTCAGTCTTCCTCTCGGTGTATTGCACCATTTTTACATCTTTCCAGCATTGTGTTTAGCTCTGCAATGGCATATGCAAATAAATGGTGTAATTCATACACCATTTATTTTCACATATTTTATTCTTATCTGGAACACAAAGTACAGCCCTGATGACTTAGGACCTGTTACTTTTATCTCTTTCCATACTGATTTGGTATCATAAAGGGTGATTGCTCTAGAGCCTTTTTAAAGTAAAATAAAATAAACAAACAACACCCCCCCACCCTCCTCAAACAACGCAATATTGCATATGAAATAACATAAAAATGATCATGAGGTCTCACACATACACCATGCCTGAATGAAATTCTCATTTCCAGATAGGAAGAGATGCTTTAATGCACCTTTGAACAGAGGCATGAAGCCTTTGTAAAAGAAAAAAAAACCCATCCTAAAATAATTAGTCTTCAGTCCTGCCAGTGTGTTTTTCATATTGATAATCCAAGTGAAAGTAGCGAACACTCATTTCTGGAACTGGCACTGAATAATCACATCAGTCTTCATAATGCAAATACCAGAGCAGATAGTAGAAGTGAGTGCAAGATTGATATGTTTGGAAGCTGCGTGATGCACTCCTGGTAGTCTGGAAGGCTTGGCTGTAACATGAAGGAAGCAAGATCAAAAGCATGACTATTGAGCATGTTTCAGCGTCAGCAGACCATGTCTCTGTTAGACTGCACTATGCTCTGCTAACTGTCTGGTTATTTCCCTGTGAACCTGCATTGATTTTCTTGCAGATTGCATTAGTTCCAGTCACAAAAGAAATTGTGTCTGTTCTTCAGCTAATTCAAACCTACAGCTAGCATTTTCCTGAAGGCTGCTTTTTCATGTGAAATGCAAGAAGTCAAAGACACAGATCTGTGAGTGTGCATGGCCTTATGGGGCAAATACCCACATTGAAGATACCAGAGGTGGTACCAGTTACCGTTGAGGGTACTAGTAAGTCTAATATTTACTTTTTATTGTCTTCTCAAACATATTTGTATCTAGAAACTTGAGAAAAGCCACCCCTAAAGATTAATGCAATCTGTAGGTTTGCTTAACTGCCAAGGGCAATTAAAAATAAATAAATAAAAAAACCCTGAAGATCCTACTTGCATCCTGAGACAAGGTTTTGTGACTTGTATACTGGGATCAAACAGCTTCATCCAGCTGAGATAGGGCATCACATTGCAAAGCTGGTTAAATGTCTCTTTCTGTGCTGAGCTCCTTTGCCATTATTATGTCTGCCTTCCATCGTGTTATTGTGGGGCTTTTATTAACTGTAGTCTTTCTTCCCTCTACTTTTTCATTTTTCTTTTTCCCCTCCTTTCTCTTGACTTTTTTTCTGTTTCTTTCTATTCAGGACTGGAATTGCTTTGCAATTAAGGCTGAACAAATCTGAGATCACTCTATGAATAACCAGGACCCCTGAACTCTCAAAAGTGCAAACCATGTCTTTCCTTGCTCCTTTCACTTGCTTATGGTGTGCAGGGGAAAAGGACTTAGTGCACTGCTTCTGCTGTTCCCATCTCTTCACACTTTGATGTTTTTTACTATAAATCCTCACCCTCCTTCAACAGGGGCTGTGTTACTGTGAGGGGCTGAGCTCAGCCCAAGGATCTGTCAGTGTAAGTGAATCCTTTCCAGGGGAAATCTGTCCTGTGCTGGGGGATCTACAAAGACATCTCAAAAGAGCTGGGATTCTTAAATGTAAGCAAAGCAGTGTAAGGAAAGAAGGCCTTGCCCGTTTTCCAGATATGTATTTAACCTGAAATAGCTTGTAGAATGTCACAATACAGCTCAGATTTAATTTATGGTGGAGAGTTTTGTTTAAATTTTGCTATCTGAATGTCAAAAGACTCTATCATTTCCCTTCATATACAACTAACTCATCCCAAGGATGAATTGATGGATCTCGTTTGTTTTAACTATGAGAAAGGGTCGAGACACTAGCTCAGGGTTAGGCTAAGGCATCTGTGTTACAGGGCTTAAAATGAGTTGAGAAATTTTCTTGCCTAAATGTCTCTGAAACCTGTGAACAGAGGATTTAGGCTCACTGCTGTTATCCTAAGGATCGGATGAGAACTGAATACTAAGAGATACAGAGGGATATTAATCAACTGAGGGTGAGCTAGTGATGCTAATTCCAAGCAAAGCAGAATAATTCCTGGTCTAGCAAATATAAGCTTGAAATTCCTCTCTGGTGCTTGTGGGAGGGAGCAACAAGGCAATGATTCAACTCTAGGATAAACACGGAAATTCAAATCTGAGTCTGACATAAGATCCATAAATCAACCAGTGGTGCCTAAGTATTATGGCAAATAATATTTCATGTCCCGTACTGGTCTGACAGCTGTGCAATTGCTGATGATGAAGAGAGTGTTGCCCACAACTTTGACAGTCCTTGCTCTTTTGGTTTGTATCTAAATATTGCTCCAACATGCGGCTTGAGTTAAACTTGCCAAATCTGCAAGTTTGTAAGAGAGGGAAGAAGTTGTTCCTGCAAGACAAATATAACACAAGGAAAACGGCACGCCACCTAATGAAGTAATTTAAATGCAAATGAGGGAAAAGGTATGTGAAAATTACTGGGAATTTTTTAAAAGAAGAAAAGTTTTCAATTCATCAAAACATCGTGATATTATTTCGGGACATTACAATCCTTCTGATGTCAGATTTCAGACCAGAGAGGATTTTGTGTGTGTGGTTTTTGGATTTGCTTTAAGGCTGAGATATCAACTGCCTCGGAATATGGGGTTTAAAGTGAGTTGGCTGACAGCCTTAAGGGGAGCATGGGGAATAGTAACTCAGTAATTGATTTGAGATGAAATATTCATATAATCCCCAGGGAAGAGGTAGCCCAATGCCCTTCTCAGCCCATATCACAGATGTCATCATTAAAGCTGGCGTTGCTCAAAACCACTTTGGCTTGACTGGCATAAAACCCCATCACTTTTTTGGTTGGATTTTGCACTTTTCTTTTTTTTTTTATTCCTTTAATCCAGAATAGTCAGTGTTCTGGTATGATCTGGAGAGTCCTGGTTCAGAAGGACTCTCTGAAAATAAACATGGCATCCTGGAAAAACAGGTGAGTTATAGCAAATCCTCTTGTGGGGGATGCTCAGCAATTAGGAGATGGCATTAGGCTATACAGTGGTTGGAATAAAATATTAAAGGAGCATTAAGATCATGGCTGCACTTTACAGGCAGACGCATGGCACATGGCTCTGGAAGTGCATCCCTGACATATCTCAACAGGGGACTAGTAAAGGGATTTCTTTGTAACACATTACAGAGGTTCCCTAGCCTCGTTTAAAGACATTGTCGTGAATTTTAAGCAGGCTAGGGAGAGGATAAGGCTGTTGTGATCTTGGAAAACAGGCTAATAGCCCTGTGGTGTGAAAGGAGACGAGGTATGCGTCGTGTCCAGAATGGCCACTTCGACTGTGCTAAATTGATAATTTTTAAAAATTGCTGAGCCTCACATACTGTGCAGTGAGTGTCTCTCAGCAGCATGGATGTGTGTAAGGGGGAAGGGAGGCTCTGTTTTCTCTGAGGTATAACTGGAGTCTCCATCGTAAGCTGGTGGAAGCTCTGTTGCCACTGAATTCCACAAAATATGCTGGATGCTGGCGTTGCCCCTAACAACGGTTGCTAAGAGATTTCTGCTGGCGTACAGAAGGATGGAAATCGCCACAGATTATGCCCCTATTTATCATGGTTGTATGAATAGTCTTGTTAAGGGAATGCATGACATAAATTTAGTGTGCACATGATAGAAATGTAACGCACACGTCACAAGAGGAGACTGTTCTAGCAGGATATTTTCTGGCTTATAAATAGTCATCTCAGCCTGCACTTCCCTCTTACTGCTTTTGTGGTTTCTCATTAAAACTTTCGTGAGAGTCTATGAATTATAAAGCAGAGACTAACTGCTTAACAAATTGGCTTTTTATAGGAGAGTCAAGCAGGAGCAGGGGGATGAAAAATCCTGCCAGTGCCGGTGTAGCATTATTATTAGGTAGCAGCGAGTGACGTATCAAATTGGCCCAATTCTGCTGCAAGTTGTTGCAGCTTGGGAGTGGAGCAAGTCCCTCAGCATCAGTATCTGATTCAGAGGATCCAACCTCTTTCAGCCTGAGTCTTAACTGGACACAAAATGAATGGCTTCTATTCGTCATTAGATCACTTTATTAGTAAATTACTGTAGCTCTTCTGATATAATTCACTTCCTGGGGTGAAAAGGGTTTATGCCAATACTTGTTTTGTGTTTAATGGATTCATTATGCTTTTCATCATAAAATTCATCAATGTTAATTGAACGGATTAGCTAAATGTAATTAGAAGAGGGATATGTAAGGGGGAGGGACTGTTTCTGTAGGTCTCTGCTTTTTCCTACAGCGCTTTGCTGTAACTACTGCCCAAATGTTAATTCCCCTCTTCCTATTAACCTTTCCAGTCTGGATGATCAATATAATCTCTGCATTCATGTCAGGGCTTGTGTGGTATATTAGATTGAAAGTTAGTTCAGGACAAAAATAAACATTATTGACCTTTTAAGGCCAGTGGCTTGGAGAAGGGGGGGAGTGGGGGTATCCCAAATGTTTTATTTTGTAGCAGAGCTTTTTGGTTAGAAAATTATGCCAATTTGTCATAAATTACCATGCAACCCCACTATTCCTTTCTAAGTGGTGCAGTAGTTGTTAGCACACCTGATAACCATTTCCGACCCTTGGCTGGGGAGTGTTTACGGAGAGTGCCAAGTACAGTTACTGAGTGGTCTGGTTTTGGCTGGCTATAAGTAAATGAAGCAGTGATTAGGTTTCTGTAGCCACTTTTCCTGCAGATAAGATAATTGAAGCTGCAGTATCTGCCTGAGGGAGAAATGTCATACCTGCCTCACCGTTTTCTTCATGGCAAGGATGCATTTATGTCACATCTTTATAGGTCAATAAACAGCTACAAGGGAATTTCAGCTGTGGGATCTTGAAGTAATGGAGCTTCCATCCTCACAGAACATTAATGCTTCTAAATAGGCTAAACCTGATTGTTTCAAACCTCAATTACATTTACTCGAAGATAGGAAGGTAGATCTCAGATCAATTCTTCCAAGGCAGAGAATACAGACGAGAAGACCCTTGGGCTAGGTTCAGTAATGAAATTAAGTGCTTGAAATGGAAGCAAGTGCCAGAGCAGCGAGACCTTTGCGATAGGAATGTTAAGGTGCCGCTAAACTGAATGTCTTTAAAGCTTAACTGTGCAGAAGTTTCACAATTGCTCGTGGACTAATCTTTGAAGGAAGCCCTCTGTCAGGCCAGTGTGTGTCGCATCAGGACACGGCAAGGCAGGGGAGGCTGAGGCAGCATCCGTGTCCTCAGGAGACCCAGCATCCTTGCGTGGGGTGAGGGTGCCTGGGGCAGGAGGCTGTTTCAGCCTGTCTACTCCAAATCCCTTTTGTCTGTTGAGTTGGCTGGGGAGCTGGCATGTGTCACAGGAGTGGGGATAAAGGCAGTGGCAGAGCTGTCAGTGCTGTGAGAGGCTGTGGAGCGTGTCTACACAGCCAGTTTCTCACCACACCAATGGGCAATAGTTTGATCTAAAGCGAATGGTACCAGCTTGGATCACTCTGATGCACACAAAATACTGCAGTAGAGAGATGACATCCTGACTCTGGTGGCTTTAGCTTGATAATGTATGCTGTCTTTCTCCCATCCCTTCAAATGGACATGAAGGAATGGCTGGCGAATATGAAGTGGAGTTTGTCTACAAGGAAGTGCTAGCGTGCACCTGTACTTGATTTCAAATGTACATTTATAACCACTTCCATATTCCACCTTTACAATAGTTACTTATGTTCTTTTCTGTAGGAAGCATGAGCATGATATTTTGTGTAAAAACAACTCCACTGTGGGTAATCAGGCATGTTTTTACTAGCAGAGCTGAGCAATAATCTCTTGCAAAAAAATTTTGGTAATCCTTCTTCTACCATCCATCCAGTTCTGGTGAGAAGCTCTTTGCAGCCATCCATGTTGCTTGGCCTCTGAAAACACTCCAAGCTGGGTTACAGGTTGGACTTGATGATCTCCAAGGTCTCTTCCAACCTTGCTAATACTGTGATACTGTGATACTGTGAAGATGTGTTTGGAGAGACTCTCCCTCATTGAGAAGTGGAGCAGAGGCTCAGCTGAAACTCACCATTGCAAGTGAGAGCAGGAGATGGTTGAGGCACAGAGAAGGGCACAGTAAGGTGGTACAATAGCTTGAGATTGCTGCAGAGCCCTCAGGTGTGCTGTGAAATACTGATTCCTGCATGTGCAGCCTGATTTGTATTCGGAAGGAGGGAAGGATTTGTCCCAGGTCTTCCAGTGCTGAGATGTGGCAGCTCTCTTTGCAGCTGACCAAGACGGATCAAACTCCAGCAAGGAGAAAGACACTGATCTGGGGAATAAGTCAAGTGGGAGGGTTAAACACTTTTCCAAGCAAGCTATCTCTGCTCCTTGTAAACAGAGATTCCATTCTGAAAGTCACAGAATCACAGAATCAGTAAGGTTGGAAAAGACCATAGAGATCATCAAGTCCAACCTATCACCTATTACCTAACCTAGCCAAACCTGTTACCTAACCTGTTGCTATCCTACTACCAACAGACCATCCTACCTATAACACACTACCCTAATATCTAGGTCATGCCACCAAGTACATCATCCAACCTGTTCTTAAACACCTCTAGGGACGGTGACTCCACCACCTCCTTGGGCAGCCCATTCCACTGAGAGATCACCCTCTCTGTGAAAAAGTTCCTTCTAATGTCCAGTCTAAATCTCCCCTGATGCAGTTTAAGACTGTGTCCTCTTGTTCTATCACTTGTAGCCAGAGAGAATTCTAAAACCTCACAGGAACAAATGTTATTGTCCTTCAGTCTTACTTGTCCCAGGAACATTGCAGGGGTCTGCATGTACGTATCTGCCTATGAACCCCCCCATCCAGCACTTTCTCCACCTGTGCTCAGCCTCTCTCTGCGTTCGGGCCGTGCAGGCTGAGAAGGGAGGATGCTTTTAACCATCCAAAGGCACAGCCCGCAGAGGGAGCTGCAGCAGCGCTTTCCCAGAGGGGTGCCTTGCTCTCTGAGCCAGGAGCACACCCAGGTCCTCCCTGTGATGTCCCTGCAGAAGCAACGTGTGTCCTGCCCCTTCAGCTTTATATTCTCAGGGCAACAAAGTACCCTGCAGAGCCCTGCCTTGCTGCCGTGTTCTGAGAGCATGGGGGCAGCTTGCCGAGGGGATAGAGGGGCTCAGCTGGGATCCCTGGGTGCTCCACTGGGACTGTCCCTTCTCAAAGGCGGGAGCAAGATTTGCCTTTGGATTGCGGGTGCCACCTTGGCTGCGCTGCTTTTGGGGCCCTCTGTTGCACACCCATGAAATGGGTGATAAATTTTAAGAATTTAGGAGGGAATCAGATTAAAACACTATTAAAACTTCTGACGAGTGCCTGGCTACATGTGTCCACAGACAGCCTGTGGGAGCAGGTCTTGGCAGTGCCTCCCAGCACTGATGGGCACTTGTGTCACTCACTGTGTGGGGAGCACTGTGTGTCACCCCAGCTGCTGGGTTATGGCCAACACGTGCAAGTGGGGATGTATGACAGTGAGCGAGCTCTGACCAAGCTGGGGCAAGTGGTTTCACCCCCAAATATGTACTTGTTTCAGGAGAAGGTTATTTGCCTTCTTTGAAAAGAGTGGTGAATTTCTCTGTTGAACAGAGCTCTGCAAGAGGTCATTATTTGCCTTCCAGATCTGTTTATGGGAACTTTTAATTTAACATTTCATTGCTGATGTTCAGCAGTAAATTTTTTTCAGCATGTCTTGCAAGATCTATTATCGGTGTTCACTGGACCAGATCGAAGAGAGAAACTGATGTCTTTTATTGCTTGATCTATACATGGTTTGCTACTTGGGAGAATAAAATATTCCATTCTTATTGAGAATCTACATTATTGAGAATTGTATCAATGCTTGTTTTATGTTTATTGACATTGCATTTAGACTGGCTACTTGACTGCCATGTTGCATTTGCTCAAGCTTAACTTTTTTTCTAGGTCACAGCAATCTCTTGCCCTGATAAAAGGTAAAGGGGGGAATTCCTATTTTAAACACAAAATAATTATAATTTAATTTTTTGGAGATATGCACATTGATGCATACAAGCCTTGATATTTGCCCAGTGCACTGGGGAGTCATTTTGACTTTGAAGTGCAGAATTGTGTTCGTATTTAATAACCAGATCTTTTTAAAGTGAGGTTTAATGGAAGTTTGTTGGTAATTATTCTGCCTCATTGATAAAGATCCCAAACACACAAGAGTTTCAAATTATTTTGCAGCTGATTTATATGCGCAAAACATAATTAGGATCATGTAATTTCCTTGCGAGTTTAGTTCTCATTTGAATATAGAAAGATGTCACTAAGAAAAACTTTTACACTTTGTTTTTTGACAGACACTGAAAAATCAAATATGAATTTCAACTTAAAACACATATAAAGTGCTGTACTATTGAAATGCTTGTTTGAAGGCAGAATTATAAATTGCCTCATGGATGCTGTTAATGTTCTCCCCACTACATATTATCAGAGACCTTCAGAATGTCTACTTTATAAACACCTTTATGAGAAGAGAAGATGCTATGACCACCATTTTACAGATGAGGAGCTGCGGTACAAGAAAGTTTAAGGTCAAAATGTCCACTCAATTTGGCTACATCATTGGAAACACCAAGAACCTGATTTTTCAAAGCGTTACATGACATGTTATATATTTGAAGCACTACTAAGACAGACTTCAGTACTCATTATTTTTCCAGATCAAATTCCAGGATTTCCTCTTGATTTCAACCTGGAGAAAGAGGAAAGCGCAGCCTGTGGGAGAGCTGCGGATTAAGGAGGTGCCCAGTGCAATGCAGGGAGCCAGTGGCAGAGGAAGGGGCAGCGTTCAGGTCTCTCCCAGGGTGTCCAACAGTGGACCTTCCAGGTCCTACTTGAAACACTTAGCAGTGCTGAGAGGGTGTGTCATGGTCAGCTAAAATAGAGCTTTTGTTAGGAAAAAGATGATGTTAACAGATTTTCACATTTGGGGGAAGGAGGAGAGCAGAATATGTAAATGATTGAAATAATAGCCATTGAGGAATTTATTTTTTTTTTCCATTGGGAGCTGATGTTTTGCTTGGACATTTTTCTGCATTACCGGCAAAGTCCAACCATATACTAAAACAGTGCTTTCTGTGTTCAGGGGAAGGAAGGAATGTTTGAATTACCAGACAGCAACACTTTGCAGGGTCTTGTCTCATCATCCTGGCATTATACAGGGGAGAAAAAAATCCCAATTTTGAACTGGTGTAAGACGGAAGCCCCTATTCAGAACTCCATATATAAACTGCCTGCACTTGTGTTAAGCCCAAACCCACTTTTTTTCGTCCTGTATCTCTCTGCCATCATCTGCACACTTTCCATATTCAGTAAATTTATGGGCATGACCCTCCTAAGTGACTCAGCCACAATTCATCCTCAGCGATTGACCATCCTGCATCCTCAGTGAAGCAACAGTCCTTAAGGGAGAATAAAAGAAAATACATGATAGTATAATAAAAGGCTGTTTCATAATATATAAGTACCAGGTGTGGGATTGAGCCTGCCTAATTTAAGGTCCCAATTTGTATCTATAAATTAAGTGCCTAGCAACCCAGTCCTGGGAGGTGGAACTGAGAAACCCTGTGTGACTGGCTGTCAAAGAGAGGTAGGTGCCTTAGGATGTCTCCAGTGAGAGAGACAGGGTGCTGCAACTGGGTGTCTGTGGTGGGCTGGTGGTGGGGCTGGCTCATCCTCCTTTCCCTGCATTTAATGCTTGATTTTTCCCCGGGTAGTTTGTTCTTTGGTGTCCCTGGCTGGGGCTGTTTGGACTTGGCTGCGGTGTTCCTGGAGATGCAGATGTGCAGAACTGGGCTGAGGATGCCTGGAAAAGAGCATGTTCTAGTAACTGAGGGAGGTCCACAAGGGAGGTGGAGAGGGACTTTTTACAAGACCACGTAGTGACAGGACAGGGGGAAGTGGCTTTAAACTGAAAGAGGGTAGATCCAGATTAGATATGGGCAAGTAATTCTTTCCTGTGAAGGCGGTGAGGCACTGGCAGAGATTGCCCAGACAAGCTGTGGATATCCCATCCCTGGAAGTGTTAAGGTCCAGGTTGGCTGAGTCTCTGAGCAACCTGGTCTGGTGGAAGGTTCCCTGCCCATGACAGGAGGGTTGGAACTAAATGATTTTTAAAGGTCCTTTCTAATCCAAACCATTCTATGATTCTCTGCTGCAGTGCTCAAAGGTGCTCTGAAATCTCATGTGGATTATTCTCTCCCCACACACACACATCTCCTTTTTCCCAGTTCTTGGGGTAGGAGAGTCAACCAACCTGCTGCAGCTGCTCAGCCTGGGAGAGAGCGTCCAAGCAGTTTACATAAGACATCATTAAAAGCCTCAAGAAAGCAGGGATTTGTGATAAGAAAACAGACAAGATCTAAATTAAGCAGTGTATGCAAGATGCTGAGCGTTAGTTCATAAAACATCTTCTTGCTCAGAGAGAGGAAAGATCTGGATGCATTTCTGTCTGTGGTTCTTGTCTTAATGTGCACAGGTTAGATTGTGTACAGTGAGACCTCAGTAATGGCCTCTTCCCTGTTTTTCCCAACTCAGTGACATTTGCCACTTTCTTAGAGGCAGATGGAATTAATTTTTCAGTCTCTCTCCACTGTGGACCAGTTCTGTCTATGGAGTGTTGAATTGTTGTGGATTTTGTTACACAGCCTGTTTGACACCTTGGGTCAGATCTGAACCACAGACAGATTGAAATTGAATTTTTTCCTCCTGAATTTCACCTTTCTTATTTTTCTACAGGTCTCAATTGTATTCAAGTTGTGCTTTTACCAAATGCCATAGAGAGTCTGTTGCATGTATGTTAACAGCACTTCAACTCACAGACAGATGAAGCATGACATGAGAAAGGGCTCATTTCAATTCTGTGTTATAACGGAGTGACAGATCCATACAGTCAAAATCATGAGTCATTTTCCTTCCCTAATGGTATTGATTTTAAAACTATATTAACAAAAATATTGTGGTTTGTTTTGTTTGGGGTTTTTATTTTATATTTTTCATCTGCATTTTGCAATTTCACATTTAAAGGCTTATTCCTCAAGAACAAGGGTTGGAAACTTTAACTCCATGCTTTCCAGAGCTCAGGTTTTAAAAAAGATGAGGCACAAAGCTGAAGGGCACAGATGATATGTTTAAAATACATGGAATTCAATCCTGCTGTGTATTTCTTCAGATAAAATACCTGATATATGATGTGTATAGTCCATGGTCTGTTTATGCTACCGTGTTCCATAACAGACTGTATGGAGCTATCATAGCCATCAGAGACAGGAGACTTCTCTAATCAACTTTCATCTATCACATATTTCAACTCAAACCTTATTCACCAGTCCATCCTTCCCCTAGTTCTTCAGTTCCTGAAACCAGCATTTTCTATCATGGTCATCCATCAAGAGCACTTTAATCCAGATGTGATTGTCTAGTATGACTCTGAAACCTTTGGAAAGTCCTTGACAACTTGAAATGTTATATAAAACAAAAAAAAATGGCAATTGTTCACCTCTTCTGTAATAAGTGGTGTAAAAAAGAGCAAAGAAGATGCAGTAACAAATAGTTTAGCATTTACCAACATATGAATCATGGGTCCGTGTCATGCTAAGGTCATGAGAATCTCATGTGCCACTTAGGCTGAGTTAGTACAGATGATTTACTTATGTATTGCATCTGTGTTTTGATTTGAAAGAGGTGGGATGCTTTTCTCTTTACAAGGGGAAAATTGTCTTGTAATCAGACCAGTTCCTAATGTCATCCTGTTATACAAAAAATGAGCTTTACGTTAGAGTCAATGTTTGAAGTCTTTAGCCGTATTTCCTTAGAAACTATTGTGACCCAACAGCAACAAGTCTGTAAAGTGAAACATCTGGTGCCAAGGACCTTTCTTATACACTAGAGTAATTTCAAGGCATTTGCTCCAGACAAGCTTTAGCCACGTCCCATAAACCATTTAGTCCATCAATGTTTGGAGCACATCAGGTGTGTTCCTGCAGTACTTCAGCATCGTATCTCAGTTGAGGTTCACCTGGAAGGAACCCAGGTCATGTACTTCAAGACCACTTTGTGAGGTGAACCACGCATGAGTTAAGTCGAAACAACTGGAAGATTCACTCCAAAAGAGCATTCCTCATGTAAAATATTACATGACTTTACACATGTAATCTCTTACATGTGTAAGAGATTTTTGTTGGCAAGGTGCAGTGGTTGATGTGGGCAGAGGGGAGTGGCTCCACACTTGTGCTTTCTGGCACAGCTTCAAGGGCTGTGCTCCTTTCATTTGCCAATACCTGTGTTGCTGGTCCTCAGGCTGGTTAGAGAGGCTGCTGTTTCCTTCTCAGGACCCGTCACAAGTTGGGTGGTTCATGGCTCCACAGATGAGATGTGCTAGAGCAGAGCATTGCGAAGCAACAGGGCTTGTCCCGCCTATGTCACTGAGAATGAGGTCACTTGAGTAGTTAGAAAAAGCCCAGGATGGGCTAGAAATGAACAGAGTCAAAATAAAGGTCGGAGAAACCACCTTGGTCAGTTGTCCTAATTGATAAAAGCCCATGAGCTCCATCCTCTGCTCTGGCTGTGACATTGACCATGTAGTCAACCAGGGGGTATAAAACTGGATAAAATTCATCCAAACTGATAAAGAACAAGGTCACTGTGGATGACTTGATTTGTTGGTAACACCTTTTGCCTGCTGTGAAATTTCACCTGATGTGGGTATGAATGAGCATCTTTCTACATTCACTCCAGATGTTGGTATATGCCTTGGCACCACCATACAGTGTTCAATAGCCATTGTAGTCCCTCGAGAGGTATGATTTCAAAGATTTCTTGGGCTTTTTTGCTTTTCCAAGTGAAATTTACTGGCTGGTGGAAATGGGTTTGTTGTAATTGAACTTGCAAATATGTTGCTTCCCCTGGTCACATTGTAAACATGAATGGACTTTTGTCAGTGTTTTATACCAGTATGGGTCTTAAAGTTTAAAAAAAGATTGTTAAGGACGGGGTTTGCAAGATAAACCTGTAAGGTACACTGCTGAGACAAACAAAGAGTCATCTGAAATAATCATTCAGTGTTTGGCAGTGATTTTCCAGATCAGAGTTTTGCAGTCATTTTCCAGAAGAAAAGGAGAAGGCTGATTATTGCATGGCTGCTTTGCTAAGTCAAAGGTAGATGCACTGTCACGGATGTAATCTGAGCAATTTTAAGATGCCCCTGACAATGATGGCTCTACCCTGCTGCCTCAGTTGTCTTAACAGATGTGGTGAATGCCACTAGACCATCTCAGTATGAACTCAGTCAGGTTTAACAACCTTTTTGCCCCATAGCAATCCTGAGTGAGCCAGGAGTTAGTTTTAATCACACATGGTGCCTCTCACTACAAGTGATCCATGCAGCCTCAAAGATCAGTGGGCATCAGTCATCTGCAAACCACTCACATGCCCCATGAAAAATGTAGCTCATGACCTCCTGCTCCCTAAAGAATAGTCAATATTAAAAGTAATCCCACAATATTCAATGGTACAGGCAGAGGTCAGATCAGACTGGCCCTTGCTAATGCACTGTGTCAGTATTTCTTTAGTGACCTCATTAGTCCTCTAAGAATTATCTTTCTTTAGAAGATGTTGTCTGTTTCCTTATGAAGAAAACCTTATAGATGAGATTTGATCTTGCGTGTTCCTACATCTAAGAGAGAAGCAGTATCATGGAAGAGGCAGTATGACCCCTTTAATTCAGGGGGATTTTAAGTCTGAAACTTAATGACACTTTAATTTCTACCTATCCATTGAGAGAAATACAGGTATTCTGAGACTGTGTGTTTCTGAGAGGTGTGTAAGGGAAGTACCAGGAGATGTACATGTTCAAAAATGCTAAAAGTGTGTCTGCAAGCACCCAAGCTGAGATTCAAGAGCAGATGGTCTTTGAGAACGGGGGATTGACAACTGCGTCACCAAGTCCTCAAGTTCAGTGTGTAGCAAGAGTAAGTGATTTTTCACTCAGCTCATATTATTCATCAGGGAGTGAGTATGTGTGTGTGTTTTTAGATAAAACATGATTGTGTTTCTTTGGGTTTGATTTTGCATACTGTAAATCTGAGTATCTTTCATCAGTTGGTTTGGCTTTCAGACTTTGGCATTTTAACCAAACTAAATAAACATTCTCAAACTTTCTTAAATGCATATGCAAAAATGCTGGAAAAGTTAAATTCTCCATAAATCACATCTCTCCACAGAGATCCAAGCTACCATTTTAATTTTAATATCACGTATTTCAAGCTGTCTGCTCCACATATACATCTGTATATGCTCCACATATACATCCTAAGAGAAGAATGTCTTAGGGAGGAAATAAGTTTGGAGAGGGTTAGGTCTGGTTTTTTGCCACCTTCTATTTGTTTGGGATTTGTATTCCTACAGTTATTTTCATTGTTTTATTTGCAACAGCAAGGCGTATAGTCATATATCCATAAAAGTGAGCGTTGCATTTTCTGGGGCTTTCAGGAAAAAAAGGAAAGGAAAAAAAAAAAAAAAGAAACGCTGTAAGATTTGCAGTACAATGATGGAAGCTGGCAGTTCTCAAATAGTATTAAATTATTTTAGTTTAGTCTCATTCTCCTGTATCTCCTACTCATCTACTACCCTCTCTAAGAGTCAGGCATTTTCTGTGTTTTTCCTGGTGTTCCTCCGACACTTTTGTTCTCCACTTGACAAATTCAATCAAACTATAGAGCAGAGCAGATATGGTAAGTTAAGGTACTTAAGATGAGAATTGATGATTTTGGAAAACAACCAGAATTTTATGTGGTTTTCAGACAAAACCCACTGACTTTTCTGCCACTATTGCCAGATTGCAAGAAACAAGCTGCAGTTGAGGAAGCAAATTGTCACACTCTCATTTCTGTCACTGCATGATTTGGATTTCCCCCCAAAGAAACTGTCAGAAGTTTTTAATTAATACTGATTACCTAGTCACAAGAGAGATTCTTCACGGAAACCCACATCTTCATGCCCTCTCCTACAATGCATTGTGAAGGAATAATTGCAAAAAAAAGCTGCTTCCTATTTCCTCCAGACTGGCTCTTGAGAAGCTACACACTGCAGCTCTCTCTGATCATGCCACCCCCATGGATTTGACCACAGCTCCACCCCTCACATCCCTGAAGCCCAGGACATTTTGCAACTCCTCATGTTCAGAATAACTGATTCTCAACCAGTGCTTAGAAAATCTTGCAAATATTCATAAGGATAGTCTGTGACATCCAAGGACCTTAGATGTTCTCAGCAGGGACCCAGTGGTTGCTTGCTGGCTTCTCCTTCGGACCTTGAAGTGGTGGCATTGCTCCTCTGGGATGACTTGGAGACAAACCTTACAGAGAGGAGGCCCTTGAGAGATCCCAGGTTTTGTTTCATGCCAGTGGGAGTGACTCTGAGTTTTTTGTTCATATTACACTAGGACCCTACAGTCATGATCCCTTTATACAGAGGTGGGACAAGAACCCTGAGCAGGTTTTGAAGACCTCAGAGGTGAAAAATGCCCATATGGGCAGCTTTAAGGGAAAGGCAGCATGAGGAGCCCGCAATGAGGTGCTGTTCCTGTGTTCAGAATTGAAACTGCTGGGTAAATAGAGCATTTGGTATAAAGCACTCTGAGCCGTGGAAATGTCCAATGTAGACCCATCATGTCATCTATTTAATCAGGCTTGCTCGTGGAAAGTGCCTTGATGATTTGGGGGAATGTTTTGTACACTGCAAATGTTAAATGACCCTTGATAAATAAGGAAAACCTATTAACAGGCTGCTCTGAAAGCAATCAGCTTTAATTACCTCAAAACACAGGGTTTGCCAGACTATAAAAACCTGTTATTTATTTTAAAAGTTTTGAAAACATCTGTAAGCTAAATATATTTGAATGTGTATTTGTGTGTTTACATGCCGGTGTATTTGGTGATCATTCAAGGAGAATGGACTTCTGCTGCTCATTTCTGTGATTCCTTCCCTTTTTTTGGCTCTGGTTGCATTTTCTGACTGCGGCAGTTCAATGTTTGCTGTCAGCAAAACGCATATTTTTTCTCCACATTTTTGAGCTTTTGAAGGAAGATTTGTTCTCACCCTCCCAAAACAAAGTTCTCATCCACAACCTACATGGGAATTCTTTGATGTCTCATGACTCATTATAAATACACAGGACTCTAGATCTCAACCTTCCCTGTTTTCAGTCCAGGCACTAATTCTCCCATCTAATAAAACTCAGTAAGTGGTCAGAGTCAAATACCACATCTAATCATTGATCAGCCCATAATGAATCACATATATTATATTAACACACTCGTTATTTTATTTCACTGAGACCATCCTTTTTTTCCCCTGAATTTTCAGAAAGGGAAATAAAATGTAGCAGTCTTTTTGTTGGTGTCACCAAGGGTAAGGAGTAGAATTATTTCCATTTTTTAAAAAACAGCCCAAACACTGTGTTTTCAAGCTGTAGGATTTGCATACACAAAATGAAAATGCCTATCTGATGGCTCATGCTGAGCACAGCACTGTGTGCAGTCATTAGTGATCAAAATCTTTCTAATTCAGGTGTTAAATTTTAAATGACTGTGCTGATTAATACCAAATAACACAAGGCAGGAATGACTGCATTTTGTTCACAAGAGACTGGCTGCTGTGCAGATCTAAGGCTGCTAGAGCACCTCATTAAACATAGCTCAGATGTGTGCTGCATCCCCCTCTAAAATCCAGTGGTGCAATCACTATTTCCAGCCTTATATGCACTTTTACCCAGCACTCAAAGCACTGCCCTCTGTCTTGCACGGGAGTTGCTAAACAGGTTGTCAAGGTTTAGCTTTCTTTCTCTTTGTTGTTGTTGTTTTTGTGGAAGAGAAACCTTTTGTTCCTAGAGATGAACAAGGTAAGGAATAACCACCACTGCCATATCCAACCTCTTCTCTTCTGATGGCAAATACTTTGCCTGAAACTGCACACCTCTTGTGTGACTCTCATGCATTTTGTTAGCAATGTCAATCCCAACAAGAGGGTCAAGAGGAAGATGGAAAGGTTCACCGGTTGCTGCTCCAGGTCACTGGAGGCCATTTGACTCCTGGGTCCCCTTATTTACGCATCCGCTTGAGCTGCCGTCTAACTGGATTAAGTGATCCAATCCATCATGTTTGTGATAATCTCACTGAAGCAATTGATTGGGAAAGAGCAGATTAGTGTAGTTCTGCGAGCCCCACTTTGCTGTGGCTCATGATACAGCCACTTGCTCCATTGCTGTGGAGAAGCCCTTTTTGAGTGGGTATTAAGGCTTGTTCCCTACTCTCTTCCCATTCACTGGAGAGTTGGCCAGGCTGACAGTGATGGCTGGAAGACACTGCTCTTCATAATCCTGACACTGCTAGTCAGCCATGAGGTTTAAAAATATATTTATTTTATACATACAATATACTAGAGACAAGGCTAGTCATGCCTTAATCCTGACCCTAAATATGGTGCTGCCTCAAAGTAATTAATTCCTTTGTGTTTATCCATTTTCCCTAAAATGCCCTTAACAATATTTGTTAACCTGCAAATAGATAAAATCATTTATTTACAAAACCCAAGATGACAACACAGGTGCAAAGTTGGTAAGAATAGTTGGGCAGACATAAAGACTAGGAGCCAGCACATAGATTCCCCTTAGTGGCTTCTCTTCTGCTCCATTGTACACTCTTGGTGCTCTGTCATCTCAAGGTTGCATTCATTGGATAAATCCTCCGACTAGTGCACCCCCTTTGACTGTATATCATATGTAATATATTTGATTGTATAGTCTGGAGGTTTCATTTATTTAGGTTTAACTCTTATTCAGGGCACAGGACACTCTTCTTCTTCACCCATATACCACCCATTTTTGTGGTGCTCATGTGCCTTGGGCATTGGCCCAAGTTCAGCCCTGCCAGTAAGGGCAGGAGGTGGTTTTTCTGACCTAATTCAGGACACCTTAAAATTAGATATCTAATTCTGGGCTATTCACCCTCCTGTCTCCCTGTAGTCAATGAAAAGTAGTAGGTATCTCCAACAGGTTGTTCGTCTCATCCCAAAATTGGCATCTAAGATCAGATGAGTGGCCTCTGGACACCTGTGGCTAGAAGAAAGTATAGTGTGAGGTGACTAACTTAAAATTAGACATCTGATTTTGACATACCTGAGTCCAGATGAGAAAAATCCTTTCCTTAATGACTGTTTTAACCCAGAGTAAGCCCAGCTCACACCTTCAGGCTGGACTCTGTCTTGGATATTTGAAATCTATCCAGAGCATATTAGGGTTAGGGTTCTTTTCAGAGCCAGATGATGGCTGTCACTTTTTTTGGATGGAGTAGAGGGAAGAGAAAGTTTAGGGACCTGTCGCTTTGTCCCTTTGTCCCACTGCAGTTGAGGGTCTGTGAAGTTAGTCAGGGTCCCATGAGAAAGGTAGAGCCCTCCCCCAGATGAACTGTGAGGTCCGTGGGTGCTGCGAGGGGCTCCTTTCTACCCCTGCGCGTCTGTAGCGCCAGATGGCTGCATGCCACTCCATGTTGACACTGTAGATCGACTCCATGATCACTGAAAAACAGTTTGCTGGGAGCCCCTGGGCCATCATCAGAGGTTGTGAACTTCCTACCTGATAAGCAGCGATGACAACCCAGGTGAGGTGGCAGCTGTACCTGACTGCTGAGTCTGAGCTCACGTGACTGCCAGAGAATTAATCCCAGACAGTGAAAGCACATCGCGTGCGACTGATTATTCACTGTGCGAAGCAGAACAGGTGGTCTGCTGTCAGGCAGAAGGACAAGTGCTTTACCCCCCTCAGAGGCTGGAATTCAAAAAAAATCCATTTCTTATTCTTTTGATGCTCCATCAGAGTGCAGATTTTCCTGAGCTCCCTTGGGTGGTTCAGAACTGGGGAATGCAGGGATCCTTTGCACTCCTGATGCTTCATCCAGTGCAGAATACATCCAAGGCTCAGTGCTGTGCCAGGGGAGCAGTGGCAGTGCTGTGACCATGCAGGCAGCAGCAGGGTTGGAAGAGGGCTGTGTTGCCTTTCTTGCCTTCTCCCGTTTTGTACGGCAAGCCCCGCACAGCAGGGAAGTAAATACATTTTTGTCAAATGCAGGAGATAATGTAAGTGAAAATGTTATGACTGAGGGCAAGTGGGCTTGCACAAAGGAAAAATACCCCCACAACCCAGGATTTAAAAATGCAATGGATTCTAATGTATTTCTTGTCACTGTATTTAACTTTCATGTGTCGAAAGGAGCCAGGAGAAACTGTTGAAGGTGCAGTTAGTGGCAATTGTCAAATTGTAACTCAAATGGGAAAAGCAGAGCGGGTCAATAAAAATAAATAAGACGGATGGTCCCCCTGGTGGGACAGAAAGAACAGTGCTTTTGTTCATCTGAAAATAACCTATTTCTCCCCCCAACAATCAAAGGTGTTTCATTCTGTAGAAAAACACAGGTGAAGTAGTAGTGAAGTGACTTGGTCTAAGATTGCTCATTATCCAGTTCATCACAGTAATTGCATAAAACCACACTGCTGTAAAACAAAAAGCAAAAGTGCCTCTCCTGGCTCTCAGTTCTGAGTGCCGCCACCCACTATCCCCTGACTGAAATATTCCACATGCAGGAACACCTTGTCCTCACAAACTTAGTCCCAGAGATTCACGTTTCTTACTAGTACTTACCTTCTTCCTAGGCAGGTTGTCTGGTGACACTATTGGAGTCGTCTCTAACCAGAATTTCTCCAATCAGTGCTAAACTTCACATACAACCCAGGCTTTACCTCTACAAGCTCTGCACCTGTCCCAAGAAAGGGTGCTGGCTCATCACTCCCTGTGTACCAGGGTGAACTCCCCAAGTCATTTTCACTCCTCAGTACAGACAGATTTGACCTCTGGCCTTTAAAGGTCAAAGGCTATGGCCCCTCACCATTGTACCATCTAACTTCCACTTCATTTGATCTGTTTATATGGCCACTATTTTCCACATCATTGACAAGGCACTGGGTGGGTGATTTGTCACAAGGCTGACAGTTATAGACCGTAATGTGTATAAATAGCCCCTGTTTTTTAAGGTAATCAATCGAAAAATGAGCCTCAGAGTCTGAAAGCTGACAAATAAATATATTTGTTCCTTCTTTTTGCAGACACAGGGGGCAGGGGTCTTCACTGGAAACGACCACACAAAAAATTTATTTCATGGGTCACCCACGAGCCAAGACCTCAGTTTATACAGGGCAACAGCAGCTCTGTTTGTGACGCAAGGACTGATTTTTTATGCCAGACTTTACTTTGCCATCACAGACACAGACAACTGTGCTGTGCAGTTGCGCTGTTCTCACAGGACAGGGTTTGTAACATCTACAGGTGTGTGAGGCACCCCACAACTGTGGAGCAGAGCCATAAAGCCCAGTGTCCGCTATGGGTACTTTCAGGGAGGAATAAGGATGTGGATCACAGTGCTTCACAGCAGTGAATAAATGTTCTTCCCCAGATAAAATTGGCAGGTGGACCCTTGTGTTCAACAGCCATGAAAGAACTCAACCACTTTAAAATTGTGTATTTGTTTATTTCGTCTGTTTCCTTTTGAATCACGTATTTCTTTCATCTGTTTCTTTTTGAATCACACTGTGGACTCCACTGTATCTTTTTGCAATAGGTTTCAATTTAATGAGATGTCATAACAAAAGTACTCTGTTAGGTTCATTTTAAACTAACGGTCAATGATATTGCTGCATGCCTACTAGTTCCTCTATTATGAGTAACAAACCAGTACTATTTTTCTATTACCCTTTGTTGCACTATTTGTGATTTTACAAATCTTTAGCTTCTTTTTATACTTTTACAGGCCAAAAATGTCTCTATTCCATTTCCTTCCTTATGTGGAAGTCCCACTGAATCTTTGATCATCACTGCTTCTTGTCTTTCTCTCTCTCTTCCCTATTTTTTCAAAACAAGGTCATCAGAACAACACATAAGCTTCAAAATAAGGGTGCACAGTGATTTCTATGGTAGAATAACGAAGTCTTAATCTAATTTTCAACCCTTTCCCTTAAATTTCCTAACATTCACTTTTCCTTTCCCATCACCGCTCAGTATGACTCAATATTTTCAGAAAACTAACCACAGTGTCTTCAGCATCTCTTTCATGACTGCTATCAGCACTGTAAATGTATCATTACATACTTGTAGGTAGGTTTATTTTCTCTCATACAACTGCCTTTGCATTAATTGACACTGAATATCACCTGCCATTTTAATTCTATGTAATTCGGTGCCCCGAGATCCTCAGGTGTCCTTTCATGGTTGCCTCTGGAGTTGGCTCTCCTGAGTGATTTGTGCCACCTGCAAGTTGTGGCACTTGAGTGCCTGTCCTTTCTGGGGTTGGGTAAGAGGAGGGTTGGATAAGCAGAGGTGCAAGAAAAGACGTTGCTCTTGTTCTGAATTTTGTCTCCATTTTTCTCCAGCTCTCTCTGGAGGAGGCTGGGATTCCATGGGGAGTCATTGGGCTTAGTCTGTGGAGAAAACAAAATGGAAAGCAGCGCTGGCAGCGCATGAGCTGAAAGAGGAGCTGTCACACATTGTATGCACACTATGGGCTTTTTATGGCCTCATTAAAGTCAATGAGAGCTTGCCATCTGTTTCAGCAGGGACAGCATCAAGGTATGAAAATATTACACACTGTTTAGTTGGTGATTTTGCCTGAGCACTGGCTAATCCTTGCTGTGACCCCTGAACTAGGTGTGAGATATCACTTAGAATCATAAAATCAAAGGATGGCTTGGTTTGGAAGAGATCTTAAAGATCATCGCATTCTAACCCTCCTGCCGTGGGCAGGGACACGTTCTACAAGACCAGGTTGCTCAAAGCACCATCCAAACTCACTTTGAACACTTCCAGGGATGGGGCATCCACAGCTTCTCTGGGCAGCCTCTTCCAGTGTCTCACCACTCTCACAGTAAAGGATTTCTTCCTAATATTCCACTGAATCTGCTCTCTTTCAGTTTAAAGCCATTCCACTTTGTCCTGTCACTACAGACCTTTGTCAGAAGTCCCTCTCCAGCTCTCTTATAGCTCCTTTAGGTACTGAAAGGTGCTCTAAGTTCTCCCCAGAGTCTTCTCTTTTCCAAGATAAGCAGCCCCCAGCTCCAATCCTCTGGTTATCTTCATGCCTTTCTATTTCTCAAGAGAGAAAGAAGAAACTGGGAGTAGCAAAGGCATTTCAAAGATCGTGACTGTCTCTCATCTGGTCATATGTGTCTGAGTGCCAGGAAGGAGAAACAGAGACGGGAATTCTTGGCAATCTGTCCTGTGTGACAACCCCCATCAACAGGTCTCTGTCTCTCCATTTCTCTTTTTCTCAATCTTGCAACTTCACAGCAAGGGAGTCTGCCAGGAAAGTTGTGAGCTAAGTAGGTGACAGCGATAGTGAGACACAATTGCAGAAGCTGTCATAAGCAGTATTGATTTTGAATAAACACGTGGGTAATATTGACTTGGAGGAGCTGTCTCTTAACAAGTGGAAAGACTGACTGAATCTAAAGGACGGAGTGTAAGTCCCTCTCTGGAGCTAGGTAAGGCAGGTTTCTGTCACGGATATGAAATCACAATCTGTTTTCAGCATCTTTTTCCTTAGACCTGTTGGCAGATAAAGGCATAAGAACCACAGGCTTTGCAATTGAATGAAGAATAGAAATACTTTAGATGGATTACTAGAGGAAGTGGGACAATTAATAGAGCAGTGTAAGCAGGTGGTGACTGAATCATAGTCCAGTGTTTGAGAAGATGTTGACATCTGAAATGCTAAAAGGGGAAAAGAATAATGTTTGAGTGCAGAAAAAAGAGCTCACAATAAGGTCGTAATGTTTATAAATAATTAAGAAAACAAACACAAATACCCTCTTCCACACCCTCAGGTCCCCTCAGGATAAATGGAGATATGCCATGGACTTTGTGGACTTTGAATTGCTCACAATTCCTAAGAGTTAGTAGCACTGAAATCAGTCAAATGATGGCAAATCATCATGTTGCTAGCTTATTCCTTTAATGAAGGCAGAAGTGCCTTGACACTTCTCATTTCTTAATGAGCAGCTTCCAGATCTTTGGATCGGGAATCCAACTCTCACGTCTGAGACTTGCTTGGGATACCTCTCTGTCTGAGCAGACAGCCATGGAAAGGTTTTTGTTCTGGATGCTACTGTAAAATTACTCTGGATCATTCATGATTACAGATGCCCCAGAGATCACAAGTGGCCCATGAACTTCAACATGGGACCCCATCAGCTTAATATCCCATGGATATGTGGATTGTATTATGTGCAGTAATGCCACGGATGCCTGGCATAGAAGTGAAGAGATGGAGCTCTTTTGCATAAAATCACACAGAAAGGAAAAGTAGGGCATCTGGGAGGCAAACCCCCCATTTCTTACAACTCCCTAGATGTTCTTTCTGTATGCCAGCAAGAAGGCTGCTGTATGCAACAGGGGTCTGCTGAAATGAGGGCATTCCTTCTGCACATGCATATTCAAAGATTAAAGAGAAAGCTTTGAAATACTTCAAGAAAAGGGGTCAATTATGTAGATTTTACATGGCTTGTTATTAAGGCCAAAACTCACATCATTTTTACAAGGGCTGGAGGATACCAAGGCAAAGATGTAAGGGCCGGAGTCCAGATTTGCCTGGAAGAAGGGAGGGAGAATCAAAACATTGTTAATTATATCCTCTCAAGAAAGGGCTTGTGGTGCAAGGAATTCATCCCAAGAGGGTAATTTCAGGGCTACAAGTTGTAATATGTATTATTGCTGGTCTAAGCAGGAGTAGAAAGGAACTCCAACTGTGTCACCTTCGGTAGATTTTTGCAGGGAACTCTACTTGTTCACTTAAACAGCTTGTTCTGGGGAATATATCTTTCCTGTAACCTGTCTGAAGTTTTCAGCACCAATACAATAATGAGTTGAAAGAAAACTGGTCAACAATGATTTCTGTGGACTTTGCAAACTCTTTGATGAATTTTATTACAAAGGCTCTCAAGGAAACCAGAAGCATTTGCTGAAAGGTGAAGTATTGTGTCATTGATTAAAAAAATTGTCAGAACAAAAAAACCCGAGCAGGAATGACTAGTTAGTTATTACAATGCCAAGCACATAACAAAAGGCTATCAGAGGAAACATATTAGCCATCTTTTCATGGATAAATAAAAGGCTTCATTTAGGGGATTTAAGACTATTGTATTTCTTTTATATCCAACAAAAACTCCAGAAGTATTACTTTTCTCAATTAATATTGTACCCATTCATAGGTTGTTAAAGGTTACTGAAAATACAGTGTCTTGAAGGAAAGAAAAAGCTGGGTTTTATAATGTCATTTCCAATGTTTGATGTATTTCTTGGGTCTGGGAAGGAAGGCTGGGTCTCGGCCTTGGAAAAGTGTTTTTATGATCACAGTTTTCACAGCGCAATAAAGAGAATGGAGAATGGGTGGGAACAATCAACTCTTTATACCTGGACCAAAAATTCACAGTAGATACAATGTTATATTTGAATGGTAATGAAAATTTAAAATCCCAGTAGAGCAGCTTGCTATTCCACAGCTGAGAGAAAAAATGAACACGTAAAACTGTTTTTCAGTGAAAAAGCAGATTTCAGCTAAAGATTTCAGTATCATGAGCAAGTATCACTTCCCATGAGAAAATATCCAGTTTTTCCTAAAAGATAAAACATTTGGGCTCAAATAGTGTTTTTCAGAGGTAATTATAGAGTCTTGTGATGTACACATTTAGAATTTTTTTTACATACTTTGTACAATGTACATTTTCTTATCAGCTTTGTGGATCCTACTATTCCTGAATTCTTAGTATGAATCAGCTAGGAGTATGGAAATTATGGGATAGTGGTATAACGCTTTTCTTCTAGAGATGTCATAACATTTCACAGAGGTACTGAATCCCTTCAGACTGAAGAGAAGGAGAACTGAAGGAGGTGCCTAAAGTCAGTGTGAGATTCTGGAAGGAGACCTGCATGCCCTAATTCCCCATGCAAGTGTCCTTCCCAGTCAATTGTGGGGTGTGTTATCAAATGAAAACCTTTGAGTTGATTTTTCAGAGTTGACAAAAAGAGGCAATGAATAGTCACAATTAGAAAGCTAACTCTGACTTTTTCTTAAGAGGAAAAAAATATAGGACTGCCCATTTATCTCCAAATTGAATCGAAGACTGTAGAACTCTGTGTGAGCATTGTTGTTTTCCTTTATCAGCAAGGCATTGTTTTGTTGCGTGAAATCTGTATGTTCAATAGATTTGATTTTCCAAGCAGCTGGGTTATCTTGCACTGTGAAGGCTCTCTCTCTTAATCTCAATTGCTCTGCTTTTCTCAGTGCCGTTCCCAGCTGCTCAGAAATGAGCAGAGTGCTTTCATGTGTCTTTTCGTGCTCTTATTAGGTGTGACGGTTCCAACAATACCCATATGTAAGAAAATATGCAGGTTTTAATTTGGCTTTTTTAAAATGTGGTTGTCAAAAAATATGGGTAAAAAGATGTTGCTTTTAAATAATGAAAGTTCTGCCATGATCACACACTAATGATGTATTTCTTTAAAAGGATGGGCTTTTTTTCAGTTTGCTCTAACACATATTTGCAGCCAAACCTTATTTATCCACGGGAGACAGGGAACAGAAAAGAGCTGAAATCCTCAGAGTTGGGCCATAGGTGCTTTTCAAGTGATGGTGATACACAATTAGGTTTCATGTATATATCTGGTCACTTGGCATCTGGCAAACCTCTTCTGAGACACCAGACTGTCGATTAGATACTTTTTTTCCTGTCCTGATAAGTCTTTTTTGTGTAAAGAAACCCTCCTCATGACTTGAAGGGGCTATGATTTTAGAGAACACCTACTGGGATGACTGAAGTACCAAAACAACAGGAAAGAGAGGGGGAGCAAAGCCGCTTGGGAGGATGGGACGCTTCAGTGGAAGACTCCTTGCTCTGAAATGAAACACTGTTCAGTGTTACAAGCAAGGGCTAGAAAACCAAGCTGGAACTGCCTGAAAATTAATGTCAGCCTTGCAGCTTTCCTGGAGGCTGAGCAACTGCAATGGGAAACATAGATCTCTCAAAAAGATTTCACCATGTTGTCATTTCTGCTTGAGTTTGCGCCTTTCAGTGCAAGGAAGTGTTTCACAATCCAAACCCTGCGAACGCAGGATCAATGGGTTGTTGTCCAAAACGGACCAAGTGTGCTAAATCTTATATGACGAACTGGTAGCCGTACCTAGCCTTGATCTAGACATTTTTNCTTGTCCCTCTGAGGAACTTGGTATCCACTTGGTATCCAAGTGGAGGGAAAAGGGATATGTCAAGAAGCAGGAAGAAATATGTTCAGGAGGGAGGATTAGATTTGCAAAGGTGCTCACATTTGCATTTCCTACCAGTAGTTCCAGCATGCAAAGCAAGTTCCCTTCTGCAGATTTACCTGGGCTGCACTGTTGTCACTGGTTTAACTGAAACCAGAGTGAGTGAGAAGTCATCATGCATCCAGCTCAGCCAGCCCTGCTATCGGAATGTTGAGCTGGGGCGACAGAAAGTCCTTGTCCCACCCCTCTTAGTCCAGGGGATGCCATACAGAGCTCTGAGAAACCTGACATCAGGAAAAGAGGATGTTGTCTTCCCTGGACCACAGTCACTCTCCTGTCTTTGTAACAAAATGTATGCGACAAGAAAATAGTTTGCAGAAAGAGTACATGCTTGCTCTGGAAATGTCACCATCAGGTCTAAGCCAATGTCATTTGGGTAAGAGGGGAGCTATTCCCATCAGCTAGAAATGTTGCCAACAAACTAAGACAGACGAGTCAGTAAGAGGCCAGTTTGCAGTCTGTTCATTTTGAAGTATTTTCCTATTTCCTTTTTGCAACCCCATATTTATGAAATTTGCACTGACTACACAACCACTGTGGGCTCTTTCAACATATAGCCAATGGAGTATTTGACCACTGTATTTTAGTAGATGTAGTGATACTGAAATTTTTGATACCTGAGGCTACAATAAGAACTGTAAAACATTTTTCTTTTCTATGTGAAACCCAGAAAAGCAGCTGATCTGCACAATAGCCTATTTCACATTCTTAAAGGCTTGTTGGTAAAGATTTGATCTACAGCCCAACCCTCCTGGGTTGGGCAGCCCAGGGCAAAAGAGGCCTTTGTGTAATGTAGTTTACCGAAGATTTGTAACAAAATAGATTACCAGCAAAAGTGTTGTTTTGCTAGCCCAAGTATGCCTAAGGACTTTGCCTATATAAGAGAAACTGATTTTTTAAAAAACAAAACAAAAAAAACACAGCCAAGCAAAGATAAAATACAGTAAGTTACTTCTCACCAGTGATCTGGAAAATGACATTTCAAGAAGAAACAGGAGTCCTGTGTTAGACTTTCTCTAGCAGCAGATGAAAGCCTACCCTTTCTGATGGTTGTTTGGTCTTTCTGCTGCAACATACTGCTCCTCACAGGGCAGATAATATAAACCTCATTTATCTACTTTTGCTTTTTTTTCCCTTGCATATATTTTTTCTTTTATCTGAGGTTGTTTCTCTAATCCAGCATCTCCCAGGTAAATAGGCATACCAGCTTTGAGGACTCAGGAATGGATTTTGGTTTGGACTGACTGAGGAAGAAAGGAACCCACAGATAAATCATCACATGAAATCCTAGTCTGCATGTCTGACACTTGTGCTTACAGGCTGCACTGCTACAGGAGGAGTTTTCCTTGGGAGAGACAATTTTACCTCCCAGATAGTTATAATTAGTGGGTAAAGAATCCAGTGATGTTTCCAAGTGACCTTTTAAAATTAAGACTAATTATCTATGGGACACTGATGTAGAGAAAAAAATATATAGAGACTGTACATTTTTTTCAAAATACAAGATGTTCAAGATGTTTTTAAAGTGTATTAAAATTTGTAAAAATTCCCTTAGTAGGTTTCCAAATCTGTGTGGGGTTGTCAGGAATAAAATGTGCCCTGAGATCAAACTATAGCCACTCAGTAGTGGTCAGATCTGGCAACTAAACACATCCTGAAGAGGAAGATGAAGGCTGTGGTGCAGTATGGTGTTCCCAAGCCCTGCCACAGCAAGGTCCTGGAGACCTTCTGAGGAGCATGCCAGCAAAGGACCATGGCTGGAGGAAGAGTAGCTCCAAAGGAAGATGCAGAGAGATTAACTGTAGGGAAGAGGAAGGCAAGGACAAAAATGTAGATCTGGCTCTCCAGATGAATGTAATAGAAGTGTTTAATAATAGCAATGGGAAAGGAGCAGCTGGGAGTCAATGCC
This sequence comes from Pitta sordida, assembly GCA_013390025.1. NCBI lineage: Eukaryota > Metazoa > Chordata > Aves > Passeriformes > Pittidae > Pitta > Pitta sordida. Next base: position 494,538 of record WEKX01028239.1, on the reverse strand, counting down.
ATAGTACAGGTGCTGGCCTTTCTGGAGACCGCTGCCATGCAAAAGGGAATGGAGGCAGCAAACATCTGAAGAGAATTCTCTCGATAATTACTGCCAAGGAGTGGTTCAGTAACTTCTGAAATTATACCCTTTGCTTTTGATAATTCACTAATATTAAGAACTTATTGCTGCCAATATTTCCTGTAATTTATATGCTCAGGTGACTTTACCTAGGAGCAGCATCTGCATTCTTTGCTAGACCCTGCCCATACCTGATCTTACCCTTGGGCTCCAGAGGAGCAAAGGACTTACAAAAGGTCCAAAATGTGGGGTCCCCCTCAGCTCATCCCACATTTAAACACCAGCAGTGAGCTTCTTGCATCCTGATACGGTAAAACAGTTGTGACTGTTTTAGATCTACATCTATGACATAGAGAAGGAGAGGTTGCTGTTCCTTTGGACATGCAGTATTTGCCTGGCAAAGGTAGCCAAGCAGTGGTCTCCACCTATGCTGCCCAATTAAGGGTGCTGAGCCCGGGTGACCTCACTCCCATCTTTTCACAGACAACCACAGATGTAGCTGGTATTGGTGCAGATGCCCCATTAACAGGTTAAGCAGGACTGTAAGGAGCAGATTGCTAGTAATTTTTAGTTACGAAAAAATAGAATCTAAAAATGTACTTGTGCCTGGCAGGGTTGATCTGCAGAACTAATCCTTTGCATTTCTTTTGCATCTTCCATCTGTGATTTCATGGTTAATTGACTTATCCATGCAATGTTCCTCTGAGGCATAGATTATCTCCACTTTCAGAGTGATAAAACCGAGCGCGTAGGGGTTTGAGACATAACTTGCCTTAAAACTTCAAGGGATTACAAGGCAGAGAACAGAGTAGACCTGGTTCCCTCCTCTGCACCCCCAAGGTGGGGTCCCTCTTCCCATGGACTTGCACAAGAAGTGATGCTCCACATGGGTACAAGCCACTGTGCTGCACCCAGTGGATCTCACCATTGCCCAAAACATTCAGCAAGGATTCTCTTGGTCTGTTCAGAGCAGGAAGCATGGAGCTGAGCTTGTCCCACATGTGGAGCCTTGAGGCACAAGCTAGGCCAGTGTCCATGAACCAGTGCCATAGCCACCGTCATGTGGATTTATTTTTAGTTACCCCAGTGTCAATAACTGCGCCACAGCACCGGTCCTATCGATCTTGCTGATGCGTTGAAGATCAATGTTTGTAACAGTCCTGACTACAGCTCTTTGTAGGAATCAAAACTCCCTTCCTCCAGCTGTGAGGCTGAACTTCATCCCTCTGGAAGCTGTGGAAGACTTTCACCTGTTGCAGGTTAGAGTACATGCTTTGGGTTACACCTTCATAACTCCTATAAGGACTAATAGAAGACAAGCATCACCCTCCTCTGGATCAATAGGACACAAGCCCCATGCAACAGATTTCTTTATCTGACTAAATTGAATCTTTCCCCAGACCTTTAGTCATCTGTTTGTACAATGATGCTGCCTTCTTTATTGGTTTTAATAAGCAAAATAAGGTAAAGAGGGAACGAGGGTTAAGGAGTGGTGATGTCATCGCAAATATAGTAGCAGATAAAAAGCAGGTGAGGAAACATTTTATAGGAAATTTTGAGGAAAATTGGGTGTCCAGCAGTCATTACATCCAGGTGATGCTAAGACTTTAGCATAGTGTTTAATTAACTGTTTAACTTATTGAACTTTGCAAAGGTGATGACCTTTGCAAATACGCACAACAGGCGGGTTTCAGTCAGATTTCAGGAGACAAGCACAGTTTGACACCATCTCTTCATACCACAATTTCTGATTTTTCACCCATATTGTAGATCACCTACCATTATTTTAAAAAGTTCAGCTCCATTATCACAGTGACTGCCTTTCTCATGTGTTAGGATAATGAACAGAAACCTTAGTGAGATACTGTCATCCTTATTTCTGCCAGGGTTGTAGGGTGGGAAACACAAAAAAAATGCATTTCTGTTAGGCAGTAAGGGCACATGTCATTTTCTCCTAACACAGGTCAAGGGAACTGAGCCTCAGAAGTGCCAGTTCATTCCACTTACTATAAAGAAATTATAATGACCCACCTGAGTTGGAGTCAGCCACGCCATAGACGTTTGAAGCTGAGATGAATCCCAGCTCTGAAGACTGACCTGTCTCAGTGAGTTTTGCTGTTGTTTCTGGATAAAGAAAGATTTGGGTCCCTGAATTTTAACAGCATCTAATAGTGGCATGAAATCCAGCATCAAGTATTAATTCAGATGAGACTTTGATGTAAGTGGGGATTGTTGCTTAGGCTGAAAACAGACTGATGATATATATTCATTATATGTAGAAGCTCTCCTGTGCCATGCTGGGGATGCTGTGCTGGCATCATTATTTTACATCTTTATTGACATTCTGGGAGATGGATAAATGTCCCATTAGCCCAGTAAGGATGGCGAAATGAGACAGTAGGGAGACCTAGGATCAGAAATACTTTTAAAACATGTAATATCTATGGGGCTGTAGTTCATGCAATGAGAGGAGCACCTGAAAGGGGCTAACACCTCCACAGACACTTAGAGCCCCTGTCCCAACGAACAGAATCTGGGAGGTGAGAGGGTTTGAGAAGACCAAGAATTTAAATGAGCTGAATGGTTCTCTGAGTCACTTTAGCTCTCATATTCTTTCCAGTGCCAGTAAACCTTGGTTAGAGACAATCACAGCTGGGACATGCAGTGACCAATAGCTGCGTGGCCAGAGGGCATCACCAGGGATACTTGGAGCAGACAGAGAGTGGTGACCCAAGGAGGGGCTCATAGGCAGCTGCTGAAGCAGGTGCACGTGCATAGCTAGAAATACCCATCACAACATAAGGCAGCAACGTGCTACTGACATCAGCTCAATACAGCTTTTATTTGGAGGAGCTGAGCTGAAACAGAAGGGGTGTCTGTCTCCTGTGCCAGAAGGTGAATCAAAGTCATAGTGATGACTCTGAGTTTACAAACAGTTCACGGATTCTAGAGAGTGGGATTCATTAGGGGTTGAACAAACCAGTACAAAAATATATAAAATGAAAAATGTAGGGTCACCGTGGAGTAAAAAGGTATCACTTGTTTCCCTGAGTCCTGTGTTCAGTCATCTGATTATGTCCTGTGAAGGAGTCTGTCTCCATCAAATAAGGGACATGCAGGATCCACCTCAGACTCTGTCATCCAGGTGATCCTCCAGGTGATCCTCTTGCCTACAGGTTTTTTTACATGCAGATGTATTTTCTGAGAGCTGGACAGCTGCAAAATTCTCCCCCAGCTTTCACTTCAGAGGGATCAGGAGTGCACATATGTTTTGGAAAACAGATGGTTTCTGGTGGATCTTTTTATTTGGGGTTCCGATTTTCTTCAAAATAACCCAACCTCTAAAGAATTTCAACATGAAATAATATTTTATAGGACTTCTTCTGGGCAATCCCAGATTATTATTCTTTTGTACTTAGTCAACCCCTTTCTTCCCCTTGCCCCTGTTTTCTATTTCTGCTTCATCCCAAGTACTTCTATTCATTCCCTCCTTGTCTTCTCTTCCCCAGGCCAAAATAGCACAGTCCAGGATCTGCAGAGTTGTAATGACATTACACTTTAGAGAAATGGTTATTTCTCACTTAATGCCTTGTCTGCCCTGCAAGAGCTGGGCTCTTCTCCCAGTACACACAGATGTGTCCATAGAGCATCAAGTACATTTATGAGCATTTGCAGAGTATCTGGAAGTCACCTTGCATCAGAGGCTGTGTTTTTACAGACATGAAGTAGCTATAACCAGGTTTCTTACTGAGAACATAATAACTGTGCTTTAGCGGAGTTGTGGCTTTGGGAAACAGTGTTTAATTTGACAGAGACATTGACAGGGATGGCAGTGGCGTCCTTTAAATTTGAAAAGCGGCTTCTGTTATCCTGTTCTGTTGATTTCTTCTTGCAAACCAAACACACTCAGTGTTTGTTGCTTTCTACATTGTGCCCTGTTTGAACAGTTACTGAAGTGGATGAATAAATCATCTGACTGTTGAAAATGCCTGCATGGACCTAATGCTCTAGTAAAAGGCTTCATGTGTGTTTTGACTGTTAACATCCAGAATAGCAAATATACCTAGCAGCAACAGGAAAATATAGCTCAGTTGCTATTTATGGAAGGAAGCCCCATCATATTTCCAGCACACATTTTGTCAGAAGACTAAGCAGGATGCTCAACCTTGTGGTTGTACCTGCTGGGAACCAGAATAGCCAGAGGCCATTTCCTCTGCTGGGACAGAGACTCTACACAGCATTTGTCAATTTGAGTCTGTAAGCCCCATCTCTACAGCTCCCATTTTTCATCTGTAGATCCTCAAAGCATCTATAGATCCTCCTAGTGAGCCAGAATGAAGGCAAGAAAATAGAAGATGGTCAGAGCCTTGCCCAGCTCACCAAGCCAGAGTCTGGTCCTGGGCAGGACCCACTGAGCTGAATCAGCTGTTCCAAACACAGCAGTTAGTCCCCATCTCTACTGGAGTGGTTTATTTTTGTGGTCAAGAGGTAGCTTTTCCTTCCTAAACTGCCACACTGGCTTAATAGGAATCATGATAACAATGGCTGACATCATTGATGTGTCATAGAGATAAATGCCTTTTGGTTGCTGGAGGATGGACAGACACTGGTGGCCCTGCCAGGCAGGGCAGGACACTGAACTAGCTTTGCTGCAGGTCAGTCTCTCTCTCATATTTGTACAATGACCTATGCTCCTCAGATATTACTTTTTTCTCTGCCCNTGCTCTGGGATGTGCTCTTGGTCGCTGTACGGGTATTAGATGGTGAGTTGGACTAGATGATCCTTGTGGGTCCCTTCCAACTCATAATTTTCTGTGATTCTGTGATTCTGTGATTAATATCTCAAGATTTAGTATTCATCATATTGCTTTTGCTTATGCGGAAAAAGACTAATAGTTCTGGAAAAAGCAGGTCATTATAGCCTTAAATATGAACTCCAGAAAAGTAACTGGTGTTTCCAGCCCCTACTAGAATTGGTGCCATATAAGGATAAGTTGGTAAATCATTTTAGGAGCACTTACCCATGCAAATGCTGCATCAGTGGAACAGCTTGCAAAGAGCACAAGTCTGTCCTCTGTTTGCCTCTCCAGAGGTGAGTCCCTCTCCCTCTGAATCCTCAGAGCAGATCTCAAAGGACTGCACTGGCAATCCTGGTGGGGAAAATCATTTTACATTTTGAAAATACACCCTCCAACCAGCCACAAATAAACACAGTTTCAGTTTCTCAGTGCTGCCAATGCAACACACCCAGTACAGCACTGGGTGCTGTACTAACATACTGTTTTGCATCACTGACAAAGCTGCCAGCTGAATTGCGCCGGTATCCTTGGTGCCTTGGCATGGTACCAAGCAGAAAGCACATAGATAAGCTTTCAGAATCCCAGCAGTATTTGCAGGGCTGCTAGGCTCAAAAAAGAGCCCAGTGCCTTACCTCTGCCTAGTAAAAAGAGCACTTGTCACTCTTAAAATCATTACCAAGAACCTGGCTTTTCTGAGAACAAAGCTTTCTATCTGCCAGGAGATTGCTTCAGAATGAGATCTGATATATCGCATTTTTTGGCCTTGTTTATAACTTAATCTACAGCTAAACAGGAGACTGAAGAGGAAGTGCCATCCCAGAGAGGATGCACCAAGGCATCAGCACAACCCACTGCCATGCTGCCTCCTCCCAGCACCTCTTGGAGATGGGAGCCTCTAGGCTGGCAGTGCTATGAGCTGCACCCACATGGGTGGGCACCTATGCTCCATGAACCCCAGCCAGTGCTGATGTTGCTTCCCTTTGACATCCTCACAAAAAGATCCAGCTTGCTCATCACCAGGAAGTGCTGAATCTGCCTGCCAGTAGCAGGTGGGACTCACCACCATGCCCACCATCTTTGCCCTTTTTTTAAAAAGTGTATCCTATAAAAAGGCATATAAAATTATTCATAGTTTGGGCTTCTGGGTGGTTTGACCCCTTTTATTCACTGTGCACCATTTAGGGAAAAAAGGAAGAATAAAGAATTTTAGGACATTTTCAAGGGGGTGTTTTTTCTGAATGAATGGAAGAAAGTCAGATTGCTTGATTCATTCATTTATTTTCCACAGCACAAAGATTTAATTGTTGAAAGCAGCTATTTTTAATAAGGAATAAGAAAAAAAAAAGTTTTAAAAAAAGCCCTTTTTAGGTAACCCATGAAAAGTTCGCTTTCATGAAAATCAGGGGAAACCTGTAGAAGCAGTGATGAGAGAAGCACAGTAGCAATAATATTCATGCCATTTGGAAGCAAATGTTGTGCTTATCAGAAGCAACAAAAACAAAAATGCGAGCATGAAAGGCACTCCGACTGTTAAATATTCATTAGTATTCCCCGTGCCGCCTGTTCTAAATATAAGATAGGTTTCAGCGCAACCCCGGTGTGTGGCTGGGATGTTTTCCCCTCCCTTGTACGAAGCTCCAGCCGTTGGGATGGCGGGGTGTCGCCATGGCAACACGGCGATGCTTCATTTTCTTCGATGAATGAAATGACCAGTTGCAGGGTCGGCCAGGGGCACAAATGCAGGGACAGCTGGGCTGCCACAGCATCTATTGTCCTGGCACCGGCAGGTCTGGGGCTGGAAGGCAGGAGGAGGTGGCAGCTTTTTGCATCACAGAGCAATGGAGACTGGGTCCAAATCCAAACTCCCTCCGTTTTCCAGGATTGGTACAGGCAGCACAACTTGCCTCTGTGTTGGCATTCCCACCCCGAAGGTTAGGAAGGATCCAATTAACAGGAGTTTTTTCCCGTCTTGGATGCACCCACAAAGGAAAACAAAAGCAAAACTGGGGGTTCAATTACATACTGTTTAGGTCAGGTGTTTCAAGAACCCTCAGCAGATAGTGAACATAAGGGGGGTTTGGACCGTTTTTCCTACTACTGGATACACAGGACAAGATTCAGTTCCAGAGTCAGGCACCTAAATTCAGCCATTTACATCTACTTGGCTAAGTGTTTGAAGTCTGTCAATGTAATCAGTAGAGCCTAGACAGAGATTCAGCTCCAAGACTGAACCAGGCTCCAGGTAGACATCTACCTTGGTCTGCTGTCTAGATTCCAGCAGACATTTAGATTATGACAGTATATGAGGGTATATATATATCTCACGTATATATATATATATATATATATCATATATATATGACAGTATATGGGTATATATATATCTCACTCCCATGATTAGTTAAGGAGCTAAAAGTGATTATATTCCCATCTTCTAGGATGGGGTGTGTTGAATCCAGGACAGGATGAACCTCTGCAACACCTGTGCGAACCAGACGAGTTGGTCCCTTCTGCAGATGGAGAACCTGAGATACGCTGGGTGTAGCTACCCAGAATGTGAGTCAAATGCTTCTCCCCACTCCAGAAAGAGAATGAGAGTGCAAGTGTTCACATGCTCCTTTTGCCTCTGCAGTGCCTTTGATCTGAAAGTCGCAGGAGCAGAGGCTGCGGAACAAGTCTGTGGTAATTTGAGCATTGCCATGAGTCGCAGCCCAGGAGAGGAATGAAGTGTCAGACCATGGCATACACCATTGAAGCACCACTCTCCTGGCTACAGCAACTAAAGCTCCCATTTTAAAGTGAGAAGAAACTTCTCTGGCTCCAACAGTTGTAAAATTACTGCTCTGAATGTGAGGGAGGATTGCAAACAGGCTGAGAGTGGCCGTCCTGCTCCTGTAGCACAAGGAGGACAGATTGGTGGCTAAAGCAGACATCTACCTAGATGCTAGTGGAGCTCAAGTCTTACGTTGTGCCAGGAAATTGAGAGGAGGATGACGTGAGACACAATACCCATCCATCCACTGAGACTCCAGCTCTTACTGGAAATTGCCAGGCTTTTCGAGGAGACAAGACAGAGCCAGCTGTGTTCCCTGGCCCCACTGGTGAAGGTGGATGTGAACAGACCTTGCAGTCACACATGCAGAAGCTGATAACTCCCCAGGGGCTCAGAGCATCCTTCAGGATGCAGCAGGGGGTCACAACCAGAACTCCCTGGATAGGCAGAGACGCTGCTGGCTCACAGCCATGGCCACGGGTGCTGCTCAAACAGCACCATACTCTTTCCCATTCTTGCTCGTCCTGCTGAGCTGGGCTCTGCTCTGACTCATGCAGTATCAGCACAATTCCCAATCCATTCAGATCAGAAAGGCTTTGAGTGCTGCTGAACCAGAAAGCCCCCAGCTTGCTTTTCTGGTCTCAGACTGAATCACTCTTTTGGACTTTAGGACAAATACCTTTTTTTTGTCCCTTGTAAACAGAGATAAGACAGGAAACCTCATGGGGCACTGTGGTTTAGCCTAGTTCAAAGCAGAATTGAGCTTTAGGACACCTGAGGGTTCATACGCTATCATGGGTGCATCATCCACGTTATCATATTGCATTAAAGCTTGACCATCTGGATTGAGATCCCCAAAATACCCAAATGCTCCTCTCTTTACATTCCTCTTGACGCTTTGGAGAATAAAATTCCTCTGATGATTGGGATAAGATGATGTTTCACAGATGCACAGACTTGTAAATCTCTCATCAGAGTCTGACACTACATTGTACAGCAGAAAAATCACAGCAGCTTTTTTTTGCTGCAGCCTGGAATTCCTGTTGCCATTTATTCAAAGTCATATTAAAGTCTTGTAAATACCAAGAGCAAAACATATTTATAGGCATCCAGTAAGAAATGGATGAGCCTGACAGCATTGTAATGTGTCTGTAGCTCTGGAAAACTTATCTCTGCTTTCAATGGGATATGATCAGATTTGTTCACATTTGATTGGACATTGGGACCTGAATTTGGCTGAGAACAGTGAATGACCTTTGAAATTAATATTAATCACTGTAGGGTGCACCTCTCTTCCCTATTCTTACCCCATAAAGAATAATAAGAAAAATGGCCTAAAACTTCAAGATCTACAGGGTTAAAAGTATTGGGAGAGATAGAGAGGAAAAGGGATGTGTGGGGTTGAACATCCTCATCTGTGTCACTGTCGGGGAGCACTTCAACTGGGGCATGCAGGCAGGAGTTGTGTCTTTCTCAGGGTTCATCCCAAACTCTGCACCCTGGGAAGCCACATATTCCTTCATCCCTTCTCCCCCTTGGTATATCCTCCAGGAGCCTGGGTTGAGCACAAAGGATACATGTGGGCAGAGGTGGTCCCTGGCCTTAGCACCCAAGGCATGAAAATATAGTAAGAGAGGTTTATGGAAGGGTGAGGAACCACAGAGGAGCAGAGGACAGGATTCTCTTTGGCAGTGGATGTCTGGGGCAAATCACCTTGGGAAGGAACCTGTCTCTCTTGTTGGTCTTGCAGGTGCCTCAGTGACTGCTTTGAATTAGAAGGCAGAGTTTTAGATTGTGAAAGGTAAATGAAGTGAATCCCCATGGTCATCCAGGGATCACGTGGCAATATCAGGAGTTTACCCAGATCCAGCTCAGTGCCTGAATCAGACTGTGACTCTGAGCACATAGCTTTGGGGCCTTTTGGGGCCAGGGAAGACCTGATGTTAAAGGGCATTAGAAATTTCTACCTGTAGTATGCTTCAACCAGCCTGACTGATTTTCTAATGCCAAAAATCAAGTTCTGGTGGTGTAACAGGATTTTTAATTTTGTTTTTGGACAGCAGTTGGGTACTGGTGTGGGGAAGGTTATCCCCCTGGGTTGGGGAAGGGTAGTCATTTTTGTGTCTGTGTTAGGAAGTGGGGTGACCCCAGGGGGAACCAACCTTTGGAGCAGTGATGGGCAGCTGGTGCTCATTTGACAGCATTTCAAAGGGATTTTACTTTGGGCTGGGCTGGTCTTGTGTGCTGCACACTGGTTGTAGTTTTTGTAGGTCTGAAACCTATTTTTCAGTTGGATTTTTCTCTGAAAGATTCAGTCTCGGCATGACTCTGTGATGGAAAACAAAATGTGGGAAACAGGAGCAATTAGGGAATATTCCACAAAGGCATGCTCTGATCTGAATTAAAATGCTAATAGAAATGTATTCAGGGAGTATATTTTGCTGGCCAACTTTGCAGGACTATATTCCTTTTGTTTAGCCCTCTTTTCTTTCTTTCTGTCTTTCTTTCTCTCCCTGAATTCCTGGCTGACAATTGACAGGAACTCCCTTTCAGCGTGGGTTTGGTCACTCGCTGACAGTAAACGCGCCCATCAGAAAATGCTCCAACTGTTGGCGTTTCCCAAGCGGGGAAAACCTCCCGGGCTGAAGCTTGGAATCAGGATTACACCCTTTTAAATCAATCCCAGGGAATCCACAATCTTTCACGGTGACGAAGTTTTCCTGGTGCTTCCCTCGCTAGCGCAGAGAGTGGTGGAGCATCAGCTCCACACGGGGACGGTACCAGACCAAACCCAGCGGCACAATAGGCAGGGCAAAGTCGCACATCTCCCCATCGCTGCCGCCGACCCGGATCCCCGCGGCTGGGCTGGGATCGCCTGTCCTGTGCTGAATGCATTACGTAAGGCAGGGATCGTTTGTCAGCCGCGATGGTACAAACATAGCTGCGGGCAGATTATGCACAGAGAGAGAGAGAGAGGAAGGGATAGGGAGGAAGGTCTCTCCAGGAACGGTGCTCCACGCGACTGAGGATTGCAAGTTGGCAGGTTGGCAGCTGGCTGAGCTCCCGTGAAAAGGTGTCGCTGGCGGTCCCTGACATGCTCTTGTTCGTGTGGGATGCTTGAGACAGGGACGAGATACTAAGTTGGGGGACAAGGATTGGCATGAGGATTGGACCAAAATGGAAGGGCTTCTGTCTCCGATGAGAACGAAGGTAAGGGAAAGATGTTAATGTCTTTTGAAGCTCAATTTACCCTAGGAGGGGAAGGGGAGTTGCGGGGGTAGCTCTGTGAATAGGGGGCTTGCTGAGCTTTTGTCTCTTTTATTTTCTCTCTCTTTTTTTTTTCTTTCTTCTTTTTCAAAACTATGTTCGTGAATATAACTCAGCAGAGGAGTGACAGCAGTCGCCTCCAAGAGGCATCACTCTTCCTCGAGATGACCTTTGTAAATGAGTTTGCCTTTTGGAGTAGACAGCCATATTTTTGTTTGAATTTCCAGTTGGAGGCTCTCATTGTGTCTGTGTGTCTGTGCGTGCTCCCCAGGGAGCCGGTCAGGGAAGGCGTACCTGCGGCACAGGGAGGGATGATGCTGGTGGGCTACCCCAGCAGCAAGGGATGCACGGACAGGCAAACTAGGTGTGTTGGTGCCCAAATACCCTGCCAGGGTGGGAGACCTCTTGGTATGGACCCAGATCAGAAAGCTGTAAAAGAGAGTGAGTGTGTAAAGCTAAGGAATTGCCGCACTTGTCTGCTGCCTCCTCATGCTCCCAACTCTCTTTAAAGGTTTGACATTAATCCTCATTATTAGGAAACTTGAATTTCACCAGGGAAAAGCCAGAGACAAATACAGTGATGGTTTAGTTTGTAAAATTTCCTTCCCTGCTATTATTTCTGTGCGCTCCTGGGGGATGTAGTGAATCCTGATTGTATTTTATTTAGTCACTGCCTACATCCCATGTGGTAACTGCCTTGGGTAAATCCTTCTGATTTCAGTCCATCAGTGCATGCAATCCAACCCTTTCATATTATATCTCAGACTGGAAGAATTGGAATTCAAAGGCAATTCTTACTGGCAACAAGGTATCTTCATATGTCTTAAATGCAAGCAGTTTTTGAAGGTGCATTCTGACCAGGGCTGTTTTATATAAATTCCAGACTTGAAAAAATTCTAAGAAATTGTCTGGTCCAGCCACTGTGCTGAGGCAAATCAGCTAGTCTGGTCTCTTCAATTACATCCCTGCCATCCCCTATCTTAAATTAAAGGCTCTTAAATGATTGAAAGTATTTTCAATATTAAAAGCAAGAAAAGTGATTTAAATGAAAATAATTTGCCAGCAAATGGCTTCACTGCAATTCTCCAGGGAAGTAATTTTTCCACTTTAATTCAGTTCTTTTTTTTTTTTTTTTGTCTTGCTCAGTAAGTTGAGAATTTAAAAAAGGACCTGCCAACTTCATATAGCTCTCCATTACCGAGAACAATGCTATGGGCAGTTTATAGAATGAAAGATTTATGAGGGATCATAGACCTAGCCATTCATATTTCTCATTATTGGGGAATACATACACAAATGTTAGGCTTTATAAGGCATTTCTCGGTGTGGTTTTTTTTAATCAGATAATAGGAAAAAACCTAACAGCTGCCCAACAGATCCTACTTCCATTATTAGAAAACATAACTTTCATTGCTTTAGTTGATGTTTCCGTTCTGCTCCTTTAACCAGGCTTGAAACGACTGCTGGAGGCAGTGTCTCCCAGGACTGGTGTGCTATCAGACTGATGTGTGGATTACAGTCAAATGTGTGTACTACCAGCACCTGCAGCATGTGTGCAGCTATAAAAATGACAGAGTAGAGTAAGGGAAGTAAGTGGTCTAGGACTGGGCATTCTGTTCATTCATCTGTTTGTGCATCTTTGTAGCTGCAGCTGGAATGTAAATCCTAATAACCTCATTCATAAAGTGTAATCTCAATTACTGTTATGAGGTTATTTATTGATCCTATAGAAGAAGCTGATTAGGAATATAGGCATGATCCTTTGGATCACAATCTGCCCTAATATCAGAGAAAGGGAGATAGTCTGACCTTCTTTGTGTGTGCGGAAAGCTTCTCGAGCCAAAGCAATGAGATTTTAACCCAGTGACTGCAATGATGTAAAACCGGCGGGATTCTCTTGAAGATCCAGATCCTGACGTTGGTGTTACGTTGCTGTTACTCTGGAGTGGCTCCATGGCAGTTGATGGAGATATTCAAATAGACCCTGTGAAATAAAGGCTAGCATTTGGCCCTTACATTTTTACCTTTCAGAGAAATAACAATGCACAAATCACTTGAATAGACTTGAAAACTAATCTCATTTCCAAGATGCTTCGAAGCTGGCAGTGGCTCCCTGCACTCTGCCAGAAAATCAAGTGTAAAATCTATTAACTCCCCAAATACAATCTTAATATGTGATGCCAGAAAAACCCCAAACCAACTTGACAACAGCAAGGCTGTTGATGTGCTGACACCACTGCCTGTCACACTCCCTAATACTGCCTTGTTTTTTCGCCTGTATTCCCCCATCTATCTGATCCCATCTGTTGTCACTTGTTTTGCACTCTAGCTGAAACTGTTAGAGGCCAGTTAGAAGTTATTTTGTCCTTTGGTTTGTACCATGACATGAAGGACAATGGGTTAATGGTCATTTCTGGCAGTGCTGCCTGGAGTGAGCCTGGAGCATCTGGGAGCTCCAGGTGTTTAACCTGGGGAAAAACATCTCCATATTACAGTGAAATGCAAATAAGGACTCTGTTTTATCTTTAGTGTCCCAAGCAGCTCTATTCAGTCTGCTCAAATTTAGATAGAAAATTAAAACCAAACAATTTTCTTTGTTTCCATGGGTAAGGAGGAGCAAGGGCTGACTCTGCAGACACTTCTCCTAGTCTGTCATCAGTGGGTGAGGACAATGTACATCTGCCTCTCATAGCCAAACATGCAAAGGTTTCTGAAATTAAAATGAGGTCTCAATCTCTGCATATAGGCTTAGGGGAATCTTGTGGTGGTGACTGAAAATAAGATTGCTGTCAGCTCTTTGGTTCCTATTGTTCACAGAGTTTCCCGTGACACATCAGAGCTGACAAAGGGGCAGGTGGGCACATCTTGACTTCAAAAGCCCAGTTTATGGGCTGAAGCTGAGACACTTGACACAGCATGCAGGACAGAGACATGGGCTCATGTCCAACCAGCTCCATGGGAGGGTTTGCCAGCAGAGGGCTGGAAATATACAACCAAAAGTATATTTCACAGGGAAATTGTTTCCCGTTTCACAAGGTTGTTTGGTAACTGGGCCATGCTGGGTGATCATAGAGTGGAGTCCTTAACTGCATACTTTGAAACTCTTTAGAGTATTTGGTAAATTGAGTATCAAGCCTCCACTGCAGCAAACCATGGATGCTTAACATATTTCTGCTTTTGCATAACCACGGTGCAGAAATGCAGGATTTCAAGGGAAACGGGAAGAATGCATGGTAAAATGGGTTGGTATGTCAAATTTGAAGCAGATAAGTAGAATGTATTGAACAGGAAACTTACTGGATTTCTTGTCTTGATTATTAAATTCCAAATTACTAGAAGTAATGGCAGATTGTAAATATTTGATGGGTTATAATGAAGATACTTATAAATATTATCAGAATCAGTTAAATGCTGTAGCCTAGAATGTCTGAGCCCCATTTGTAGGAGCAAATGAATGTACACAGTAGCAATGTCCCCATGCCACGTTAAGAGACTGTGAAGTTGATTGAGTACCACAAAGTGAAAAGAATGAAGAAATGCATAAATATTGCACTCCTTTTGTTAGCCTCCATTTTAATTTGTTTTATAATCCTCAACACATGCACAATTTGCCTTAACCCTCAGTGCATCGCCTTCAGCAAATTACACTGGCATAAGAATTCCAGTAATTTCAGTTTCTCTGCTGCTGACACTTGCCAGTGCATGCTACTGAATTTGCAATGAGCACCTGGCTCAAACCACACAGAACTGGCTACTGCTCTATTTTCCTTTCAGAAGCCTGTGTTTGGTGCTTTTTTGTTTATCAAAGCACTGCTTCTCTTTCAGAGTGGCTGAAAGAACTTTTTCAATGAACTTTTTTCTGTTCAGAAACACAGACAGAGGGTAAATGGAGATTAATTACAGATGAATTTACTAAGCTTTGCTTCCAAAGATAATGAATTTTGAGTGTTCCTGTGTACAGCAAATTCAGCAAGGAAACTCAGTAAATAATGTGTGTAGTATTTAGATAGTGCTATTTAACCGTTAATGGGGCTGTTCTGTCTTATTGAATCTTATTAACTTTATCTGTTTATTGTAGATTTTGGGGATTAGCAAACTCCCATGGTGTTAGTGTTCATTTGTTAAACCCTGTTGGCTCTGCTTTCAAAGCCACTCAGTTTTTGACCACTAGATCTCTCACAAAGAAGTTGTCCTTGTGCCTTAGAGAAGTTCACAGTGGCAGAGAAACTTTGTGAAGTACCACATCCTGTGTGAGTCCTAAATAGCAAAAGGCTTTTGAAGGCTGGCCTTTGAGATCCCCATGGGAGGAAATCAGGAGGGAAAATTACCCCATGGAAAGTGAAGCCATAGGTTTGCCCCTATGGATAGGGTTGCTGTTGTCTTTCATCCTCTTGGATGGTAACTGAAAAGTAATTTATATAAACGGAGGGGGGGTTGTCACAATATGTAACTGCACCCAGCAAAACATTTGAACAGATTCTTAACTTTAAACTCACAAGCTGTCTTGCAGAAGTTCAAGTTAGGATCCTACACTGTATGACAGCTACACATCTTAAAATCACCTTACAGCACTCTTGTACAAGCCAAGATGCAGAGTAAGTCCTTTGCCTATGTTGTGAAACCATGGTGATTTTTAAGAGTGGCAAAATACCAAAGGGCCAAAGGTGCCCCCATCCCTCCAAAAGCATGCACATTCCTCCTATAGAGTCTCAGATACCTATTTCAATACAGCTGTGTATTTCACTCCAATTTTGAATATATGTACCATCAAGATGGACAAATACTGCTAATGACATTGTTGGAGATACTGGTATTTCCAAAGTAATATATTTGGGGGAATTCAGACCTCCCAGCTGGAGTAACCTCAATGAGCAGTGAGCACCCAAACCTTTCAGGTTCCTGTGCAACCACCCACAAGCTGACACAGCCACAAGAAGTCTGTAGCATGGGCTGGGAAGTGCTGGTGCCTCCTTGGCAGCCCTTCCACAGGGCCCCTCCACAGGCTGTCAAGCAGCTGAAGGGATAACTTCTTCCTTGCCTTATTATCAGTTTGACACAGAGGTTAATGAGGCCATATGTAATTCTCTGAGCTTGTAGATGGTTAAAAAGAAAGGCAATTCAAGAAATAATGAAGTTCTCTGTCTGCTACTGTTAATCATAATTTTATAAATACCTGGAAGAGAGGATATAGGGCATAAATCAGAGCAAAGTTTGGCTTTGGAATAACTCTACCATAATATTATGCCTCTGGAAAAGCAGAGCCCTTTCTGTTCTGTAACATTTCCTAAACCCATCCAGATTTAAAGAACATATCACTGAACATAAAACTGAAAGGTTATTTTTCCTCTCTGGCTGTGCTTTGCAGCAGAGCAGTGAGCTCCATGCCCGACTGGGCCCTGCGCTTGTGCATGGCTGCAGCAGGGTTGGGTTATTTACTGTACAGGGAAAAGCATCCTCATGTATCCTGGATGGGAGCTGGACAGTGGACCACTAATGACAAGTGCATTGCTGAGCACTAGGAGGTTAAAGTCCAGCACAGGGACTTGTATGTTTACTGTTGGCCAAACACTTCATGAAAAGACAATCCCTGTCCTTAAATGCTCCCTACTGAAGGTTGGGAGGAAATGGGGGCATTTTGCCTCTGTCATAGAAAGATTGCAGTGCAGATATCTGGTATCTCACCCGTGGTCCAACAGCCTGTCTGTTGGATTCTGCCCATTCTCAGCACCCTCAGGAGCACAGCTCAGTCCAGGTTACACTATCCTAACATGAGACACTATTGGGTGCACTCTGGTTTGAGTAGGTTCAGCTCTTGTTGAGTGCTCCCATGATGACTATCAGACAGACTTTGAGATGGACCAGGATGATCACAACACTGGGATTGCTCTGCCTTTAACAGAGACTGTGATCTCCCCTCTGCCATCACCAGCTGAGTGTCAGGAGCACATCACTGGGAGGTGCAGTTAGGCTTGACACCCTGTTGTCTTGAAGCTTGGCATGGTCACCGCATGCCTTGGTGACCAAAGCTATCATTGCATATTAAGTGCCACTGAGTCCTTTCAGGGGACAGACAACATGTCCCAGCTCAAGCCATTNTAAGTGCCACTGAGTCCTTTCAGGGGACTGAAATGGGAACTTCTCCCAAGTACCCTTCTCACCTCCCACCGTCCAGACACCATGTCCCAGCTCAAGCCATCCTGCACTTTAGCTTCAGTTCTTTGTGTACAGCTCAGCCTGTGTAAATCCAGGATGCATCAGAGGTGCCCAGGAACATCTCAGGTCCCACAAACCTTCCTGTGGCTGAGATTGCCTGAAAGTGCCCAAGGACTTTCTTGACTTCCGTGGGACCTAACAGAAAAGCACTGGCGGGCTATGTTAAGACCACAATGAAATTATAATAGCAATTGTAGTAATAACAACATATTACTAATTAATAATTATGTTTTAGATGAAGTGGAGCAAGGCATGGAGTGGAGGGATCAAAGAGAAGTGATAATGACACCATTAAGGGCACAAAGCTTGATAGCTCAGTGTGTGGGTTACAGGCTTTCTTAGGAAGTGCAGAGAAAATACACTGGTGAGCATCCATTCCTGGTCATTTCATTAAATATTTTGCTTAATGGGCTTGGTGAGGTAATTGGCTACCCTTTTCAGAAGCAGCACCCAGACAGAACTGCCCACTCTAGCTGTGAATCACAGGTTGTATCCCCTGGGGAGGGTCACAGAGTCTTAACTGCTGTAAAAGGAAGCTGAAAAAAATGAGGAAGCTATGAGAAAGATGATTATGAAACAAAAAAAAATATGGTTTTCTCTATGGAGGAAAACAGCTCTCCTGCTTGTCTGTCGGATATATTAGATCTTTCTGAAGGCAGTTGTTGGTAGGGACTGTGTGTGTTTTGTTTGGGACTATATGGAATACAATAAAGCACTTGCACAATGCATAATCGAAGTGTAAAGTGTCTGATCCATGACCAGTGGATACCAATACAGTTCTAAGCACCTCAACGCATACTTCAGTAATGATCAGCTATTTCTTATAGCATTTTACTGGATTTAAATGAATGTAGAATAAGTGTGCAGCTGGGCATGTAGGCTTTCTTCCTGAGAACACACTGCTAATGTATTTTAACTTTCCCTGCATTCCTCTTTGATCTACATTGGAATATGAATAAACCCCACCAAACCTATGAGACCAGAATTCTGACCCCATTTGAGATTCAACCAGCAGATTAAAAGCCCTGGCCCTGCAGATTGTTCCCTTTTTGATGTAATTTATAAACATATTACAATGTCAATAAACATACAAAGTCCTGTTTCCATGACCACAGCAGATTTCAAACAAATGAGAGAGAAGTTTTCCTGCTCAGGTTGGCTTCTGTCATGCAACATCCATCCACACCTGTGTTTTTTCTTGATGTCTTGGACCTTGGCTTGGCTATCCTATGAGGGAAAGTTTTTCCCCTCCCTAGTACAGTCACAGCACATGGAAGACCAGCTAAAGGAGTCAATCCCCTCTCTTCCAACTCCAAATCACCAGTTTGGGGTTTTTTTAGGGAAAGCCCTTGTCACTTTTGTGCTGGAGCCCAGCTATTGTGGCGGTGCTGGGTTGCAGCTTCCCAGCACTCGGCTTCTCCCCACATTCAGAACAGGAAAATCTCCCCAAATCCAGCTGTCCCCAGGCAGAGCCCTTGACTTGGGTCACACATGACAGGCTGAACACTGCTACTAAAAGCACCGTTCGTTTTTTACAAAATCTTGTTTGTGGGTCTCCCATACAACAAACACCAGAGCAGAGCTGGGGCTCTCATGACATGTCGTAAGGTTCCCTGGGCCAGAGCACAGATAAGGCACAGCCCAAAGCAGCAGCCAAACCCATTCCAGGTCCTCTGAAAACAGGCAGATATCATCACTCTTCTGCGCATCCAGGGCTTGGCAGCACAAATGCTTGCAAAGCTTGACTCTGCTGAAGGAACATTAAAGGCAGAAGCAATCTCCTGGGTAGACAGCACTCAAACCACTTGGATCTTTGAAGACAAGAGGTCAAAAACAATATATCAAGTCAGTTATCAGCCAGTCCTGTCTTCCCTTCCTCCCCTCCCTCTGGCTCAGAGCTACAGGAGCTCAGGTCCTTTGATGCAAACTTGTCAGACACTTTGGTCTTTTCCCTGCTCTGCCCTGCCCTATTCTTCCACATGCACATTTGTGTGAGGATTTTAATTATAGGCATGATCGTATTGGTAAGAAAAACCTTCCTTAATTACACGCTCAATTAATTCTAGTAGCTTAGGAGTTGAAATACGAAGTTAGGTGAAATCATTACTGCCTCTTCTAAAGCTGAATCTCTCCATGGCCAGGTTCGGAATAATACTGTGGAAGTCATTTCCCTTCAGAAAAATGAATTTCATTTAGAAGAGACTAAATTATTTTGGATAGAGGGAATTAGAGTATTATCTGGTGCCACTGAAACTCTTTTCCAGAAAGACTAATTACTTACAGGACTAATCTTTTCAGCAAATATTCCAGGAATTACGTGGCACAAATAAGGCAGTATTTAGCTTCATTATGACTGGCACAACCCCTTTCCTTATGTATTGTGGTCTTTAGAGAGTGATCAATTGAGGTGGGAGATTAAATGTGTCTTCATAGCATCAAATGCCTCTCCATGGCACCAGTGCCTCAGTGCTTATCCTCACACCCTACCTGTTATTTGGATAGCTCATGTACAAGTACTCATGGGACCTGGGGAGGGATGCTTGAGAAACATCTGGGCTGAAGACAGCTCATCTGAGCTTTAAGCCAGGATCTGTCCTTGTCTGTAATAGATTGATGACTCCAAATGTGTGGGGCAGTAAGTCAGTGTTGCATCCCCAGGATCCCTGCTGACCCTCGCAGCAGCATGGAAACCAAGACACAAGTGGAGAGGATACAAAATCCAAGATGGAATAAGCAGTCTAGGATCAGGGGAGGGTGTGAACAGAGGATTAGGACTAGAGGAAGAAGTTTGAGAAGGGGCAACCAGGACTAAATAGGTAATTTCTAAAGAGGATGAGTCAGACCTAGAGGGGCAAAGATGAGGTGGAGGACTTGTGTCCATGCCATGGAAACTCCTCTTCAGCCCAGACCCTGTGTCTCAGGTGGGTGTAGGTGGTAAATGCAAAGCTGCTTTGTAAAGAGGGAACACCATCAAAATGAGAAATAGGAAAATACTGAAGGAAGGAACATCTCTGCAGCCTGTCCCATCTAATTATGCAGTTCCATACTATTTTCCACAGGTTTCTTCTTGTCTCCTGCATAAGATGGAGAGTGTTCAGATAATGAGCAGCTAGTCCTTATTTGGCATTCTTCTCATTTCTTACCAAATAACCCTAGGTCTTATGTACCGAATACTGCCCTGAAAACAGAATTTTTATCTTTTTTTTTTTTTTAACTAATTGCAACAGAATCAAAATTCCTGAAAACCTGTAATCAGACTCTTGGTTTGTTTAACTGATGCAGAAGTGAGGCACGACTGAACCATTCAAAGTACATCTTTGAATTTGAGGCCATTTCTGACTTTTCTGTATCCTTAATATCATACAGTAGTTTTTTTGTTTATTGTGCTCCTCATCATTTCCTTCTGGTAGAAGCCAGGCTTTCATCATGTGCCAGGGATGTCACTCACAAACCCAGAAATAAAATTTAGATGTCAGGGATCATTAGTAAAACTTTGGGATATATGAGTCACCCATCACCAAACATCTTCACCCAAAGACTGCTTCATCTTCTGCAGTGCTCCCCAGCCTTGCTCTCCATGCACCTTCTGTCTGCCCCAAATGCCAAGGAGCCCTTTGGAAAGCAGATGCCTTCACTGAATTCATCCTTAAGGCAGCTCTACCCTACACATGGAAGAAGGAAACCACGGGTGCAGAGGTTAGGGTGAAGGGAGCATATGATCATGCAATTAGAAACTGCATCATAAAACATCCACTCATGCCTGGCATTTTCTAACTTTTCACCCTGATATTCACTCAATGCAGTTTCCAAGTGTATAATATCAACCAACAAGCACATGACTACTGTTGTCTGGCTGGTTTTTACTTAAGCTAATGTTATTCATTTCCTCTAAGAGTTCCAGATAAATTGACTGCAGTTAATCATTCCTTCTTGCACCTTTTTGGAGTAACCCAGGCTGACAAAACAGACAGCCGTGGGAGTAGGTGTGAGCAGGGCTGAACTGACTGTATGAAAATGCCAGGCAGCTTTTGAATGCACAAACGAAAATACAGCACTGTGGAAAACCATGTGCTGAGGGTGGGGAGGAATTTATGTCCTACCATTTGCATCTCTCTATATGCCTTCTTTGCCCTGAACAAATGTCTTTGTCCACATGAAAGCTGCATCTGATTATTTCCCCTCATTTGACACGGCAGTAAAGAACTCTTTATAAAATGGGTGTGACTTTTACAATGTGTTGCAACACATTTTTAGATATATGTGACTGAATATGCCAGTAGTTAGCCTGTTTTAAATCACTCATGCATTTACTGGTAATCTTTGCATTCTTGTTGAGTGTAAATTTTCTATTTAGTAAACACCACATTATTATTAAAGTAGACCATCAGATAGATTGTGAAGAAAACATTAAGTAAAAATACATTTTGGCATTTCTTTAAACTCCGACCAGTTCTTTACTGGTTTTAAATAGCTTTTGGGGGGTGGGGGGGTGGGGATAGCTTAGGCCACAGTTTTGTCACATATGCATGGCTTTTGAGTTTTTTGAACATCCTCTTAAACAGGTGATAACCGGTGATGTTTTAAACCTCTCCCACAGACATCACAAACCTCTTTTGCCAAATGAGTTTGGCTTATCTCCTGCACAGAGCAAGAAGAAAAGGGAAAGGTGGCAGAACAAATGGGTAACTGAGATTACACAGGGTAGGGTCAAAATCTCTCCCGGCAAATCTCTTGTAACTCAGTAGAAATAAACTGCAGTTTCCCCTAGATGAAAACAAGTCCCAGGCTTATTGGTGAGAATGACTCATATTAATATGGGAACATCACAGATGCACAGAAAGATGGTAAAGTTGTTTGAGAGGCCATAAAAGGCTGGAAAACAACAAATATCAATGAACACCAAAATAAAAAAGATAAAATATTTCAATCTGGACAGAAAAAAAGGAAGAGTTTCTTTTCTTTCCCCCCCTCCCCCCCTGAAAAGTATATATACCACTAAATCAGCTTATGTTATTAATCTTCCCCAGGAGATATCCCCCATAATACGAACAGGGAAATGAAATAAAGCTACGTGGCCTATTACGTATGTTGTAAAAGAATTAGTGTCAGAAGAGAAAAGACCAAATCCAAAGGGAATGAAGTGCACAGCAGAGGGTCAGCAAACCAAACTTGTGTTATACCACTGACCTTGAAGGAACTGTGCCAGTTCCTGTTCAGCCGTGAATGTGGCCACTCCTTTGTCTGTGTGATGCTCCAGACAGGGCAGAACAAGGAACAAAAATTAGGAACTCTTTAAAATTTTTCATTTCTAGAGATCAACAGGTAAACTCAAAAAACAAAATAAAAATCAAACCTAAGTGAATCTCAGAAAAATGGAGAGATTCATGCTGAATCACAAAATAAGAAATATAGAAATATTTCCAAAAACCATAAAGGAATGGTTAAGGACTCTCAGAGGCAAAAATTATTGCTGAGCATTTACATTAATTTGACAGAATTTATCTACTCTTCTGCTCCATAAAACCTAAGTGCAGTACTTAACCTGCAACCCCCAGCGATGTCTTGTGTGTGTTACTTCCCAGCCCCAGCGGTGCTCAGAGGTGTGCTCTGGAATGCGGAATGAAGGATATGGTGGAGTCTGCGGGCTGAAAGGAAATCATTATTACACAGTAATCAATGCTGTGCATCTTGCGTGGCTTCTCAGCTTCTCTGACATCCTACCATAGCTGTCAGAGGTTGGGATTGTTTTTTCTTCTGATTTGAATAAGGTCATAGTTTGTTTGTGGGCTTTTGATTTGAATCGATTTCCTTCCTTTTATGATGACAACACTCCTAAATTAGCCAGCGGCACTGGAGCCTCAGTATACGTCATTTTAGCGCTGGGGGACAAATGCACTAATGGTGGGGGTGAATGTCATTCTCTCGAAATCAGTGCAGCTGAAAGTGCCGCATTTTGAATTCATTTATTCTATATATTTTGTGGCTTTTTAAATGTAGGAGTGAGACAGGGAGAAATGAGTGGCATTAAGTGCTTTTCTTCCTATAATGTTGTTAAAGAGGATAAATACAGTCTTGCCTATGCCAGACTTGCAGAGGGCAAATACTTCTACCATTCCCAGGCAGTCCTAGAGATGAACCGTCTGGACACAGCTTGGAATGGACCATGAAGCCAAGATCCTTCTGCCAGACAGTAATGGGACTCACTGAGTCACTAAGAGCAACACAGGGTGGAAATTTGGCATAAAATTTTCCTGTCAAAGCTTTTACAGTTTGCTTGCTTCCAAGATGTCTTTGTCAAAGCATATCAGCCTGAGGTTTTCCCCCAACCTAAGGTTGTTGTAGTATCACAGAACTCTCAGCTGATGGATTCCCCAGGGCCAGGGGCACTGTGATTACAAAACCAAAGGTCATCCACAGGCTCCCTACACCCCAGTAGTTCTCTGGTGGAAATCAGCTGTCATGGCAAGGTCTTGACTCTAGTCCTTTGGAGCTTGTAGGTCCTTTGGTTTGGTACTGCGGCCTTGAAGAACACTAATAGTACAGAGAGAACAAGTCAGAAGGGAAATCGATGTTTCCAGCCCAGCACCATGAGTTCCCCATGCTGCCTCATCATCTTCTTCCAGCAAACAGGGAATTAAGAACTTTCCACTGTGGCCTCAGAAACCTCCTTGTGTTGGCTCTCTGCCCAGCTCTGAATCGTCCTCACGGATTCGTATAAATACTGTTGAAATAACACACTCCCATGGATAACACCCCATAAACTTCTGCTGCGCTCTCCCACTGCACTTACTGCAAGACGAGAAATGTTAATGCCTCGAGGGCGTCCTCTTAATTGCATGGCACCCATCCAATGGAAGCATATGTACAAATTAGCTGTGACTGCCAGTGTGCGCAGTGGCACTGCTGCTTGGGAGGATCCACGCTGGTATTAACGCAAACACAGGAGGTAATTCCGTAGAGAAGTCAGCCATGGTTTCTATGAATCCTCAGGCACAAGACATAAGGATTTTCTGGCTTGACTCTAATGGGGTAACAATAGGGTCCTCCAGTCAGCTGATTAAGAGAGATTAATTAATACACAGAGCAATGTGAGTGTATTCCATGACTTATGTAGAAAGGCAGAAGAAAATGGAAGGATACTTTGGTGAATGAGCAGGGAAGTGTCAGTGAGGAACGAGTGAGAAGTGTTGAATTACGTATGTACTATTCTTAATGTGATTGTTCCCAGTCCCTCAAGGCCATGGATGTCTTTTAAATGAATCCAAAACCAATGAGAGGAATAAAGAAAAAAAGCAAGGGCTGTCAATCTGAAGTGATGCCACTGTTGCATTTGTTGCTTTGGCAGGCAGAGCTCTTATCTTTAAATGAGTTTGTGGTGTGCTCACAGCATGCAACCTCCTTCACCAAAATCTCGCCTTATCCCAATGATATATGAAATTGGTCAAGTCCTAAAGCTTGCTTATTCCCCTCTGAAACTGGTATTCTGAGATGGTAAGGAGGATATTTTTTCCTGGGGATTCGTTTAAGGGAACAGATTGCAAGGACCATATACATAAAGTCTTGCCAGGTGCTGACCAAACCATCTTCCAGACAAGAAAGCAAACTCTTCTCCAGTCCAATCTAGCCTTTGTTGCTAAAGGTTTGGTGGTGTCATCAGTGGTAGCTGTTTGCCTGTTGGACCAAACCCTTGGATCACTCCTAGGCTTTATGCAGCTCAGCAAAGATTTGGTAGTAGAGTTTGGAGGCTGGTTCGCAGCTGTATTCACCTGTACTAAGGCAGCTACACACCCAGGGAGTGCAATTATTTATGTAGTGACTAGCAAAGTGCTCAGGAGGGAAAAAAACAAGGAAGCTGTCAGGAAACTGCATGAAAATAGACCCAGATGAAAAGTGAGCCCAGAGAGGTAGATGCTGTGAGAAGGAAAGGGTGGATGAGAGCTTCTGAATCTTGCTGAATACAGGAGCACTTATAGTTGAACCTCGTCTGACATGCTTGTTTCTTCTCTGGCCTTAGGGAAGTTACTTAAACCTATGTTTTTTCTCCCCCAGTTTTCTAAATTGAAGTTGTAATACCTGCTTACCTACACATCTAGCAAAACAATATTCTGATGCTCTGTCTGTTTGTAAACTGCTTAGGAAATAGCATATGCCAAACTCTCTCAGCATGTAACAAAATTTATAAAAAAATAGGCCTAGATGGCTCTCAGGCTGGGAGATGAAACAGGTACATTTGCACTGTAGGAGTCTGTCCAAACTATTCTCAATATTTCCAACATGGGAGATTTGACCCCCAGGTAACCAGCTCCTCTTTCTGTGATCAACTCTTACCCTTAAAAAGGTTTTCCCAAAGTCCACTTCCTTTCTCCCTGCAGAGTAAGCCAGACTGTGCTTCTCTTTTAATTAATCCCTGTCCTATCTTCCACCTTTCCATGAGAATCTGTTTCATAATTTCTTGGGCTTCTCTCTTCTGGACCATCATTTAACCTTTCTTCACTGGTCACGTTTTCTATACCACAATCATTGCCATTTCCCTCTTCTAGAAATTGTCCAGTAATTCCTTATAAGGTAGAGTGCAGATGTGGACACAAGGTCCAGGTCCCAGTGATGTTTGCTACGTCCTGAACAAACCTTTCAGATGAGATCTGCTGTTATATATATATTGTTTTTTAATATAGAAATATATTTAAATATAGCATTTTGCTGTTGATGTGTGTGCGGTTTTGGATTCAAAACACTACATTCAAAATTATTTTCTACATGGTATGGAGATTTACCCAGCTGGTAAGCTGCTGCCTTTTATTGTTGTGAAACCTCTTACATTTTTTCTAACTTGTCAACCTTCAATATTTTTCTCTCTGCACATATCAACATGCCAATTTTTATTGGCAAAGTGCTGTAAAATTTAACACAAAATGCTATTATTGCTACAGGTTTACTTTAAGTCTCCTATAAAAATTAATATAATATAAAAGAAAAGCCCTGGCATTAAATGCTTTAAAGTCTCATGAGCAGGATATTAATCTCTTTTGGATTTTATATGGTTTAGAGAGACTAAACAAACTCCTATTAATTTAGGGCTGAATCTATATCTTTTGTAACTTGCCATATCTGGTTTGACGTCACTTGTAGCCACACAATTCACAGCAAGCAAGGAGGCAGCCTTTAATCTCCACTGCAAACCATACAACTGACTGACACTGTGCACTTTAAACCAGATCTTCTCATACCTTGTGAACCTCTTGCATGCAAGGAGGGAGCAGCATTAGTGGTGGGAGGACATGGTTTCTCTGAAGTATGGCTTGGATTTCTCTTCTCTAGGAGAAGTAATAAAAACTTGGCACACAAGTGCAGCTACAACTCCTTCTTTTTTCAAGCATGAAATAACAGAGGTACCTTCTAAGTCCTCAGCACTGTAAGTAGATGCATGAGGTGCTGATAACTTTAGTGCTGGCTGCCAGATCCAGGTCAATCAAGCATGTAGCCAAAGATCAACCCCAAATCCTATTCCAAGTTTGATTGTAAACCTTCCCATTATCCTTCCAGTGATTCCATTGCACCCAACAACAGCGGGAGCCAACATCAAGTCTTTTATCCGAGCCTAAACTTCTGCTTGGCTCACAGCAAGACACTGCACACTGGGACATATAGTCCTTGCTGGATAATTAAGGGAAAAGATAGACACAATTTGGTAAATCACACATAAATTAAGCCCAGTGCAATGGCTTTTAGCAGCAGGCTAGTGCAACACTTAACTGAGGAAAATTTGGACCTCACCATTGCTCCATATGAAGCTACCAAGCAATTTGCATATTGATTATTTACTAATCAGGAAATGTACTTTAACAAGTTTATTCCTGTGTAAACTTCTCAGGCTCACAGATGCTTAAACCAGGCTACATTGCTACCAATTGTATTTTTAATTGCTGTGTTTAGAGAGTCTCATTGATCTAATCAGAGCTAAATAAGCCCCATGGTACTTCCCCTAGTAAAGTTTACTGAGGATGTGTTTCTTTCATTTGCTATAAATGAAACCTTCTGATGTGCTGTCCCTGGTCAAACACAACACCAGAGTGCAGAAGGGGTTGCTCCTTGCTTTAATAAATTTGTTTTTTCTGCAGTTCAGAATTCCTGTCACCCAGGCAGTAGGAAAGCAGCTGGGGGACATTATCAGTAATTGCTTGATATTGTCATTGCATTTGCTTACAAGGAAAAAAAGCCACAGACTATCAATCAGCCAACAGAATATTCATAGTCTATGATAACACTAAGTGCTTTTTGAATGTCATGGCAACAGTCACATAAGCAACATGATCTTGTACTTGATTACTTTCAGTTGCATCCCTGATAATGTCCATAAAGCTCCATTAATTTTGCTCTCTTATTTTTCTTCCTTTTTTAAAAAAAATTAATTTATGGTTGACAAGTGTGCAAATTAGACAGTATCTTTCCCAGAAACTCGCAGTGATCAGGGTCTCTTGGGGTATTTGCAGCTTTTCTGTAGCCTACATGTGTCCTTTACTGGACCCAGCATTCCTGAGTACATTTTAGGAATTATGTTCGGATTATTGCAGCAGGTAATCTCTGAAATCAGATTTGACGCTGACTTCTGTGAAAAAGATTTAGGATAATCTCATTAAATAATTTGTCAGAAGGGTTTTTCAGACAAGAGGAAATAAATTGATTTGTCTTAAGACACATCTACACCTGACATTCTCTGTCTTAGTGGCCTTTTTTTTAGGTGCTTTATCTCATTCAACTTTGAAAATTCATAGATTTCAAAGGCTAGAAGACATTATGAGCCAGTAGTCTTCTGCATCAGAAAATTATCCAGCAATTTCTGTATCAAGTCCAAACTTTTGAAAAGCAAGTGGAATGGAATGAGCTGCTTGGAGGTCTGCAGCTGGTCACTGAGTCACTATATTTCCCTAGTAGAGTGTTGTAGATACTAGCAAACATTCTTCTTAACAACTACAAAAACAACCAACAAAATGAAATGAGGAAGAAGGTGACATCCTTATTTGCAATCTGAATTTGCTCAGTCTCAACTGTTGTCCTTTAGAGCTCATAATGAATCTTACTTCAGCTTGAAGAACTGAGTCCTCTACAAAAATCTCCTCATGAGAGGGCTAATAGCTTGTAATTGACTTCTTGCTTAACCTTCCCAAGGATAAACCACTTAGATAAATGGGTTTAACAAAAGTGAAAAGTTCTGCTGGGCACCGGTGCCTGAATTCATGTTAGACAGCTTCTAGGTTACCATTCGGCCACCACTGTGTTTCGCCTAAGGGCCATTTTTAGTTCCGTGAGGACACGAACTGTGGAGTCCCAGATGAGTATGGTCTGACAAGAAGGTGCAAAAGAGTGAGGAAACCACCACTTGGAAGAATTTTTGTCCAGCCTTTGAACCAACAGCCCAGTTCTGCCATCCCCCACCACAAATGGACCTTGCCAACATTAATTTTCTTGCTTAATCTGCCTTCTAAATGTATCAAAAGAATTTTAGCTACTTGATAATTTTGTTGAATGTAATACCTTGGCTATTTTCCTCTTTCTTTAAAAACAAAACACAGAAGAAAGAGGAAAATGCAATGTTTGACCAGCAAAGTAAGGGAAATAAGTAGACTAGTGTACTCTGAAAGAAGACAATTTCAACCTCAAGTTTTATCTTTTCTTTTAATTTCCAGGTCTATTAGATCCTGGTCTTTTCTTATCTAATCCTCAGGTACTTGAGTCTCTTGATTTTCCTAGTGGAAATGATGGTGTCATAGTGGGCATTTGGTCCATCGCTGTAGGCATGGCCACCTCAGAAGCAAGTGACCAATCACCTGATGATGCCCAAGGACTCAGCTGCTCCTCTTCCAGCAGATTATCTGGTTGTATTATTTATAAAGTGCTTTGATAAGCTCGTTTACCAGGAGCTAAGTAATGGCAGGGCCTTTGAGGGCTGGATTCTTGTCAGACGCTACTACATTAAGTCTACAACTGAAAATCAAACCGTCTGGCTTCAAAAGAGGTTTGGTTGGTGTAAATTAACCTGCATTTTAGAAGTTCTGGAGCAGATGTCATACTTTGCCCTGGAGATCTCATTACTGCTCAAATGTATGCGCAGATTTTGCCACATTAATAAAGCAATGGGGGTCCCCTCCCCCACAAAGCAGGATTAGAGGTTGGTATCTGTAGTTATTTTTGTCAAAAACCTTTTGAAAGCCTGTGTGTGAAGACGAGGAGGTAAAGTTCAGAAAAAGCCAGTACCTGTCTTTATTAATTACAGGATGATTAATTATTTAATCTGCCCAGATATCTATATGCGCAACTTAGCTGATTCTCATTTATCAGGTTTTCAGCATCATTAATCAAGGAAAGTTTTAAATGTGAAGGCAGACAGGTTGATTTAAGGTGTTGTGTGGTGATGACCCCTCTAGAGCGTGCACTTTCTGGCCCCGACACCAGGACCATCGATCACAGGGAGGGATGATCGTGCCTCCCACTGACATGTGCCAGGTATTTGGGCCACTCCTTGATTCACTTTGGGCTCCTCCAGGGCTCCTTCCCCAAATTTTGTCATGGAGTTTGAAACACACCCAGTGACAGCACAAGCTAAATATCAGGGAAGGTCTGAAAACAACTTTGACTTCTGGCAGCTGAAGAGAAGTTGCCCCACTTTAGCCGAGACCATGATGGACCCTCTTCTGGGACCATCCTCTGCGATGGTGCACATTTCTCAGGAGTGCTTGATGGTGCCTTAGCTTAACTCCAATCCATGGAAAGTGCTTGCAAGTTCCAACACACACGCAGTCAGTTGCAAGGTACTCAGGAGTTTGTCATGCTGTCACAAGGCTGATCATACCTACTCAACTCCTAAAGTAGACATCCAAGCTGAAGTCATTTTCCTACCATCTTTAAACTTCTAGGACAGACCCAGGTCTGGTGTCCAGGAGGGAGAACAATAAGCATACATGGACAATAAAGCATCCTAATTCAACTCTTTTCCAGCTGAGCAAGGGTTTGAGGAAGAGGTAGATGGATGTTAGGTCCAAGTTGGGTGCAGATTGTTTTTTCTATTTTTTTCTCCCCACCTTCTGCTCAAGACTTGGAAAGTGCCAGCTTGTCAGACTGCAGGTGTCAATTCCTCTAATTTTATAATAGACTCAGAATTAACCTGATATTATTGGAATTGTTTATAGATCCTTAGCTCCTGGAGTCAAGTTATACAGGAAGTTGACTGCCAGATTTCATTTTAAAGCACGTTTTAGCTTTGTGATTGCCACAAATAGCATAACAATAAAACACCAAGGATTGTTACAGGCTTATAGGTCAGATAACATGTACAAACTTGATTTTTTTTCACATATTATTTTTCTGTGATTTATGGTGAATATTGAGGACTCAGGGTATGCAGAATTATTCATAAACAATTGATCCAATGTATCTGGAGCACCTGCACCCTTCTTTTCCATGGCAGAACCTTCTCATTACTGAGATTGCATATCCTCATATTGTATAATTGCTTTTCTTGCCACTGTGTGGCCATTCCTGGCACTGGTTTTGCCAAACTCTGTAAACCATTCTCACTCAGCCATTTCAAGAGCTAGTTAGAAAAAAAATATGACATCAGTGTCCAAATTTGCCTGTGCTGCACTGAAGGTAAATATGTGCCTTGCATTTATAATTAAATATCTGTTACAAAGATTGTAGTTGAATAGCAAGGAAGTCTTACAGATGTACTCAGGTATTATTTTAGGAAAAGGGAATTGGTGACTAATTAGAGTTGTAATCCTTGTTCCAGCCCTGGGTGGCAGAACACGGACATGCCCACAGTCTCAGATATACCTGCTCTGCCATCTCACACACAGATTTCTCTTATTGAAGAAAGGATAAGAGCCTCATTCTCATTAGCCACGTTGATATACTGCACCTTAAACTTATCCATAAGGCCAGTCTCCAGACATGAGGTTAGCAGCAGAAGTCAGGAAGAACAAGGATTATTTTCCTTTCTAAGCAGGGTTAGAGATCACCTAATTCTCGTTAGTGTGCTAACAGTGGGTGTGGTGTCCTCCTATCATGATGATCAGGGAAGGGGCGGCTCAAGTCAGCCAAGGACACTGCAGACCACAGGACCCCATTGCAAATAATTCCTGGGGCTTTACTACACCTTATTTTAGTTTAGACTTTTCCTTTCCAAGTAGAATCTCCCTCTTTACCCTGCGCACATCTCATTTTGGGGAATGACTGGGCATTAGTCATTATTGCAGTCACCATTTCAGAGAAACTACCAGCTATCAGCGACCAAACGAAATGTGCAGAGCAATTCACATGCCATGCAGATAACGGTATGACTACTCCAGGTCTGGGCAGATGAGAACTGGTCTCCAACCGATATCCAAATATAGGTTCTTATCCTTTCCTCATTCCCTCCAGTACATCACAGCAAGTGGTCATGGACTATTCCTGCAGATTAACTGCCATACTGTGAATTCAAAACCCTAGACTGCAGAGATTTGTGTAGCACCATAGAAGAAAGAACATATGATCAGAATTTTTCTTATAATGAGACACCAAGCTAGAAACCAAGTGATAATTCTCTTCCTATTTGGCTCCTGTTTTTGGCAACCGCCCCTAATCTTGCCATTTCCCATTGCTTTCAAGGGATAATAACACTTTTCCCCTTAATCTCTACTCTATGTAGATAAATTTTCACTCTCACTCTCCTCGTTAATAGGACATAATTTGAACTGGGAACTGTCATCCAATGGACAAGCATCAGAACATGTCTGTGGAGTATTTTTTGACCTCTCTTTCCTTTTTTTGTCTCAGTGATGGACTTATGAGTCATAGAACTCAGCAACAGGGCCTCTTCCCATCATAAAATTCTAATTGCAAATTAACCTTTGTTTGATTCCTTGTAAAAACATTATTCCCCCTGTAATTGAAAAAGAAGGGAGTGCAGTAACAAAGCACCTGTTTATTGCTGAGCTTTCTCTGAAATGTTAAATGTTATGTTATCAACTGCTGCCTAGCTTGTGAACTAATTAAAAATATAATGTAAGTACGGAGGATTTTCGGGGATTCTATAGGTAATAATTGGACTGCCGAGATACTTTGACATCTTAGAAATGCTGCTTTCACATGGAGCTACTACAACATGGCTTGGATTTTTAGCATGAATACATATTCATAGTAATGAGAAAGAAAATTTAACAGTGCTTGTAGCTAAATTATCTTTTGCTATTAATTTTTTTTTTACACTGACATCAATTCAATTGTTCTAAAAGCATTTAAATGCTGAGGACAGGTTTTGCAATCTCTTTGCGTGCAAAACTCTCAGTGAAATCATTTGAGATTTTTATGTACCGTCAGCTTGCAGTACATTAATAATCTGATTTAAAACCTTGTGTAACAGTGGGAAGCCTCCTATTGATATCAACTAGTTTTTCATCCAGACATAATTGAAGAGCAGAGATATCTATTTCTGTTGAAGTTCTTTCATATAGAAGTCCCAATAGATGCCAGTAAACTGAACATGTGAGTTGTTATGGAAAGATCAGAATAAAGGCTTTTAGTTTGTGGGAAATAATACCCAGCATTTTCCTGCTGCTTTTTTGTAGACTTAAGTCAGCGTTTGATGATGAAAAACATCAGTGGGAGCAAGTTTAGTACAGTGTGTAGTGAGGACAAAAGAAATATTTGGAGTTTAAGTTCTCACTGCAATAAACAAGTCTTTTCCCGAGTCTATAATGGACTAGATCAATAAAACAATTGACGGTAACCATGGGAGAAGAAGAATAACAGCCTTGTTTAACAGTAATAGACTGATGCTGCTGAAAGACTTCCTAAATGCTTTAATTAAGCATCACAACAACCATACAGGAAGATGCACTATACAGGAAGAGCTGTTATCTGTATTTTACGGGTGGAGATCAGCACTAAAGCACCCTCTCTGAGGTCCCAAAGTGAGTCTTTGGTGAAGCCCAGTAGAAGTCACGCTACTTCACTCCCAGTCATTTGCCTCAAACTTTGGAGGATTAACGTTATTTATAGGCCAATCTTGAGAGACCCCTGTAGGCCAAGGTCCAAGAGAACCCACCAGGAATTAAGTGCACAAAGAGCTCATAGGACAATAGTAGATGAGGGTGTTTTGTTAAAGATGAGATGAACAAGTTTTGGAAGTATGTATAGGAAATATCTGCTCCTATCAGATCTCTACAAAGGGGTTGGTAAGGTTCAGCTCCCACAAACCTTTATATCTGTCCTTTTTTTTTTTTTTCCTGATTCCTAGTTTTGTCTGAATGTGAAGGAAGTTACTAAAGCGATAGATAATCATTATTTCAGGAGAGATTCTAGTCAGAACTGCCGCAAATAAGCTGTCCAGTGAGCCAGTTTTCCAACACTCTACCTTGGCATTGCATACTGGATGTTCTGGATAATACCCAATGGCTTTAGGGGGAATATTCGTGTTTCTGGAGTGGCATTTCAGTGCTTTAAGACATACCAGGCACTGACTGCAGAGTGACAACAATACTGATAATTCAATGTCAGAAATTCTGTAAAAAGCTATCCAAATGAAAGAAAAACCTAAGATCAGAGAAGGGATATTCCTCTCCTATGCAAAGCTCATGGCTTGACTCCTGAGGTCACTGACCAACAATTTATAGAGAAACCCATTAAAATTTCTCCATATGTTCCCAGAATAAATAGTCTTGTAACTAAGGCCCAGTTCAGTGCAGAGTGCATCTAGTCTAGGCATTTTGTAACATAACTTACAAGATACATAGTCCTAGATTGGTACATAAAAAAAGTGGGCTCTATTCCCTGTGGGAGATTCTTTGTGTCTTCGGTTTTCTTTATCCCTTGTCATTCCATACATTCATATTAAACATGACCAGTACGTTTTATTCTGCTGTCCTCTTTGTCTTACTGAACTAAATAGTATTTTCTTCCTTGCTTTACTCTTGGCATATTTTTGTTGTGCTGGCTAATGAGCAACTCAAAGGGAGTGATGTGTCATGAAAATAAATAAGAACAAAGCACTTGCAAATGCAGCATATCAGGTCTACCAAGGACTGTAGCCTACCTGGCTTTTCCCAGGCTGCTTTCAATTACAACCTCAGGCCCTTGACCTTAGCTGGCAGTGGCAAGCATGGAGGAAACAGCTATGAATGTATTCTGGTGTATGCAAAGATGTTGTTCCAGGCAGAGATGCTGGAATGCCCTCATTAGTTGCAGAATGAGCCGTAAGATATTTATTTATTCAAGGATGATTGTGACATCTTCCACTACAAGCACACATGTGCTCAGGGAACTGAATTGTGACTGCTTTGCTGTATCACAGCCCCATCTCAGGGACATCCAAAATATGTTTCTCTTGAAATCATGAAATGGCTACCTGTCAAAACCCATGGCTGTGTCACCTGCACGGTGAGAGACACATTGGGGTCTTCTGGAGTTGAACTTGGTCTTTCAGGCATGAAATACAAAAAGGAATGCTGTCCCTTTACTGTGGTGGAGCGTGGTTCCATCTCAGTGCTTCAGAGTCATTTGGCTTATCTTGAAAGCCTTTATCTGCTAAAGACTGTCTCTTCCACAACATTATGCTGTGAGACCAGCCTCAGATTCAGGAAACTGTTTATTGAAATTAGCCTAAATTGGCATATATCTTTCTTCTTCTCACATCTTAATTAAAAATTTCTTGGACGTATCATGCGTTTATTCTCTTCAGTGATATTCTGCCTGTCCTAGCATCATATGTGTCTTCAAGCTACATCCAAACCCCTCCATTGTGGCATATATTCACCTCCTGGTGAATATGAGCCTTACAGTTCCCCACCCCTGGCCAAATCACAGGGTGCATCACATAGCAACTGTGACCAAGAAGCTGACGTTTCATCTTTACTGTTGAATCAATGAGAATTTCTTTCATACTAGTCCTTTTCTCCTGTTAGGAGGCATGGCAGCCTATATTGAGAGAGAGAGAAGAGAAGCTGATGGGGAATTTCTATTTCCTATGTATTTTTTATCCAAGCATGTTTGGAGTAGATTGTATTTACAGACATCCTAATTGTTATGAGTGCTTTTACCAAGGAGTGCCCAGTAAAAATGGCCTTTTGCTTTCCCCTCCACAGAATTTTCAAATGCCTCAATGCAGAGTGCATCTTTTATCTTCAGCAAAACCAACAAAGAGAAGGAATTTTAAGCGGGGATTTTTTTCCCTCCCTTTGGTTTTCTGTTGCTGTTGTTGTTGTTTGATTGATTTTATAGTTTATAAGGTAGTCTTTAGGGTTGGAGAAATGTTTTGACAGCAAGGAAAGAGATGATAATAGATAATGTAGTAATCCATTTATTGTAGCTGCTTTACCACTGGAATTTGTATACATTGGAGACTGCTAATAAAAATGAAGCCATTTCCACATAATTTAGTTGATTGAGTTACTTCTAACTCTTTCACAGCTACCTCTGAGGTACATAGTTACTTAAGGTTATTATTTTGAGAAGATTTTTAATTTAGAGGGATGCCAGAGATGCAGGCTACTCTTGTTAGGAAACATTCTGTGCTGTCCTTGTAGTATGCTTTATATAATTAGTACATACTTAAACAGTACAGCTATTTAATAACCCCTCTATGTGTTCCACTTAATAATTATAATTACACCAGTGACTGAGTGCAGAAGTGAGTTATCCAGCGGGCTGTCCTTGTGATGCACAATAGCAAGAATTTTAACCAGTTCCTCACTCAGAGAGAATTTGGTTGGGATGTTCCAGGTGCACACTACCATGGTGCACACCACGCAGGGAAACAAAAGTCTTTGTGAGGCCTTTCCAAGGACTGACTCTTCTACCAGTCTACGAGTCACTCACACAACTGGGAGCATAAACTCTCACTGCAGAAAGTCTTGAACTGGGTACACAGGCAATAGGAGCTGTAAGCAAATTATCCTCTGGCTGAGTCAGTAGTGGGAAAAATATAATTCTTGCTCCCCAAAAGGAATTTTTAGTATATTTTTCCCCTTTTATTAATTACTCACGTATCACCAACACATTGTACATACCCATTGGCAAAGAGAGCTCTGCAAAGGATTACAGGTAAGAATAAAAGCCTAGAATGAATGGGTCACCATGTGCCTACAGACTTTAAAATTAGTCTGCAGTCCCTCCAATTTATAACACATTTCTCTGTGAGCTACAGCAGCTGTGGCATTGGAGCCAAAGAAAGACATGGCAGAAGTGTATTGAACAAAAACATTATTTCCTTTCAAGATTATTTTCCTATTAAGAAAACCCAGAATATAAAGCTCACAGCCTTTAAAAGTAATAATGCTCTGCAAGTTTGTGTGAAAATTACATTTTTTCCAAGTCCATGGGTTGTTCATAAGCTGATCTGCACATCTCTAGCGTAAGGTCTTGAAACATTCTCCTGGCAGGAATCATGATTATCTTAATAGCAAAATGGTCTAGCAGGCCCCTTCCCTTCTCTCTTTGAGATTATGCTTCCTGGTGCTGGTGACTTGCCCAGTTGAAAAATCACATCAGGGATAAGAGAAGTCCAAAGTTCACAGTGGCTCTCAGTGCCATTGCTTTGAAATCTTTTCTAAGGATAACATTGATGTTGAAGAAACAAAGCTGATGTAACCTTCTTCACATCTTTGCCCTTCATCAGAAACAGCATCATCTCTCGTAACTGAATGCTCTACTCAAACTTAGTGTAGGGGCAAAGGCAAGGCTGAGTAGGCTCGAGTGCTGTCCAGCGCTTCCTACGCTGTTCCTCATGCCAGACCTCACAGAGAGATCTCCATTCAGCCTTCTGCCAGGTGGACACTGGCCATAGCCAGGGCACCATAGTCTGCTCCTCCCTGCAGTAATTAATTGCTTTCACCAAATTATTCACCCAACAGTTTATGCTAAAAAACATCAACTGCTCAGTGGTTTCTAAATTGCTTCACTCCCATCGCAGATCCCACGGGAGCCAGAGGAGATGCAGTTATTTCACACCCGTGGAGAAACTGTCCTAAAAATACAGACATCTCTGATTTGCTGCAATGATCTTATTTTCCCCTTTGGAAAAGGAGAGTTGCAAAAAGAAAGTACCTTGCAAAATTATTCATGCTAAACTTCTTCAAAGCTCTTAGATATTAACACATTCACAAGCATTTGTTAGGTCTTGGAATAATTTTGCAGAAAGAATAATCTGATGATGAATCCTTCAGTTTGTCTTCCTGCAATCCAGTCTTCTCTTTGAGTTACTTCCTTTGGCATCAAAATCCTTTCAGCCAAAATGGTTTTATGTTCTTCATTGCCATCACTTTTCTTCTTACAGCTCGGGCCATCTAATTTCATTAATTTGCTGGTAAGAAGGAGGAGTTTGGCACAGTAATTTTTATTTCTTCTGAATGAGAAAATAGAGCTCTAGATAGATTTTTAGTACAAGTTATTGAGCTGAAAGAAAATCGTTCTTTCAGAACAATAGACTGAGCTAAATATATTTTGGTGTGGTACACTCTGACAATAGTTGAATCTTCTCCTGCTTCATACAAATGTAGAGCTGTTTGAGATCAGGCTCCTCTATTGCCAAGGGAGACACACAGTCCATGACTCAGTGGTTTCCATGTCGTGGGGTGTGGAGAGTGGGATAAATTTCTGTGCTCAGTGCACCAAGAGCATCAGAAAGGTGTATTCTGAACTGATCACAGCTGTTACTATCTGAAACACCTAAATGAGAAATGCAGTCTGCCCTAGGCCCCTTGCATACTCTGTGGAGAAACAGGCCCACCAGAGAGGCAAATAGAATTTAGGTTGAATGTCACAAATGTGGGGGTTTTTAACATATTTCTGCTCAATTTGAGATTGAGATCCAGCATGAAACTCTGTTGTAGGTCCTTGGCGTCTTTCAAACCTGCAACACTAACTCTACCTGTCAACTGAGAGCACCTTGAGACTCAGATCTCAACACCTCGTGCTGGGAAGAGGTTTTTCATGCTAGGAATGACAGTAATGTTGAGGGAAAAATAAAAAGAAGATTTGCTAAAATGCACTATGCCAGTGAACAGAGAAAATGTGTTTCATAGGTTAGCATGTTGCCCGTAAGCAGATCTGACAGCTTAATTTTCTAACATGGTACACGGGAAACTTGAAATGATCTTTTCAGTTAAGTACAGGACTCGTAGTGTGTCTCTATGATGTGTCCAATGAAGACTTTCATCCATATCACCTCTCTCTGCTCTTCAGCTTCCTCATTTTGTGTCTGTCCTTCCACATGATGCATTTCCAGATATGTATAAGTACCCTCGTCTCTGTGTTTGTGTACAGGCTTGACAATACCATAGTGTGGACAGGGGTACCCTTACATGCTTCTTTTGCAACAAAAGCCTTCAGGACTTGAATTTTGAGTTTCAGCATTGCACATATGACTATGTTTCTAGATGGGAGAATGATGCAAAAGTGCTTCAGTGCACATGCAAATAAGACACTATAATGGAGTTATCTTTGTGTTAAAAAACCTAGCTAATTTTCATACCCAGGATGTACAAGACTAGTCAACATTAACATCGTTGTGCATGTAATGTGAGGAATAAATGGGACATCTCCTCCTGGCCCTGGGCGAGGGAGAGGTCTGAAGATCACATTGTCTAGAGCAGGACAGGTATGGCTGAAGGTACAAGGTAGATACTTGATTTCTGTATGCTGTTTCAGGACAAAGTCTTGCAGCATTCCTAGAGGAACAAAACTCAGAAACCTGGATGTGTTTAACCAAGCACTTAACTTACACTGATTCAC
Organism: Pitta sordida; assembly: GCA_013390025.1. Taxonomy (NCBI): domain Eukaryota; kingdom Metazoa; phylum Chordata; class Aves; order Passeriformes; family Pittidae; genus Pitta; species Pitta sordida. Next base: position 455,661 of record WEKX01028239.1, on the reverse strand, counting down.
AGCAGTTGACACTACAGCACTTAAATTTTTTCCTAGAACAATAATGGTGTGAACAGTACATCCTATCTGATGGTCCCAGTCAGTAAGCAGTGACTGCAGATAATGCTGCAGACAAATGCAGCTGCTGTGATCCAGGGCATTCAAGGGAAAGGTAAAAAAGAAATCCAAACAGAATTCTCCAGACTCAGCAGACCAAGGGCAGGCATTGGCACAAAGGTTTTCTAAAGTGGTGGAGAGATGTTAAACAAAGTCTTTTGCATAATTCAGATTCTCAGAAATTAATTCTGACAGTGGGTGTCATTTTTTCCACCAAAACCACGTGTGTACAAGCATTTGCCAGTCAAATGGTTGCTGATGCATATAAGTTTCTAGCCTAAGACACTCATAGACTGCAAGTGTGAACCTTAATTTCTGTGTGAGAGGGTGTCTGTGGCAAAATGAAAGATGCTGCAGCTCGTTCCCTCCTTGTTTTGACATGCTTTTGGTGACCTGCATATGGTAATGTCCAGAACATCGCACCTGAGTGCCACTGCTGGTGTGAAGTCATATAAAGGTGTGACAAGTACAACAGCAGATGTTTCAGCCAGCCTTTCCCTTTCCCATCCTGGAGTCACAGATCTTTATGGCTGAAGGACCTATCTCAAAAATCGAGTGGCTCTTTAGTTTGCTGGCTGCAGGCAGTAGGCATTGCTGTGGTTTGGGCTAATGGGAAAAGAGAAGAGTGTATTTCCCCAATGTGTTACTTGCTCACTAAGGTCAGATTTTGGCCAGTGAAGGCTGATATAGGTCCCTGTGTAATTCAGGAACAAGTATCTCCATCCTGAGATCATGCTCTTTTCTCTAACAGAAACAGCAGTGATCTCCATTAAAAATAAAATACTTAAGCCTAAAGTGCTTTTAAATCCGTGATATGACCATGGAAGATCCATGCCCACAGTCAGCATCCCTCCCAGACAGAAACGAGTGCCATGTTCCCTGTCCAATGCCATCTGCCTGCCATTCCCAGCTGCTGAATCTGTTCTCAGCTCTCCACTCTCCTGAGCCTTTCCTTCCTGCAGACAGTGGTGAGTCGTGCTGGTGGCAGCTTCTGACACAGACATTGTGCTCCTCAACTCCTCACAGCTCCTGTGTAGTTTACAGTTGCCCCTATAAAGTGTTATAACATCAGTGTTACTTCTCCATATTGGAGGACAGAGAAAATTATACCTGAATTTCTGGGGATTTTTTTTTTTTTGAAGCTGGTAGCTGTACATTGCTGCCCAGAATAATTTAACTGCAGACTATGAAGGGAGAATGCTAAAGTGGTTTTGACTGGGAGTTAATCCATTAATTCCTCCAAAGTACCCAAATGTGTCAATCTTTGGCTGCAGCTTTCAGCTTCTAATAATTGCCCAGGGACCCAATGTGGGTGTTACTCCAAATGTGTGATGACAAGACAAGGAAAACAACCAAGAAGCTTATTGCAGAAAATTTGGGCTTTAATCTTCATTATCAGCTTCCCCACCTGCAGAATTTAGGGTGCACCCAGCAGCTGTTGGGGAAGTCTGACCTCTGCCTCCCAGCCTTGTTTACCGGTGTGGGTAAGTTTTGCAGTGTGCAGTGCAGAGCCAGCCTTCCCAGAGTACAACACAGCTGGAAATCTCAATTCTCATTTGGCTGAACTTCTTGTTATCTCAATGATTTTATCAGTCAGAGCTAGAGTAACCAGAAAATAAAGCTGCTTCAAAGAGTTCTGATTGTGTTAAGGTCCTTTAGGGAGACGGGGAAATCCTCCAGGGTCATCTTTTTTGACTCTGGCTACAAAGTGCTCAAGTCTTAAAGGATGCAAAAATTTAGGGGAAAAAAAAAGGTGGGGGAAAGGGTGGAATGAAGTGAGAGTGTGGTCTGGCCCCATTGCTCTGTATTTTGGTTCCTCCCATCCACTCCAGGATCATGACTTGCAGATGAGTACACATTACTAGAAGTACTTAGAAATACATCTTTACACAGAAATGAATGAAGCAAAAATCAGAGCCTGATTCTGTACATCAACTCAGCCAAGAGAACCTGTGCTTTTGTTGCTTAAGGATTTTTGGCCTTTCTTGTCCAAGAGGTAGTGAGATAAAACTGAGCTGGGATGCCTTTTTGTGTAAAAGACAATTACAGGTACATGATGGCTCTTACATATACGGGAGAAATGGATGTGTAGAGCTGTGTGTGTGCTTGTAGCTCATGATAGTTTTTTTTAATAGATGCCGGTTGCTCTTTAAGCAGACTGTGATTCCAAGTGTCGTCATGGCTTTCACATAGCATGAATGCTGCAACGTTATTAAGAACATTGTTGTTCCAGATGCAATGATTGACATGAAAATTAACTGTACGGATAAAGTAACCAAAAGCTAAACTTTGCTCAGACAAACATGCTGAGCATTCTAACCTTTGGTGTTTAGTTAGAATTACACGTTACACAGACCTCACTAACAACCACTGCTTTTGCCCACAGCAGCATGAAGACATAAAGCTTTTATTTTCTTGCTGATATCTATCCCAGGGGGATGCTATTTCTTACAGGAGTCTTTCCCAACACAGTTTAGCTCCTGCAAACATATGTCTCACCTTTACGTTAGAGTGACAGTGAGCATCTTAGTTCTGTTTCGTGCCCTTACTCCTGCTTTGAAACCTGATCGTGTGGATTGCTGAGCACCTCCTCCTTCCACCAACATCAGGGCACATTAAAAGGCACAGGGGAAACTCAGTGCCAAGTAGCATCAGACTGTGATGCATCAGTATTAAGGTCAGACTTACAATGCACTAATATCGCTCAACAGAAATATTAGCTGTCAAGAAGCTTAGAATTATTATTTTTATGGCTCAGGAACAGTATTAGAGCAAGAATGACGAGAATATAAATTCAGGGAGTGTTTACAAGATGGAAAAACACGAGTCAACATAAATTGACTATTATCTGTATTTGGTGTTGCCTGATTCTCAGTGAAATGATTGTGGACCGTTTGTGCTGAGTAGGCTTGTCCAAGGTTAGCAGAGACAAGGAGCTGTTCCCAGGGGAGGATGAGGAGCAGACGGTGATGGAGATGAGCCGCAATATAAGATGTCAAGTTTTGCACCCCACAGCAGTGTTTCCAAAAGCGAATGATGGAAGATTACTATGGCACTGATGAAGCCATTTGACTCATCATGATCTATGCAGTATTGCCTTTATTCCCTACCCCAAGCCCACAGCAGACCTTCAGGGGTTAGTGGGGTCAGCGCCTTCTGTCAAAAACGCTATGACTTGCCAAGAAGAGGTTGAGACAAGGCAGAGAAATTTCTTCTGAGAATTAGAAAGATAAAATATCTTCCAGAATAGCTCCAAATATTACAAACACTGCAAATTCATTATGTATGTTGTTTTTAGAGCTCAACACCAACACAAAAATACCTGTCAAGAAATGAAGAGGTGGAACTGTGAGAGGTAAACAAGTGAAGTCAGCCACTATTTCTTAATAAATGTATTTCTGAAGAAATATTTTGTTCTTAGGCACCATTAAGCCACTGATGACATCAACTCTTGAAGTATGTCACATAAAGGCCTGGTCAGGTCAAAGGAAACATTCTGGGTTGGCCTTAAAAGGGAATGTTTTGAAAAACTTTTGGCAGATTAGAAAATATTAAATCCTTCCATTTATATAAAGACAGTGATTCCAAATATTATAATATCTTTCATGTAATGGAACACCATGAAGTTATTAAAATATCTGGCAGAGGCAGCAATGAGACAAAAAAATAAGTATTTCTTCTAAAGAAAACCTGAAGTAATATTTGGCTTCAAGGGCCTTGTCAGGCATGTATATGGGTTGTGGTAAATTGCAGTCAGAGATCAGCTTCTAGTTAAAAATGGTTCATTTGATTGGAAACATTTTCCAATTATTCACCACAATTCAAAATGAAATGGCAACAAATTTTAGCATATTTACCATTTTTCATACTTTTCTGAAGATAAATCTGCTCATTGAACTCTGTTGAAAACTGCAAATAGTTTGGTTATTTTTCAGAGATGTGTAATCAATACATGTTATTTCACTTCCAGGATAGAGTTTTACAGAAAGGTCATACATTGAGTGCTTCTGAAATATAAAATGTCTTAGAAACTTTCTAGAAAATATTTCCTAGAAGAAGACTTCAAAATGGCTTTGTGGGAATAGGAAAATCTTGTTATCTGTGGTTCTGCCACTGAATTAATGTAAAATTGGAAATAGTTTTGGAAAGTGAGAATGATGAGGTAAAATTGTATGACCTGGTGTGTACAAGTCAGACTAAATAATGAAAATTGTCCAATTGTAGCCATAATAATCCATGAAAAAATATCCTTAAGGTATCCCAGTAATGCAGCCATCCTTTCTTTCTCAAAAGCAATTTTGCCACACTGATTTTTGCCCTTCTCTCTTCCTCATGAAATGTTCCACATTTCAAATACATCATGATATTACTACTGCCTCAAATTTAATCCTCCAATTATCCTCCCCTGTATCTTGATGATGATGAAGCACTGGATACAGCAGCTTCCCTTGGTAATTTTAGGCCTCACCAAAGGCCAATATCTTCAACTCTGGAATAAAGTCTGGTGTAACTAAAGAGCTGGTGTACGAGTCAGCATTCTGGGGGCTGCATTACATGTACATGGATAGTGTTCAGTATTCACACACAGAATGGTTAGTCTTCACACAAAACAAGACTGTAAATGTTTGGTCTGCTACTAAAACAAAGTTCCAAAGATGAAGAATTAATTTGTTTTTCCCAGACTCTCCGGTGCCACCTGGTAATACAGTAAATTCTCAATCCTGAGCAATTCTTCAGGGTGTAAAATATCCCCTGGTGAGGGCATGTTATAACAGGATCATCATAGAATCCTAGAATGATTTAAGTTGGAAGCAACCTTAAAGCTCATTTACTACCAAGCCCCCTACCATAGTCAGGTTGCTTCCACTAGATCAGGTTGCTGGATGACTGAATTATGGGTCTCAGTCATGTCATAGGCATTGGGCTGTGGCTGGACCTTGTGTGTTTATTAGTGTAGAGTGGGCTTGCAAAACCCTTCCACCATCTGACAATGGTGATATCTGATAGGTGTTAGGTGATATCTGATAGGTGTTAGATTTAGTAAAATATTATCCTTCCTGCTTCATAAAAACCCAGCATTAAAAGTACATGTCACATGCTCATCACATTTATCTATGGAGTCATGTACCATGGCAGCCCATTTCTGAGCACCATTTGCTCTGCTTCAAATAACAGAAAAAAAACTAAATTGGCCAAAAAATCTTGAAATACCTCCAGTCCAACTTGCCTCAGTTGTTGGGACATGCACAGCAGGTCTTTCACCCCCCACACCTCAACAGTCACCTCGTCTTTTGACTTGACTGTGTGAAAAGTTAGTCCCCCAAACCTTCAATACTAAGACCTTCAAACTTGGGCATTTCTTCTGAGCTAAGTGAAGAACACATCCTCTCTCTGATCCCTCCTATGCAGCTCTTACCCAACTCCGAATCAGGTCTGACATGATCCAGCCAGGTCAATATGTATCTCCTGGAAGATCCTCAGTACCTTCAACTCTGTCTTGACTTTTTAGGACTAGGTTGTTGCTGCTTGGCTTCACCATTTTCCACAAGTTTATCTGTCCCACTGTTCTGGGACAATATTCATATGACATAACTGATGCAGTTAGGACAGTTGCATAATATGCAGGACACAAAACTGCTCAGTATTTGTGGAAATGCCTGTATCTTTTTCAAACAATGATTCCTCTGGTTGTTTCCCTACTTGGGAGGCAGAATGGGATCTGAGGTGCCCCAGTGCTCTTCAGTGGAGCACACAGAGAGGAAAATTGGCCACTTGTAGCTAAATTTTCAGGATACATTAAATTCAGTGCTAGGGCTTGTTAGAAAGCTCATGCTTCTTTAGCAATTAGCTGCTTCTTATTTGACATTGTAAATAAATACCTTTTTATATATCAGAAAGAAAATCACTGACTATGTTTTAATGCATCTTACTAAGCTCTTTTTTATAATAAAACCTTTCTGAATAGGAGCCCTGCATATCAAACATCTCTTTCCGTGTTCCACAAACTGAACACAGGGTATCTTCTAGGCTTCAGCAGGATGGCATTCGTGCTGCCTTCACCCTGGACTCTCGTTCCTGGCCTGCCTTTCTCACTTTGCATTTGGCTGTTGCAAACCTTAGCTCAGCACAAAACAATTTGTGCTTCTGCCTGCTCACAGACCCTCATCCAGATCCCCATCTTCTCACTACACTGGCATCCAGAGAGTAAAAACAGGAAAAGAGCTCAGCTCCTTCTTCCTAAACTGTTTTCAGAAAACAAACTACTTTGGCAGCTCCCCTTCACCATTACAGCCCCATGTCGGGCTCTCCACTTGGCTGAGGTAAATGGTCCATAGTTTTACCTTTCTTCAGGGGGCTCCACAGGGATTATCACCCAAGCAAGTCATGCAGGGCAGCTGGGTAAACCCCTCTTTGATCTAAAATATTCTCAATGGAGTCAGTAAACCTTTCAGCAATGGGATCATCAAGTACAAAGTGTCTTCCTCTCTCTGTGTTTCTCACCTGCTGCACACTGACTTCGCCTGGAGCAACTTTGACCTGAAAGGATATCCTCCTCCTTTTAGTGTGTTTTGGGGGAAAGGGGAGGAAGGCGGGGGGCTACGACACTTAATCGTCTTCCCAGCGAGTTTCACGTTTCACTAGGTGGCAGTAAGCAGAGGGAAGTACGTAAAGTAGAAACCCCATTTATGAAAGATTCGGTGAAAAAACCTCAGTGAACAGCTGCTGACTCAGCACTGCACCCCAAAACGAGAGGCTGCTCCTGGGAAGTAGTATCGCTGTAAAAGATACGTATCACGACTCACTTACAATCACTGTTCTCTCTGTGAAGGTTGCTATTGTCAGGAGCTGTCTGAGCTGGAAAACTGCCTTCACCGACAGTTCTGAAGGGATACAGGAATTTGCCTCTTGCCTCTCAGCTTCTCCCTCTGCCAGGTCAGCTTGCGAAATCATTGGTGGAGGGTTTTTTCCTTTGGGCATCCAACTTTTCTGTAACTCCAAAACAATTTTGAAGGATCTTCAAAATGGTTTGTGCCCAGTACCTTGGAGACTCCCCAGTCATTCTCAGGGCACCCACAGCCGCTTTTTCAGTCATGGTTTTGTTTTCCTGCTGTGCTTCAGATGCCCAGCAGCTGCCATTTGGTTCAGGTAGGAATCCTTCAGCTCAGTAGTGGGTGTAACCCTTGGAATATACTGGGCACCTGGCTTGCCCCTCTCCCCTCCCTCCTTAGTGGCAGGATGGCTGGTGCAATGCTGTGTAAGGCTGTGCAGGGATGTCTGATGGAAATCCAACAGCTCACTGAGTTGGACTGCAAGGTGCTAATTGCTGCGAGGAGACTCACTGTGGGTAGGCTCACTGTGGGTATTGTCAAAGCAGGCTAAGGCTAGCCAGGGAGGAGTCACTGTGGAGAGTGCTGTCAGAAATGAAAGACTGAAAAAAAAATTATCAAAATAGGTTTGTTTTAGCAAAACTCTCCACAGGAGACTTCTCAGCCCAGTAGTGGGAAGGAGCGTGTTAGGGTGACTAATCTGTTAGGGTGATCATTGTGCCTGGCAGGACTTGCAGTGCTGGCACAAGGACACCTCCTTCTTCAGATGCCTCTGAGAAGGTCCATAAGTCTAAGTTTTGTGTCCTGCAGAAATGCAGCAAAACACAAATTTAAATTCTCATATTTCTATTCCAGAAAACCTTCTAGTGGAAGGTCTCACTGACCGTGGTAGGGGAGTTGGAACTAGAGTATCTTTATGATCCATCCCAATCCAAACCATTTTGTGAGTCTATACTCTGAAGGCAATTTGAGGTGTCTTTTTTTCTCTCATCCTCTCATGCCAGGCCACACGAAGGAGTAAACAAATTGATCTCTCTGTGCATGAACAGGAAGAACACCCAGCTCCACTGCAGACCTGCAGTGGAGAACTGCAAGGTGTCCTGCCCCTGGTGCAGACACAGAGCTTGAACATCATTACACATTTTAGCACTGAGATACAAAAAAAAAAAAAAGAGAAATGTTTGCAATGGCCTGGACTGTGTCAACACAGAGCTCACTGGAGCAGAGGACAAGGAGATCTGAGCTACAGAGGAGCATTTCTCATGGGCATCAGCTGCAACATCCCTCAGAGAAGCCCAAGAATCCCAGTCTCCCAATCTCACAGCCTGTCTCTAATAGATGGCAGGTGATTCAGTCAGGCAATGAGTTAGTTTAGAGGGAGAGTGCTACCAGTCATGGTCTTTGGAGGGCTCTCTCTCTCTGTTGGCTTTTGGGGAACCTAGACTCTTATTTTCAGAGCTGTGGATGACCTGCTTATGATTAATCATATCATATTTCAGTGATGTAAGGCCTGAATACGATAGAAGGGACCCAAAGCCCAAGGCTGTATGTCTCATATCAATCTCTCATATAAACAGAAATAGCCTTGCAAGGCCCAATTCTCCCTGGTTTCATTACAGCCCTTGGAAATTATTTTGTATTGAAAATCCTTCCTAAAACATGGTTTCAAATGAAATATTTACTGCTTGGATAGATTTACAAGTTAGGCAACACTATACAGAGATTTTCTCACCTTTCTATAGCCTTTCTTTCCTGCAGGACACTGAAGTGTCATACAGATGAACAATACAAGGCCGTTTTCAATTGTGTAAAATTAACCTTAGTGTAATGCGTGGTAACAGCTCCCAAATGTAACTTGGCTATGCCTTGGGGCTGACTGTGCAAGATCCAGACAGCTTCACTGACATTGAAGATGATGCTCCCATGACTTTCCAGGGCAAGAACTGGGTGTGGGAAATTACTCTCTTTTGTTCCTCATGCCCATTTGGGATGAAGTTGCTATAGTGAAATACGTATATTAAACCCAGACATTCCTTATGCCTATTTACCAAGAAACCATGAGCTGTTGTCGCAGGAAGCCTCAGCAGTCTTTCAATCCCATTGCTATTAAGCCTCATAAAATTTACTACAGCCAAGCAACGCCAGTGCTTGGGTTTGTTTAAAATCAGAGACAAAAAAGAACTTTTAGTAATAACACTGATGTTGGTAATATCAGACTCTCCAATCCTGGGCATGAACAGTCATCTACTGTTCATAACCCATCAGGGATTCCAAATCTGTATCAGTTACTTTGAAAGTGAAGCTTTTGAAAGCACCAGCTGTGCTGCGTTAATTTGTTGCTACAGAACTTAGCAAAACCAGAGAACTGAATTGCCTGCAATGCTCATGGTATTGATGCTGCTGATCAGAAGCTTTCAAAGTTGGTTTGAGGTGATGTAACCTACACCTCACTAAGAAGATTAAATATGTTAAAGGGAGGTTACTGCAAGCAGCGGACTGTTGCATCCTCTGCAAGACTCTGCTGCTAATTATTGGAAAGACTCTGGTCTCTGCTGCAGGGATTGTATCAGTCTTTTATTGCACTGGTTTAGAAAGCAAGGAGACATGAGTTGCATTTTAGTATCCCAGTTAAAAAGGAATCCATGAAAAACTAATGGAGAACTGAGAATACAACCAAGAAATGGATATCATTGTCATTTTCCTTCCGTTCATAGGTGCTGTCCTTACAAATAGCTGTTTTCTAAAAGCTTTTTACTTGCCACATAGGAAGATGGAAACACAGCCTGCTGTTTTCTAATGAGATTACAGACTCTAATACCCTCCAGAGAGACCAAAAATCCACACTCAGTAGAGAATTTAGCAAAGAGATTAAAGGTGAGCTCTTACACAGCACTGTTACAGCAGTGTCCATCCGACCTCAGGGACAACCTACTGCACACACTGAGGACACCTGCAAACTCCCCATCCCACTGCGGTCAACCACATCTATTTACTCATATATACTCTTGGGAAGATACTAATTGTCACTTGTTTCGTGGGATGGCATCACTCAGTGGAGGAAGGGTCCTGGCACTAAGTTGAATTTCAGGTAGAGTGAGTCTAGGTTTTGAGTAAATCAAATCAAGAATTCACTTTGACCAATCTCTCTCAAAAAAAAATCCTAACACCCCCCCCCAAGCCCCCAACCAACCAACCAAAACCAAAAGCAAAACCAACCAACCAACCAACCAAACAAAAACCCCAAACAAACAAACAAAACCAAACCAAACAAACAAACAAAAAAACCAACCAAAGAAACCACCAAGAGAAGCTTGGTGAATTGCTTATGGCAACTGTAATGATGGGAAACTGAAAAAGAGGGCTCATCTCCCAGGTCAGGCTCCTTTGGATGAGATGTGAAGACTTAGACCTTCCAGATTTAAGGGATGGGCAGCTGCAAATGTGGAGCTAGGTCTCTAAATAGATTATTCCTAAAAGAGTGAAAGTCAGTGGTTTGGATAACTTAGTCCTATGTTTTCTTGCTGTAAATGAGAGATCAGACAGGTCCTTTATACGTGTAGCAGGTACACTGACCTAAATTCATCATTGTTTGGACTCAGAGGAAAAAGTAGCTTTCCCATAGGGAAAGAAGAACCAGGATTTGACAGATCCAATTCCTATTAATGCATTTGATCTCCTCAGTTACCTCAAGCAAAACTCTACCCATCTCTCAGCTTCAGTTACCTGATAATAAAATGGGGGAGACCATCCTGCTTCTCCAAAGGAGAATGTCTGTATTGCTTGGACTGTACATCCCTAGTCTGCTGTATCCATTGACACCAAAATGTGGAAGAATTCACCCAACAAGGGGAAGCAGATGGTGATATCTAATATTCCAGTAGCATCAGAAGAAAGGGTACTGTCAGCACCAAAGCCTTGGGATTTTGGCTCTTGGGATCATTTCTCTGGTTCTGCTAACTTCTGTCAGGAGAGGATATTTGCAGCTGCATCAGTGGAGAACAGAACTTGGCTGTATCCAGACATGGCTGAGCTCTGTTTCCAAAGTGCCTGGTAAAACTTGCCCTGAACATAACTGTGCTCTTAATCTTCTCTCTATAACATTTTCCTCTTTCTCTCCATCTCACTTTATTTTGTCAAGGCTAATATTTCCGGTGTGGTTTGCTTTAAATTTGATGTTTATTCTCAGCATTCAGATTTTATTAATTCAACTCCTTTTTATTAGTTTGCCAGTCTTAATTCAGGAGTGTACATCATTTGTAGGTGGAGTAGTATGACTACTAAAAGGTTTTCCGACATAATTTGCTGTCCTGTTAACAGTGGCAATAATTTGAGCAATTAGCAAGGCCTTGACATGGGTTTTAGCTTCTCTGTCACATAGGAATACCTCCTCAGTGCAGCTGCCACACTATTTATACTCCTCTGTCAAGTCCCAGACTGAAATAGTGCCCCAGGAGAGCAGCCTGTAATCAGTCCCCTTGCAATGACTGTGACTGAGAACTAAATAAATCCTATCCTTGATTATATTAATGAAGCTGTGTGGGGAATGCCCACCAAGAAATCCCCAGATGCTGTGCTGACAGTCTGTGTTCTTGCAGTATCCCAGACAGTCTCTTTGCAACAACCATGGCTTTCATAAAGGTCACTTCAGCTCTTGGAGATCAAACCTGCTGAGATCCTCCCTCAAGAGAAGCTGAACCAATCTCCCAACTGCTCATCTTGGTCCTTTCCAATAGGTCTTTGCAGCAGTGCTTTTGTCCCTCATGGTAAACACACCTTTGTGGACCCTTGTCTGAAGTGCAATTAGGAAAACTCCTGCAGACTGACAGGTCATTGTTGGGACACTCAAGTGGCACATCACAGTCACAGAGGACATCTCCGAGGCACCTGGTAGTCCTGTATTTTACCATCTCATACTTTGGATGGAGAATTGAGACAGGGATGTTTCACCCACAGGAGAGTAAAAACTCATCATGGAGCTAGAATTGCCTCAAACCCTGAAAGTAACTCTGCACCCCGAGACAATCCCTTTCCTTAGCAACGTAGCATTAGAGCCTGAATCAGAGGAGCCATGAAAGAGCAAGCCAAGCCCTTGACTGGCCAGTCAAGTGGGATCCAGCCCATGGGTCCCTTCAAGTGCACTGCAACACAAAACACATCTCTAGGAAAGAACAGCTTAATTAAATACACTGGACAATTTCACATTAAAAAAACTCTGTGCAATGTCAGAGTTTAAAACCACCATGTTAAAGCTCTATTTTTGGCTCTCATTAAAATAGATACAATCTGTGCATAAAATAAATTACTTGCCTTACAATTTTCAGTTCGGGTAGAGATTTACCAGCAAGTGCAATAATTACCAAACTTGTTCTACTTTTTGCCATCAAGACCCTGATTCAGCACAGGGTTTTTGTGAGATTTGTGCATACCTGACTTCCCTCAGGTGGCTACAGGCAGGGTCATGAGGTCCAAACCCAAAGTGGTGCTTACCTCTGTCTCTGCTCTGCAGGGTCCACACTAGGCAGTGTCCCATGACCTGCTTCACCCACACCTCAGCCCTTACTCCTCATGACAAGACCCACACAGGAAAGGTGGAAGCCACCTTTTCATCTTAGCAGTGTCTGGGATGCAGTGGACACAGAGTAACAATATTTTCAGGTTTTCATCCCTGAAGGATGTGATTGCAGGATAGATGGATGAGGTCCGTGCCCATTAGCAGTTTGGACCGGAGGCAAGTTTGAGCTGTCTTATAGATATCTATCACACTGTGTTTATTAACTATAGATTATCTTGTTAAGGGGAGAATCATGATCAACTAATCTGCCCTGCAACATGACAGGGGCCCGAAGCATCTCTCCTGCATTAGCAGAGTAAGGAAAGATCTGCTCCTCAGAACCTCTTCCACAGGAAGGGTGGTTTGAGCCAGGCTTAGATTGCATCCTAGACTTACCCTTTCTGTTCACTGAAGTTCATCAGCAGGATTCAGAATGAGCTTAAAGCTAAACCAGGTCAGATCTGATTAACTCACACCTATAATAAATTAAAGTCTGTGTTTCACAGAAAGAGACCTCAAGACTGACAGGTTCAAAGACTGCACAAAATAAGGTGAGGTTATACAAAAGAGTGCAGTCTGCTTTAGGAAGCAACTGGCATCTGCAACTAGGAGCAATTTCATTATTTTCCTCTGAGTTGCTGCATGACGTGATCAAACAGGAGTAAGTATCTGGAATTAAAGGCCAAAAAAATAGAGCAATTGAATTGCTGATTTCTCTGTAAGGCTCTCTGAGATAAAAGAGTTGTCCCCAGGGAAAAGAGAGACTGGAGGGAAGCATGAAAGGCCTGGCTAATGTTTTTCTGCTTTGCATATAATCCCCTGAAAATTGGAATGTCCAAACGCTTGCAACAACACAAGCGGGACTAATGCTTTGGGATCACATGAGCCATTATCTGATTCACAGGTGAAGATGGTAATAAAGTAGCTGAAAAGCCAACTGCTGGTGAAAGAGTAAGGAACAGCAGGGTTGCTTGCTTATGGGTCATGCCAGAAACACCTCTTGAGATCAAGCAGTAAAAATAATTAGGGTTGAGAAGGCAAGGAGTGAGGTTCCCAGATGGTGTGGGTGATAGATAAGGAGTTATCCTTTTTATCTGTTGCCAGGCCATCCGTTCATCCAGTTTTGTGGCTGACTCAGATCTTTGTTGACATGCAGAGCTCTGTGCCATTGGAGCTGTCAGGGCAGTGTTGCTTCCTGCTTGGATTCAAGGCTAGGCAAGCTGTGTCTTGTTTGGAGGTTTGATTATTTGCTTTTGTGTTTATACAACAGAGAAGACACTCTTGCCAGGGCGAAGATAGGTTGACACTCCTTTCTGGAGGACTAGCAGCTGGGAGCTCAAGGGTGGATAACCTGGCTGCACCACACATGACTCCCACACCCTGTTGTGTAATACTGGATGCAGCAGGGATGACCTTTGCCAAACTTGTGGCCCTGTATGGTGTATTTGGACTAACTCCATCCTTGCTTGCTCATTTGTGGAATAAAACAGTGGTTGTCCCACCACAGCCATGATGGTCTGCAAACCAACCTGCCTTTCCTTTCCACGTCTGCCGGTGTCCACACACAAATTGCAATTTACCCACAGGGAAAATTGTAAATGGTCTTTTACAGCTCCATGTCATGCACATGATAATTCCTTTCCATTCCCTGCACCTACTGCAGTCAGTGAAGTTCACAGACACCTCCTGATAAGTGCTCATAGAGGGAACAGAAAAATCTTTAAAAATCCCTCACAATGTGACTGGAAAGCAGCTTCTTTCCCAAGCCAATGCTGCTTTTGAACCCATCCATGATGGACAGGATTGTGTCAGATCTTCCCTCTTTGAACAAAATCAAAAAATGTGCTAAAGGCAGGGATATGAACCTCTGGAGGGAGATATTAAGTGGGGAGAAGGAAAGAAACTGGGGTTACAGAAAAAAATCCTGTGTTTCTGTGAGCTTGTTAGGGGTAGTGTTTGTAAGGACATGGCCAGGAACCATCAGTCTTCAGGAGGCAGTGAGAAACAGAGGGAACACTAGGTCGTGCTGTTTCCCTAAATTCATGTGCAGCAGTGCTGAGCTGAATTGCACATTTCTCGGAGGGACAGAGGGATCTTTTTCTGAGGAGAACTTTGATCACACTGTTCGGGTGTTCTTGCAAGGAAAGAAATTGCATTTTCTGCTTTAAACGGTTTGAGCACAGAGGCAAAGGTGCAGGGCAGGTCTTTATAGGGGACCAAGACACCTGTGCTAAAATAAGAGACAGTGCCTCTGGTATTATAGGGAAGGAATTATTAATATCAGCAACAGTCAGAGGGTTTAATTTGTCTTCCTGCTATTCCCATCAAAAGGGGAAAAATAAAGAGGGAATTCTCTTAGGATGTGAACTCAACCGTGTGCTGACACAAGGCACAAATGTAGTGCCACCTGGGACGTGGCTCTCTCTGACTCTCTTGTACTACCCTAAGTGTGTAGAATACTTAAATTCACTCTACCCAAAGGATGACCATTTAGCAAATTGCTGCAGAGTAGTCCCATGTTTCGGCAGGGAAAGGCCTCAAATGAGTGGCGTATCAGCACAGTAAAGAAAACTCTCTGCTCCCAAAGAAGAGTTTCTTTGTGCTCTGCTAAAGTGTGGCTTCTGCCTCCTAAGGCTTTTCAATGAACACATGGAATCAGTGGAGGGAGTTTGAGCTCTGTAAAATTCATTGCTGTGTGCGCATTTGAGCGGCACACAGGAGCTTTAAGTATTTTCCTTTAATTTAAAAAGGAGCGCTTGCACCTGCTGCGGCACTTCAAAGACCATTTTGTGTATTGCTCCTGCACCTGATGAACACAAGGCCATGGTGTTAAACTGCCAGTTTGGAGAGAAATGGCTTTTGCAAGTAGCAGCCAGTGCCACCTCATGCTCTTAAGTCCGGCTGTAGCTGCACTGTGTCTGTGTGTGCTTCTCCATCACTACAAACCTTACATGCCTTCAGAGACACAGGAGGTGTGTTGTGAATTTCAGACAGCTGAGGAATAGCAAGGTCTATAAATAACTTGCAGGTGATAAATGATGCTGGCTCCCCAAGACCCAGTGAAGGCAGGGCTGGGCCATCTCAAGGGCTACTCCCAGAGCCAAGGAGCCAGACTGTCCAGCAGCCCTTTCCCCACCACAACTAACCAAATAATTTATGTGCAAATGTAATATTTACAAATCTATGCTCTTGTACCTGACATTTTAAGCCCATCCCTGAATTGATGGCTGGAAACTGGCCATGACATGCAGAAAACTGGTAAGAAAATGAGAAGTTTCTGGGTTTTAGGTAATAAAATCATAGAATGGTTTGGGTTGGAAGGGACTAACCCCCTGCCATGAGCAGGGACATTAGGTCAGGTTGTGCAGAGCCCCCTCCAGCCAGACCATAACTGTTTCCTGAGAGGGAACATCTACAACCTCTCTGGGCAACCTGTGCCAGTGCTTCACCACCTTAATTGTAAAAAACTTCTTTCCTATATCTAATCTAAATCAACCCTACTTTAGTTCAAACCATTAATCCTTGTTCTATCTCAGCAGGCCTGCTAAAAATTTGTCCCCACCTTTCTTATAAGCTGCTTTTCAGCACTGAGAAACCACAATAAAGTCTCCCTGGAGCCTTCACTTCTCCAGGATGAACAGACCCGACTCTCAGCCTTTCCTCACAGGAGAGGTGCCTCAGCCCTCTGATCATCTTTGTTGCTCTCCTCTGGACCCACGCCAACGCGTCCACATCCTTCTCATGTTGGGGGCCCAAGAATAGGACACAGGTCTCCAGGCTTTGTCCTAGCTGCCTTAGTAGCAGCCAACAAATGCAGGTAAGGAGGCCAATTTTGGTCACCCAGGGGCATGAGGTATCTGTGAACCTGGCCTGTGTGCCTGGCTGGAGAAAGGAAAAACAGTGACTTAGTGAAACTGGTCGATGAATTTTTGTCTGCTTGACAAAATAAATACAAAGATGAGTGGATGGATTGAACCTGTTGCCTGTGAAAGGAAAGTTGCTGGCAGTGAAAGTGCAGGCCTGTGAGCAGGGATGTGTTGTGGGACTCGCACACAGCTGCCCAAGAAATGTCGTGGAGGTAGCAGGGTCACAGGGCACACTACCAGAGTGAGTCATGCTCAGGACATGTGCTTGTATCACAAAATCGTGGGAGGTGGGAAGAGAACTTTGGAGATGATCTCATCCAACCACCTGCTCAAAGCAGGGTCACCTATATACAGCAGGTTGCTCAGACCAATGTCCAGGTGGGTTTTGAACATCTCCAAAGATGGAGACTCCACAACTTCTCTGGGAAACTTGTTCCAATGCTCGGTCATCGTCACAGTGAAAAATGGATTTCTAGCTCTGTTTCCACCAGCCTCATTGCAAGGGGCACAGTGCACAGGTTTCTTGCATCCTGCAACAGAAGGCTGAGACACCTTGGCAAGGCAGGTGTGATTACTTTTGTCTGTGCTGTACCTATTTCTCAAAAAGAGAGAAAACTTCAAATGCCAAAGCAAGCCACTGGGCTTTTGGAAAATTCTCAAAATAATGAAAAGCATCACTGTTCAAGCAGCAGCTTTTAATGCTTTTTTCCCTCTCCATTTCTCTTTTTTTTCTCTTTTTTTTTTTCTTTCTGTACAATGAAAATTTTGAAAAGGACGTAGTTCCTCTGCTTCAACCCAGAATCTACCTCTTACTAACAGAGGTTAGGAACAATGCTTTTATTTTACTGCCTGGCAGGGCTTTTGGGGGGGAGCTTTTGGTACAGGGGATTGACAGAAACCTGGATACAGGATGCTCCATTGATCTCAGCTGTTCTTACCTTCCTAAGCTGTGTTGTGACCATTTATACCTCAAAGCTACTGAGAACGGGGTATTTGCTTACAAGAAGTGCAGTCATATCTGTCAAAGACTATAAAATGTAGTCCTTTATATGGCATAGTAACTGCACAAACAGGCACTGAGGCTGCAAAATGGAATAGCTTAATTGGTTTGCTTTCCCAAGGAGATACTGTGCCAGACAATGAGCACAGCAGCTTAAATCTATGCTCTACAATACCTTTATCTATAAATAGGATATTTTGAAGCAATGGGAAGAACATTTGGGGTAGAACTAGATAACATTTTTCAGATGAATAGTTTATTTGCTAATAAATGCTGTTTCAGGCTGACTGAAACTATTCACAGACCCAGGCTGAATTCAGCTAATGTTTTCTGCTGTAAAAAAGTGGGTCCTATTTTTCTTGACAAACTGGAAACTCCATTCTAACATTTCAACATGAAACATTTAAGTCATTAAGAAAACTCTTCATCTTAGACTTCAGCTTCAATTTGTTTCTTTACTTTGAAAACCATACTCCCAAATTTAATGAATTGTTTTATTTTGTATTTTCTATCCATCCCAAGTTCCTTCTGTTTTATAACAGGGAAAGCAAATTATTTAGAAGGGACTTTCTTAGTCTGTTCCCACAGGCCTGCTCTGGGACTTTGCTTACTTTTTGCAGTGGCTTTGGAGTGTGAACATAATATAGAGCTGCTGAGCTTGTCTTTACAGCTGATAAAGCAAGTTACTCCAGGGTCATGTTGAAATGAACCCTGCATACAGGTCGAGTACATAAAATAGAGTTCTCCTCCAGTGGCCTCACGTTACAGACCTGATTTATGTCTCTAGTGCTTTGGTTCTGTTTGGAGCCTGGCATGGTTACGTGCAATCTGCCCAGCCAAGCCTGAAAACCTCTCTTCTCTCAACTTACTTCTGTGAGGTGGGGAAGGTAAGAGGCGTAAGAAACAGCTTTAAATGTCAGAGATGGATGGAGGCAGCACCCATGGGTCTTGCTGCACCAAACACATTTGGTGTCTGCAACCTGTGGGAAGAACTTGCTGAAATATTTCTTGCCAATAGGCAAAATATTCCTTTTCCAGGCAATCTAACACATGAAAAGCCTCATTAATAATGGTTACAAAGCGTGGATAAACTATAGCTTCTGTCTATGGGCCACAAAGCATTTTTCAAGTATTATCTGAATGTCAGAACATAAAAGGGAAGAAATCAATCCAGACCTGATTTTCACAGAGGTTTCATGGTGGTGCCTGGAGAGATCATTAAAAACATCTAAGCAGATTAAGAACACGTAAGTCCTCCTAAAACCAGTAGGGTTTAGACACCTCACCTGCTATTGCTTTTTGCAAATCATACCCAGAAAAGGGGACATTTAAACTAAGCAGCTTCAGGTATGTAATGCAGATGCTTAAATAGACTGTGATGTCCCTGAGGTGTTCTGCAGCCCAGGCAGGGTGTGGGAGGGAAGGCAAAGCTGCAGCACACTCCTGCTCTGAAACACACTTGGGGCGACTCTCCGTCTCTCCCTCTGAAATAACATGACCCATGACACAACATTACAGCCCTGTAGGTCAAACCCAGGACTGTGTGCCCCAAAATCAACAGCAACCAACCACAAACGCTTAGGAGAAGTGCAAGTGCCAAGAGATGCATCACTGGTACATCAGCCAATTGCCCAGGAGTCACTGGTTTAGCCACTTCCTGACTTCATCAAATTTCACAACCCTTTATGGACTTTTTCAATGTTAACTTGGCTCATTATATTCCCAACCTACCTACGCTATTAGCCTCCCCTGCATCTGCTGGTGATATTTTTATCGTAAGCTATTCAAATAGCTTATTCACCCTACTTTCTTCATGAGCTATTCAAATAAGACATTTCCCTTGTTCTAAATCTGCAGCCTCATCATGTCAGCGCATAGTCCTTAGTCCTGCTGTCACAGTATAAAACAATTTTTAAAAAACCAAATAATACTTCTCTATTCACCTTCTCTTTCCCCTTCAAAATGTTATCCACTTAGATCATATCTTCCCTGTGTCATCTTTCACAGCCTCAACACTCCTTATCCATTGAATCCCACTGGATAAGAAATTGTTTCCTACCTATATAAGTAGCCTGTGATTAAAGCTTAGTAGGTTGCTGCATCAGTCACTGAGGATACATCCCCCCTTGCCCAATATTGAAGTACAGGTACCTTTGAGACAGCACACAGCAGGCATTGAACTGTGTCCAGTGAAAGGTCTGCACGGAGAATGGGATGGGTAGAGCTCTATTTAACTGCCTTTATGGAGGAAATGTATGAGGCAAGACAACAATAAGCCCTTTCAAATATACTGTCTTCAGGATACATGTTTCTGCTTCTCTGGGATTTACAGATCACAAAAATTCTGCAAACATTTTAGGATTAGCCACAGATCTTGGTTTTCTTTTTAGAAGACATGTAGACCAGTGCAGTCTAATGCATTGAGGCCTCAGTTCATGATGTGCTTAGTGGTCACAGCTCACAAAAAGGCCTCTAGAAAATGTAAATTCTCATTATTTATAGTGATGGGTCCAAATATAAATGACAGGCAAAATAACTCAGAGTTGTCAAGCACATCAGGTTCAGGTGTACTTCTCATTAATTTCCCTGTGCTCCTGGTGTTGTTCTCAGCAGATGAATTTCTAAAACTGTTTGAGAAAGGCTTTTTTCACCAATCCTGCATACTGCTTTTTCCCATCCCACTTCATTTTTCAGAGTTATCTTTCACACCAGAAGGGAAAAAACCCCCAAAATAATTTTCCTACCTGGAGAGACAACAGCTGGAAAAGGGAGGAGGAACAAGAAAAAGCAATGGGTTGCAATAGGTGAGAAGTGAGTGGCAAATTGTGTACCAGAGAAGTGGGAGAGCCATGCATAAGACTTCTGCTGCTGTCCTCCTCCATCTGCTTATTCTCCTGTTTTGACCAAAAAATACTGTGCTGGACATAGAAACCATGCCACCACAATTTTGTCAAAATTGGCCTGTTCATAGTAAAACTCTGTATCTTCTTTCTGCTCAAGAGATATATTTAAGTACATCATATAGATACTTTTCTAGGTGATCTAAAAAGGAAAATGCTTCTTGTATGTGAATGTCTCCTCACTCCTAAAACCAGCAAGAATGATCACATAAACCAAGGGTATGCAGAGATGCTTGAAAGTGATTGAATTTTCCTAGATTAGCAACTTATTACTGTTAATTTAAATTAATATGCTTTATATTAGAATGTGCTGGAAGAATGCAAACATCTTCAAGCCGATGACTAGTAATCCGTTAAGCCACGATAGCTTCAGCTTTTGCAGTGCCTCTCCCTTCTAGAGAGAAAAGCTGAAATATTTGATGATGGTTTATCCAGTGGCAGGTGACTGCTGCAGTGGCATAAAAATATTTGTATGTCCTTGGTGCTTGAGTCAGAGAACATCAAAGCATCATTTTGAAATTCAACAGACCATAGATTTTAATGTCTGCAGACATTGGAAAGATATTTCAAATAACAAGAGGATCTTCTTTCCTGGGGTCTACTCCTTGAGCTTCCCACAGTCCAGATTCAGGGCCAGTTCAGTAGAGGTGCTCCTCAAACCCAACCCAGGTCCTGTCCTTGGGGGGCTTTATGCTCTCATGCACCTTCCAGGAAGGCTGAGCAGTTTTACCATGACAGCAACCACTCTCCACAGATGTTAAGCGGTATTTTCACACACTTCAGCTGATTGCTCAAGTGGCCTGGAAAGCTTTTGCCATACAATCCCAGAGCAGCAGGGATCCCAAGGAATGTGGTCCCAGTCATTAGGCTGCTTCTTTCAGTGTTTTTCTCTGACTTTTTACTGCATGTGACATATCTGTACATTATGCCTTCTAATCTTTAGAGGTTTCTCATTGTTCCATCTGCCAGTCTTCCCCTCTCTGAGCCTTTTAATCAGAGCACTTTCCCCCACCATACCCATCTGTATCAGTGGACACATGATCCCATAAAATTGTTGGGGACATCCCCCACTGACAGTGATGAGTGTCCTGATTTCCAGGCTGCTCTCCCTTCCCATATGAGTGCCTCCCCTTCCCCTCATGCTGCTGCCCTTTTCTTTCACCTGATGAAGCACATCTCAGAGCAAAGCTGCTTTCAAGGGCTCAGAGCTGAGCTGGTGAGTGGCTTTAAGTATTGTGACAAAGTACCCCTTGAAACACCCTCTCCCTCCTGACCACCAGGCAGATGAGAAAATGATGTAGGGAATATATAAACAGCAAGGAATGTGGCCAGGATGGTGAAAAGAATGGGAATCTCTTCCTTTTTTTTTGGTGACTTCCCTTCAGGGGATGAATGAACCCAAGTATCTCATCTGATACTTCTTCACCTGCCTGTTTTCCTCAGCCATACAAGAGTAGCCTGCCAGTGTTGTCTGCTCCATATGTTAGATGTGACTGCTGGAGGAGACAGGATGTTATCAGTGAGGAAGGTATTCTAGCTCTCACATTCTCCCTGTGCCCCCCAGACCTTCTCCATTTCTTTGGATTAACTTTGGGGCTTGGTGCTTCTTTTAACGTATATAAAGTGTGCAAAGGTACAAAGACAGACAGAAAAGCCTTTCATGGGTGATTGTTTGACTCCTCACACCAGGGGAATGCTCTGCTGAGCTCGATGGGGTCCTTGATGTGATACGGAAATTATATAGATACGGATGAGGAAGAGAGGATCCTCAGGAGAGACTGTGCATCAGCATAGAGCACAAACGCTTTCATCTTATTACTAATCTTTTTTTTAAAGGAGAAAGAGGGTCGTTTTGAAACTGTCTGGTGTCTGGGCTTTGCTAGAGCACAGTGCTCTAACTAAGGGCATGCCACAATTAGAACCATTTTGGGGCTGAAGGAATTAAGGATGCTGGGTTGTAGCCAGAGTTGAAACAAAAATTGCTGTGGGGCTTAAACCTGTTTTTAACAAGAGTATGTAGCCTGCCAGACCTAGTGAGAGATTAGCAATTTAATTATACAGGCTCTGAGTTCCTGCTTTCTACTAAGTGCCTAAAACCTCTCTAAAAAATCCATTACCTTCCTTTTTTTTTCCTCTTGCATTAACTAGGCAGTTCAGAGCAACATAAACACAGAAGCAGGACAGGGGTTCCCTTGCAGAGGTCTCAAGGTTTATGGCTAAGTGCCTCCTGATGGATCTGTCAGAGCATCCCGCAAGAGGAAATCTGTCACTCCCTGCAGCGACCATTATTAGCTTTATCTCTAGCATCCCTGGAAGCACTTTCTGTTTGTCCCCTCTTGAACTCACTGAGGAGGGTGCAGGCTCTTCTCAGGAGCTGGCTGACTTTGAGAGTGAGAGAGGCAAAGTGAGCACCAGGCTCTGGGCACGAGGATTGGGACAGAAAGCCCTGACAGGAGCCTTCAGGGATGTCGTAGCGGATGGCTGAGTGCTGCTTCACGTGGGAAACAGGGAAAGGGCAGGCAGAAAGCTGCTGAGAAACGTGACATGCAACCTGCTGAGCTCCTAAAGGCTGTTTGAAATAGGGAGCCAGGAGGGAGAAGTGGCAGACAGGGCATTTTTCTCTTTTTCATTCACAGGAAGCAAATTCATTAAGGATTGTGAGGTGCCATAGCATAAGCTGTGAGTTCTCTGCAGCTATTATACTTTCCAGCACTACCTGTGGAGTGTTTTCAGACAGTCTTGCTTCACAGATGCTCTTCAGACGTGGGAGTTGCCTTGTGGTGCAAGTGCACATCCGCCCATGGACACAACAATTGCAGTCCGCTTGGTTTCCTGAGACTGTGTTGGTTTCACAGGGTTGAACTCTCCTCTGCTCTACCCTCCCACCATCACTTACACGCCCAGCCAAGCACCCACTGATCCACAGGGCTTGGGTCCCACCCATTGTATGTACTAGAGCCTGTTTTTGACAGGATCGTCTAGTCCAACTTCCAAGAAAACGCCCACCCAGGGATCAGGCCCACAAGCGTGGAACCATAGGCACCACGCTCCATCCATCCAAGCCTCCCACCATCTAGGCCATGTTGCTGAGCTCCTCATCGAGTCTTTTCTTAAACCCCTCCAGGGATGGTGACTCCACCACTTCCCTGGGAAGACCATTCCACTGAGAGATCACTCTCTCTGTGAAAAAACTCTTCCTAACATCCAGTCTAAACCTCCCTTGACATAGTTTAAGGCCATATCCTCTAGTTCTGGTGTTGTCAGCCACCCCTCCCCTAAGGTAGTTGTAAACACCAATGAGGTCACCTCTGAGTCTCCTCTTCTCCAGGCTGAACAACCCCAGTTCCTGTAGCCGCTCCACATAGGGCTTGTTCTCCAGTCATTTCACCATCCTTGTCGCCCTTCTCTGGACCCTCTCAAGCAGCTCAACATCCTTTGTAAACTGGGGGGCCCAGAACTGGACACAGTACTCAAGATGTGATCTGACCAGCACTGAGTACAGGGGAAGGACAACCTCCCTAGTCCAACTGACCACACT
>WEKX01028239.1:236882-431856 GCA_013390025.1 Pitta sordida | reverse complement strand
CAGATCATAAAAGGAGATCAGGTTGGTCAGGCAAGACCTACCTCTCCTGAATCCATGCTGACTAGCTCCAATATCATGGGTATTTTGCAGTTGCTCCATAATAGCACACAGGACTATCTGTTCCATGACTTTGTGTGGGACTGAGGTCAGTCTAACAGGTCTGTAATTACTCAGATCATCTTTCCTGCCCTTCTTGTGGATGGGTGTCACATTAGCCAATTTCCAGTCTTGTGGTACATCCCCATTAAGCCAGGACTGTTGGTAAATTATGGAGAGTGTTACAGTCTCCCCAGTGCCTGATTTCTGTGACCTGATAAGCCAGGCAGAGGAAAACCACACTCTGGAAAACCACAGACTTGGGATTGGAAAGTAATTTCCCCCAGTCATATTGTCAGATGTTAAACCCTTACCTGTTGTGTTCCAGCCTGCTCCCTGGAACCAACTGGGAAAACTTACATTTGTGTAGGAGCACTGGCAATGTGTGAGTGACTTCTGCCACATTTCCAGCCTTATTTCCAATAGATTGTTTGTGGTTTTTGTGATGATGGGAAGAAGATGCCATCTAGCTCTTCCTAAACTAAGCATTACTCCTAGAGCTCTATGCAGCAGCAGGACTGTGTAGTGGCTGAGCTATCTAAGGTGGTCCTTTCCATCTCCCTCTTGCTATGGCCCTTGTCAGGCTTTGAGGAGGTGGTTTGTCCCAGTGAGATGCTGAGGCTTCCTCCAGGAGTCAGTGGAGGGAAATGCTGAAGACTCACAGCACAAATGGCTTTTTTCTGGAAGTATTTGTTGGTCTTCTTTGACCATGAACAGCTGGGCAAGGCCCAGGTGAGTCAACACATACCCTCCATAGGGAGCTTAGTGGAGGTGAAATGAACCTGAGGAGGAACTCAAAGTCAGGTCATGGAGAATGGTATCTCTGGAAGTCTCACACTCCCTAAGTACTAGGTAGAGCCTTGACTCCTTTGGCCAAGAGATTATCTGGCATCACCAGAATTGGTGATAAAAAAGATTTTTTACACTTCACTGTCCTGGGTAAGAGCATTAAAGTACAATAAAGTATAACAAAACTAGGAGGCCATGAGAAACAACCAAAACAGTCTTTTATTTTATTTTTTTTTTTTAATTCCATAGTTGGAGGCATTTTTCTTGTTTTAGCAAATAAAATAATGCTGAGGTTTGATTCATGTTTTTTTAATGCCTCAGAAGTCTGCAGTGTCATTCTCCCGGTTTGGCATCCTAAATCAAAGTGAAATACATAAAGGCAAAAGAAGCATGTCAAGGAGTTTCTCTAGCTTTCATAATCTTTTTTTTTTTTTTTTCCCATGAGCAGACACCATCCTTTTTGAACTGACTGGCAGTGTGCAAAAGGAATAGAGGGAAGGGCTTGGTAATAAAATGTTAATAATAGTATTTTTATTATTGTTTTCAGTGGTATCAGGATAGAGCCTTTATGCATGTAATATCACCTAACATTCAGCAACTGAAACTTGTTTCTCGGCAAGCTTGTAACAACACACTGCGACTCACTGTGTCCGGCTGTTAGGATAAGTCAGCAGCTATCAACAGATGCTGTCAGCGACTGGATACACACCATAAGAGGAGATTTATCTTTATCTTTACACAAAATAAGGATATGAAAAAATACGTGAGGATGAGGCATAAACTCCCACGGCTGTGCAGACCCCCTTCGCGGGCACCAGCCGACCTCCGGGTCTGCACACCTCTGCCAAAGGTGAGCTGCTGGCACCGGGGTGGAGGTGGGTGCCAGGGGATGTGGAGGGCTGGCATGGGCAGTGATGTTTAGATAAAGTTTGATTGTGGACTTCTGTAGGAGTTTCCCAAACCAAAATCTTTTAAATGGAGAAGGGAGGGAGGGGTGCATGGAATGAGGAGATGGGAGCTCTTCCCTGTGGGATGAAGTCCCCTGGGACATGCTCTGGCCAAATGAAATGCTTCATTACATTAAGTCTGTGAAAATTCAGGCTGGAAGAGCAAACAGGAGGCCACAGGGGCTTCTGACAGTGGTCAGTTGAGAGCAGATTGGAATATCATCCTCCCTAATAACCGTCTGTGGTCAGCAGAGGCACAGGTTTCTGCTCCAATCTGCTGCTAGAGAAACCTCTCCCTCTCTCTGACTATGTGCCCAGCAGTCATCTAAACAGGGTTAAAATCACTGAAGATCTCCTTGCTCCCTTCACCCCCCATCACCTCTGCAGCATTTTTTCCTCTGCATGTTTTAGAGTTTCAGGACATTACTTCTTCTTGAGTCATCAGGCTGTGCTTTCCAACAGCCCATGCGTCATATAGCAGGAAACACTGAAAATGCCTCTAAATGCCCAGCTGTACAGAGAGTGCCACGGAAATGCCTTGGAAGTGCCTGAGGATTCCTGTGAGCTGTGTTGGATGTGAGCTAGAGGAAGAAGGAGGCAAGGGGATGTGGAGTCCAGTGGTTTGTGCATGAGTCATATTGTTTTGGTGCTTCTCTGTGCATTGGGTTCCCCTGTGCCTCTGTGAGTAAATGGTACTGTGAGCTGAGAACATCAGAACTTTCACAGGCAGGTTAATTCACTGCTGCTTGCAACATATCTGGGACACTCAGGGTGAAGTGGAGGGAGAGCCCCATACTCACTGAAGAAGATTTGGGCAATAAAACCCCTCAGAAAATACAACATGATAGAAATGGCCTTGGCTGCCTAAAGCCCCTCCTGTGGACTCCAGTCACACGGGCAGCACTGAGGATGAGGGCCTCAACCCTCTTGCTGTGCCAGACTTTGTAGAAATACTAAAAGCAGAATTACAGGCAAGCATCTCCAGGGTACTTTAAATATCATTTTTAATTAACTGGCTATTCTACAGAGGAGACTTTGTGCAGTTCTGTGTGACATGGGAACAAAGTTCGGCCTGTCCTTGTGACAGAGCTTCAAATTTCCCCTGCTCTTTCCCAATCCAATGCCAGCAAACAGATGTGCTCTGTGCCTCCTATTTATGTGCTCCCAAGAAATTAGCACCCCGTTAAGCTACACAATGCAGTGCATTTATTTTTATTTCACTATGCTGCATGCCTTTCAATGGTAACTCTGCAGTATTTCTTACTGGAGTCAAATCCAGACTAGCATCAAGGGGTTCTTAAATCAACAGTGTATGAGGGTATGAAATTTGTCCAGCAGAACTAGTGCCTATAGCTTAAGTAAGATAAAGCAACCATCAAACTGCAAAGTCCATTGTTTGACACAGGTCCAAATGGGAAGGAACAGAGAGGAAGGTTCAACTTCCAAATACCTGAAGCTGGCACTGTGATTTATCTGCAGGTGCATTTTAAAGCAATAAACAGCTATATTTATATCTCCTGAATGTGCCTATTATTTCAGCATCTCACCCAAAGAGTGAAAGCAACACGACAAAGCAGCACTGTAGGGAGCCAAAGAAATGTATAAAAAGCAATTGATCCATTATAAATGCAGTCTTGGGCAAGCTCAGTCTATTTTTAATCATTTTAATAATGCAGCTGATTTGCTACATCAAGGAGGGAGGCTGAAGAGAGATCCCTCCCAGAAAGCTAAATACAAAATTGGCTCATGTGGCTCAGTGGCATCTGGACATCTCCAAGACTGTGCACAGCTCAGCCATCTCCCAGGGAAATGGTGTCATTGCAGCAGCCTTGCCCAGCAGGTCACCTTGAGACATGGGAGACCCCAAAGAAAAGCAAAGAAAGCAAGGGAAGAAGTCAGTGGGCCATTGAATTGTGGGGAGTGGGATTAGAATAGGGGAGGGTTTCTCAGTGATGTTTTAAAAGTACATTTCTATTGCTGTGAGTTAGGGAGGTGAACTGTGTTGCAGATTGCTGCTATGCAAGGCAGATTTGGGTATGCTTAACCAGACTAGGAGACTCTCATTGCTTCATGTTCTTCGTGCTCTCCATGATCACAGCCCTCTCTCTCCACTTGAAACAGACAAAACCCATTTGAGCATCACCCACTCAGCTTACTTATGCCAAAATGGCTCCTCCATCCTTGGGTGGCTTATTTGGCCCTGGGGGACGTCTGGAAGGAAGAGAACTTGAGGTTTCCCTTTCCCAGAGTGGCCTTTAAATGAAAGCACATGTGAGAGGGACAGGACACAGACGCCTTCTAGCTAAAGGGTGGTTTTCAGGACACTCAGTTAAATCATGAAAGGACAGCAATGTCTTAACTACAGAGAGTGGTGGGAGGCCATCAAGTAAAGAGGGACCACCCATGAGGAGTAATGCAATGGAGGCAGTGAAAAAAGTCAACCAGCAGCAGCTATGCCCAGGAAGGAGATGAGATGTTGATTGAATATTGTGACAGTAAAATAGAAATTATAGCCACATTATTTTAACTCCAAAGGTGAGTGGTCTATGACACGTGGGACTCTTCAGAGGTAGGATGATCTGGGACTCCATTTT
Organism: Pitta sordida; assembly: GCA_013390025.1. Taxonomy (NCBI): domain Eukaryota; kingdom Metazoa; phylum Chordata; class Aves; order Passeriformes; family Pittidae; genus Pitta; species Pitta sordida. The sequence goes on along the minus strand of WEKX01028239.1, from coordinate 427,430 downwards.
GCTGACTCTAAGCTCACTTCATAAAACAAACAGAAATGTCCCTGTTAAAGGTTGTAAACAGGCTGGGGTGAGCCTTGGTGCTAAACGTTCCAGGGCAGCAGGACTCTGGTCATCACATCCCTTCTCCGTAGCACCTCAGGGCTGCTGGTGTATCTCATATGGAGACTTCCTTATAAAAATGTTTATCTTGTTGTGTGGAAGCAGCATTTTTTCTCAGTTGTGGAGTAATTTCAATCCTACTGCAGGCAAGAGGTCACGAATGGGACTCCCACGCTCATTCTTCGTCTGGCAGCATGGGCCAGCCCCTGCCTGGCAAACCCGTCAGATGCAAGCAATGATTTCTCTATCCCATTTCCAGTGAGAGGGTGGAGGGACACGTGGCATCTCAGCTGGATTATTTAGCACCCCTCAGATGTGTCGTAGCCCTGCCCAGCAGTGCTGTATGTACCTGCACACAGGTGGCTTGTCCTACACAGTTTAGGACTGGGAGGTGCTCCTGAAGGAAAGGAATGTTTGTAACTGAGGTTGGCATTGGCCATGCTCAGTCTCTTTCTCCACAGGTGGTCTTGCATGTCAGTTTTACAGCAATACAGTTACAAGTCAAAGTAGGTGGCTTTCCATGGGATGCCATCACTTTGAGACAAAAGCAAGGCTTATAAACAAAGGAAAAAAAACATACATAACTCCCTCTTAAAAAATAAATTAAACAAGTATGTCTTATTTTGAGAGAGAGACAGGTAGCTCCTGTTCTAAAGGTCAGAGCTTGGGGACTTAATCAGCAACCAGTGTCACACCACTTCCATGGTTTCAGCGTGCACATACTTACCACATAAGCCTAGCAGAGCATCTAAAGGGCGGATCACTCCGTGGAATCTCTGATATGTCTGTCTTTTGGAGGTCAAAGTACTTCATGGAGAACTTTGTTTTGCAGAGACTGGAATTGGCTTAGGCAGTTAGGAAAATTCATGGTAAATTTGGGGCAGCTTCTCATATGGGACAGAAACTTAAGAGGAGCTGTACTGAGTCAGAACCAAGGTCCATGCAGTGTCCCATCTCCAGCAGCAGGTATGAGTGATGCAGAGAGGAGAGTGGAAAACATACATGATACTTTCACTGGATATTCTCCCACCTACACATGTTCTCAATTCTGAGACCTCCTGAGTTGGATGTCACATCTGGACACCCGGCTCTCTCTATGGAGAGTCAATTTGTCCAGTCTTTTTCTGAATCCAGGTAAAATTTTGTATCCTTACCCTCTTCCAATAAGAAGTGCCACAGATCAACTATCACCTGGGCTTGAATTATTTCCTTTAATTTCTTCTGAGTGGCTCCTGCCAGCTTAATTTGATGCATCCTTATTCTTGTATTGGGCAAAACAGTGAATATCCAGTCCTTTTTCACTCTCTTCATGTCACTCAACATCATTCTGTACATTTCTTTAATTCCTCCTTCAGGCATCACTTTTTTTTTCTTACTGAAGGTCCGTTTTGCTTATTAAATCACGTCTTTATAGGAGCTATTTTCTTATATTTAATCATTTTTATTGCCTTTCCTTGAATCCTAGCCCTCATTTTTCAAGATGTAAGTGAGCCCTGGTTTGAATCAGTGGCATATTAATATTCCCTTTTACTTGCCCCTTGGTAAATGTTAATATTTTATTTGCTTATTCCACCACTACTGGGAAATGAACTGATGCTTCACAGAATTATTATAATCCAAATATCTTACTCCTGAGTGAGCCCAGAGCCCATAATCTTATACATGAAGTTCAGAATACTTTTCCTGCCATGAATATTACTTCACATTTGGCTACATTAAATTTAATTATCTAGTTTATTGCTCATTTATTTAGTCTCATCATATCTTTCTGCAGGCCCTTATTCTCACTACCCTTAATACCAAAGTGTCACCTGCAAACTGTGCTCCCTCACTGCCCAGCCCCTTTCACAGATTGTCTATTAATAGGTAGAACAGCAAGTGTCCTCACCCAGATCCCTGGAGGAAACTGAAACACCACCTCCCCACTCATTGTCTTGTCCTTCTCTAGAGATATTTTGTGACAGCTGGATGTCTTCATCAGATAAAGTTGTTGTATTTCATCCTGGCGCAGAGCTTTGAGGTTGGGCCATAGGCTGATATCCAGCCCTTGATGGAGCATTAGATTAATGAATTCACTGGAAAATTATCAACATTGCAAGCTGCTGCAGGATGGGGCCGTGAACCAAGGTGAAGGCAGATGACTGTGTCCTGGGCCTGCTGGAGCCTGACAGGCTTCACACTTAGCTCCAGATTCAGTGAATTACAATCCAACCTGAAGGTGTCAAGTTGATTCAGTTCCTATGTCTAGAGTTTTGTGTGGTGATTTAAGGAAAATCAGTTAGAACTCAAGGTAATTGCATGCATGCCATAGAAAAATTTCTTTTTGGGCCCAGGAACAAAGTAAGAACATCATTGTCCTGCAAAGATGTCTCCCAGCCCTGTCAAGTGCCAAAAGCCCCGCCCCAGGTTTGTCACTCATCTTTATACCCATGCCTCATACATACAGAATTTACTCCATGAATATGCATCCCTTCAGCATTATGTCATAAATTTCAACCTTGCCTTAAGCTTTTTGACCAATCAGCTCCAATGTTTCACATTCTTTTCCCCATGTTTTGGCTAGGACCATGTTCTGTTTATACTTCAAGACTGGAAAGCAAGACTTTTCACCTCTAATATTCAATGTTAAAATTCAGGCCCAGTGAATGTTTCTAAAATCCTTCTAAAATTCACTAAAATGTTCTTGTTTCACTAAACCCTAAATCTCTAAGTTTATACTTACCTCACTAAAATCTGTAAGTTTCTGAATCCTCAGATCAATGGGAAGGAAAATCGGAGATGGAAAGAAGATTTTGGAAGTTGTTTCTTCCCTGACATCCAAGTTTACCAAGAGGATGGGGTGTCCCTCTTCACCTTCCACAAAGAGAACAACTTCATGCTTCGCTGCAGCAGATCTATTGTTTGCTCTCTAGAGGAGAAAGCATAGAAAAGCCTGTGGAGGAGCTCAAAAAGTCTCATCTTCAAATCCTCATTTTGATGATTTAAAGCAAAAAGGTTCATAGAAGTTCCCTGCTAGTTGTGTAGAAGGCCTGACTTGCTGCAGCTGAGTTGGAGCCCATCTCACATGTGGGATGAAAAAGGAAGTCCCTCAAATGGGCTTTCACCCATATTTGTCATAGATGTTCATAATCCAAAGTTACTGAAGTCTTGGCCCCTTGGATACAGCAGTGGAGGGGAGCCAGGGTGCCTTTCTTGGTGGACTCCATGACCCAGGCATCCTTTTTGCCTCACACAAAAATAATCTACTTGTTCTTCCCAGACTCCTCAGCTCCCATCTTTGCAGGCTAGGCTGGCCAAAATATAGCATCCTGGGACTAATTAAGCCTAGATCTGCTCTTTAATCCTTTCTGGACAACTTTTGGCCTTACTCACTAAATTTTGTGCTCTGTTTTTTCACATCCCTGTCTTTGCAAGTCAGCCCTTGGAGTATGACTCTACCATGACCAGCCATCTTCACCCCTGAAACTCCCCTAAGAAAATAATTCTGCAACCCAGTGTGCTCCCAGATAACATTTCAACTTTTGAAAAAGAGTTTACTTTGCTGAAATCTCATTCTGGCAAAAATACTCCAGTAGTCTCCACTTTTCTGCTCTCTTTTGATATCTTATTCCCAATGGTAGAAGAAAATTAGGAAGGAAGTGAGGAGAGAATGTGGGTGTAGAAGAACATCCTGTTCTTCAAAAATACCCTGGTGTGTTGTCAAATGAATGTTCTGCTTTAAATAGAAGAGGTCTCATGCTTGCAAAGGCCAAACTAACACATTCTCAGAAATTAAAAAATATGGAAATAATGATTTAATAAAGAAACTGTTTGGATCTACTGCATTAAAGAAGCAGTCAGGTTAAAGCTTCTCATTGTCAGGTGTGATCCTATTTTTGTGTGTACCTGTAAAGCACATACACAGCGGTTTTGGGAATAATCCCTGGGGAAGGCAGAGAAATTCTTTTTGTTGTTTATGGTATTTAAGTGGCTATTTCCATAAAAAAGGTCATTTGGGGTAAGTGAGAGCTAGAAGAGATCCAATAGAATAGATTCAGAGGTCCCCAAGCTTTTATGTGTTTGAAGAAGTTCTTCCACTTAGATCTGATTCTGTGAAACTGATTTCTATTATCATCTTTTTCAAGGGGTTGAATGAAACAACTTCCTGCACTTTGGCAACCTTTTTTTTCACCATAAGTATTTTTTACTACAGCCACACCAACTGCCACTGTTACCACTAGTACAAGGAGACTTTTTTTTCTTCTCTTCTACACCTTTTCTGTATTTTAGCATTTTTCCCATCATGCTTTGCTCTGAATCTGAAATTTTATTGCAATTTAAAGGAAAAAAGGAAAGAGACACCCTTGGGTACAAAATGCCACGCAGTCTGGGAGTTTGGAAACTTCCACAGGACTTTTCAGCAAAGTAACATTTTACAGCAACATTTTTCCCCAAATTTCTGACCGTATCTATAGGCAGTTAATATCAATCAGTGCGAGAATTGCTAAGCTAAATATTGCAACTGCAGGAGCCTAAGAGCTGCTATTTCAATATATATTGTTGTGATAATGGAAGCCCAGGCCATGTAAAGCTGAGATTGGGTAAGAACCCAGGAACCCATTCATCCTCCTTGCCATCGCCGGTGGAGCATGTGGTGGTTTTAGTGCCAGGTGTTTCTTGAGTGGGAATGAGGGAAGCCATTATGTGTTCCCCTAAGTCATTTTCTTGTGCCTGACACTATTTTCTCCATCAGTTTTGAAATAATCTTGAAATTCATCTTTGTGTAGACAAAAATCAGTCTGTGTTGGAGTCAAAGAATCTGTCACATGGGCACTCTGTTCTGACCCTGGAAGATGTCTCCTGTTGTTTATCTCTGTGGCCAACACAATGCAGCTACAGGGACAAGTCAAGGGACACAAGTGACGTGGTTGCCCTGTGCTATTGCACAGAGGGAGCCTAGAGAAAAGGATCTTTAATTTCATATTTTAGCATTTAACACTTAGCCTTTGTACAACAAATGGGGTGGGGAGGGGAGAAGCCATTACATGTTTGGTTCCAGTAAAGTTCTTGTTGTGGTCAAAATGGTTGGACAGCAGTTGGATAAGTTAGCGGCGGACAAACACATAATTCAGTCCTGCTAGACCACTGTTGGCTTGTCTGACACAGCCCAAACACAGCTTTCCGTGGGTCAGGGACCTGCAGGAGGACAGGCATGTGTCCTTGTAGTCAGCCTGCTCATGTAGAAACCATAGACTCCTGAGATCTCTGAATTTCCACATGTGCTCGAGAGGATGAAGGTTTACCACAGTCAGGTCCTCTTCAATTGCTTCCTAGAGAGCAGAGCATGTGAAATACTGTCTGCAGTGAACCCTGCGGCCTCGTGCAGTGATGAGCCATGCATGCCAACTCAGTCATTGGTGTACTGCATTATGGTTCCCTGGGTTTCGACTGCCTTCCCTGTAAATAGGGTAAATTCTCTTTGTTTAGATCTGCACTCATTAAAACACCCTTCTACTCACACTGGTGAAGATAGACACTTTGCCAAAGCTTTAATGAAAGGGCAACACCTGAATGATTAACAGGGTTTTTTTGTAGTAGACAAGCTTCCTGTGCTGGGTTTATTTCTGGAGCCGTCAACATATTATCTGGTGCAGGGCCTTGTGTGAATGAGAGTTGGTCCAGCTGGAAAACGAATGACATGCCCTCCTTTGCTATTGAAACCATCCATCATATCATGTCCCAAATGGTCCATGATATTGTTGTCTAGTAAAACTTGGCCATCAGAGGCAGCTCCTGTTCAAATGCTGATGCTGGATGTCTGAAAATGTGATTTCAGCAATAATTCTGAGAACATTTAGTTGGAATTTATGACTAGAGGTCCCTGTAAGCTCCATCAACTCTATTCATCTCACACCTTTATAAATAATACTGGTCTTCAGTTTCTGAATCTTTTAGGGCAGCATTGTGAGGGTTTCTTCCAGCGTCTGGAATACATCACATGCAAGATTTCACTCTGAGATTTCAAACTATTTGGATATATATAAAATAAATAAAAAATAATTTGGCTGTGTAATGTGAACTTGGAAGGCAGTTTGGTGAACCTGGCACTGTCTAGGATGCAGGAGACTTTAGCACCAGTCTTGGCTATATCAAGACTTTCAATATTTCTCCTTTTTTGTGCCTCTGTTTCCTTTCTAGTTGGTTCCAGCTAGCATTAGCTATAATTCTTGAAGGATCTTCACTGGGTTCTGCTTTGGTTGGGTCAGATCCATCAGTACCTTCCCACTCCACGTGGTGCTGTGAGAAACTAAGTACTAAACAAGCAGAATGTCACCTTTTCTCCATTGAGTTAAGCAGGAGCAGATGTGTGGGTGAAGAGCAAGCACTTAGGATCATGCTTTAAACTTTCCATAAATGCAGTAAAAGGACAGGTCTGATCCTGAGAAGTGGTTAGAGAATGGGGGTGCTGGAGAGCTGAAGAGGTTGAGTGGTGGGTGTGTGTGTCAGAGGGGGGTTCCAGGGTGTTTGCAGAGTCAAACTCTTCAGTATTATTTGAGGTTATTCCCCTCCATACATAATCTCAGCAGTCACTACCCATGCCTTGGGGAGTGAGTAAGGGGATCTATTAATACTCTTAGGAAAAAATTAGTATCTAAACAACTTTTGTTTCCTTGTTTTTTACACGTCTGTGCTCTCCTCTGTCACTAGCTACAGTGCAGAGCCTGGTATGCTGTGACAAAGAGCTATTGATGGTGTGCTTGTGTGAATTGGCCCAGGACTGGTCACAGCCAACTTCTGTGGGACCCGCTGCCCCTGTTGTACAATACGCTCCAGTGTGCTGGGCCATTTGTGAAAGGTCAGAAATGAACAGAGAAATGGACTGGAGTCAAAAACAAGTAGTCCTATAAATATCAGTCATAGTCAAAGGCAGTTTATTCCATTCCTCCCCTCTCTCTCCCTCTGTGTGTGTCTCTCCCTCCCTCTGTTGTGGTTTCCCAGATATAACTCCATGCTTCTGGCTTAGGAGCTCTGAAAGGAAGGCAGCACACACATTGCAGCGTCTGCTCCCGTCTTGCACACATGGAATAATCCTCAGTCCTGCAGCACAGAGTCCAGGCGTCATCTAGATTCAGATGTTAAGTTTTGATTTCACAGATTTTCTTTATATGTGAGAAACTCATTTGTGACAGTTTGAGAACTAGATTTGGCCACACACGCTTTGGATTGGGACTTCTGACAGCTCTTCTCTGTTTGACTTCACAATGACTTTAGCAGCAAAATTAGAGGATATTGAAGTAACACTGGAGCACCTACTAATGGATGTCTTCGTAAGTAAGCTACAATTTCCTATTTAAAGTGAGATGCCACTAATCCAGAAAGCAGCATACAAATGTAATGGTTTATCAAAGTGTTTAATTGACTTAATTCCTTTACATTTCCTGATAAAATGTGTGTGATCCAACACAGCCAATATGTTGCGGTGTAGCTAAGACATCTACTACAAGAGTAGTAGATGCAAAACTGGAACAGTGAGATCCAGGGAAGGGTGCATTCTGCATGGGTTTTGTGTATCATCTACAATTCTGATGTGAAAAGGAGGAGAGATTTGGTCAGCTTGGGGAATTTCTCTGTAGAACAATTGTATTGACAGAGCATTTAAATTGTGTATTGCTTGGCATCAAGTGTCTTTGTCTTTAGGATTTTGACAGCTATTAGATTACAGTCTTGACTTTCAAGTTAGTTTTGTAAGAGATGGAGAAACAAGCAAAATAGTCATGTTTTCAAGAAAATCCAGTTTATTCCTCCTGGATGTATCAAACACTTCAAACCACTGTTAATCAGGGATTGCTTCCTTGAAATCATCAAAGCTCAGTGAAGCAATGTATGATTTGCTTCTGCTCAACTGAGATAAGAATCTTTCTGTATCATCTCTTTTGAAAAGCTTTTTAAAAATATGAAATCATTTCCAAACAGATTCTTACCTTTTCTGACACAACTTGATGGGTTTTGAGTGAAGGTCAGAGATGGTTGTGGTTTGGAAGTCTTTTTGGAGGGGAAAGGAAAACAAAAATTGCCAGATCATTTGTTCTTGTGAAAAAAAGTCACATCAAGGTGATCTGCATTCTTTGAATTCAGGCTATAAGAAATAAGATGGCATGACATTCTGAATTTTCAGAAGAGTTTTTTGGCATCTCTTAAATGGAATACTTCAAATTTCAGGGTCTAATGATGAGGAATCTTAGGCATCAATCTCAAAAGTGAAAAACAGGAGATCTTGCCAGATTTCTAGCCTGTGGTCCAGTTATTAAGACATCCATCTGTGCTGTGAAATGGATTCGCGTCTCACTGGGCTGGTATGTCCACTTTGGGAAGTGCCCTGTCCGCTTTCCCAGGCTGCTGAGATAGGGAGTAGATGAAAACTGTTGGAGGCTGACCTGTGAATACAGGATATGAAATACTAAAATATTCTTTGGGCTGTAATGTTTGAATCACACTAATACTTATTTGCCCCTCTAGGTTCCACTCCTTTTCCCAGCTCTGAGCACTGCAAATCACAGAGACAATCCCTAAGGGTTTCAATCCCCACGACAAGCAAAGATGCAACATCTGTCTCTCATGACCACAGCACACTGTGAAAGTTACTCTGTGTGGGAAGGAGCCAGTGCTGTCTTTGGCTCTTTGCAGATGTTGTAGGATAAACTTGGCACCACAATCCATCTTGGTCTATTTATAGCTCAGCATTGCTTCATTGGCTTGGGTCCTTGACACCTAGGAGACTGAGATCATCAATAGGGCAGGTGTCATTGCACAGTGGGTACTTAAAGCTTTTTGGCACAGGGTAGCTCCAAACAATATCTCAGAGACAGCCAAAACGTAGAAAGACAGGGTGGATTGAGGTTGAACAATCCTATGTGTATCTCATTGTGTTTGAAGGGCATGAAAACTTCCTGCTCTGATGGAAACCACCCAGCACCGTAAGACAGGACATAGGGAATCATTTCGTCTTGGCTCTCCATGTCCCATTGTCTATTTTAATGTCCATCCCTTGATTCCATCCAAGTGTCTCTCCTCATGGGTTTTCAGGTTTGATGATTGGAGGGTTTTTTGCAACAAAGCTGACAGTACACCAAATAAAATTTGGGCCATTTTCTCCAGAGGTGAAGGTGACCTCAGTTTCTGAAACCAATGGAGCTCTTCTCACATTGTGTTTTGAGCTGGTCCTTCAAATATGTAATTCCAGAAACCCAGTGAAACATCCCCAGATGGGACAGTGCAGTCACAGCTGAAGCTGTGATGCAGAGACATGTCTATGCAGTGCCATGCTGTGCCACTCTGGAGCCCCAGCTGGGACTGGAGGAGCTGGTGTGTCTGTGTGTGCAGCATTGTGCAGGGGGACACTACAGCGGTGTCACAGCTGTGTCCCTCTGCAGAGCCTGGGGCTGTACAATTCAGGGGCAGCATGTCCAGGCTTCGTGTCTCACTTCAGGGCTGTGAATCTAATCTAGCCTCTGCGGAAATCAGTATGTTTTCAGCTAGCTGGGCTCTTCTAAAACCTACCTTGGAATTATGGCTGCAAGAATTTTGGATGGTATAGATCAAATATTCCAAATGCAGAACCATCATTACCAGGCACAATTTTCAGACTTTACTAATACATCACCTTGTGTTGCAGCTATGTTTGATCTTAAACCACCTGTTCATTGAGCAATGCTAAAAATAATCTCTGGATCTATTAGATACAGAAAAGTAAATATAAAACTCGATATGAAGGAAGGGCAAAATCTCAAGCTCTGACTGTTATAGAGCATCTAACTCTCAGGTTTGTCCAAGGTCGTTAATCCACTACCAAGTGTTTTGTTGTTACCAGAAAAACTGGTATTTTGGTGGGGAGCATGGGGGCAGATTGGCAGGGCTGAATGGGCTGCAGGCAGACAGACTGCCTGGTAACAGGACCCTCCTGGGGATGATCCCAAAGTCTGCTCCATGTCGTACATCTTCATCTGTGTCAGGTTTATTGCTGAAAGAGCAAAGCCATCTGTCACTGTAATGCTCCTCTTCCAATTCTTTGGTGCCCTCCACTGCTCTAAACCAGGTGATTACTTACAAAATTGGGAAATTGTGGTCTATGGAGTCTTGAGTTATCTTTTTTTTCTTCTGAAACCTAGTTTTAATGCTCCTTGGACCTTAGGGACAGTAACCCATCCCTAATCAGTGGAGCCTGACAAAGCTCAGTTTCATAGCTTGTATGGAGCCAGGAAGCCCATTTTGTCATGGTGTAAAAGGTTATAACAGACAACAAAAGGGAAGCAACCACCAGTTTCTAAAGAAAACTGAGGTGTAGCTCAGCTCACACTAACCCACCTTGGTGTAATTTGGCTTCTGCAGGAATGCAGACTGTAGAAAGACTATAGGATTGGGCCAGTTTTTCCCTGTACAAGCTTTTTAGCTAAATTGTCCCACAGGAACTCACCTGGAGTGAGATCAGCAGTTTCAGAGGGAGTATGGTAAGGCTTGGCAGCAGATATGTTAAACTCTTCCTCTGGAAAGCTAGTATGTATTACATGAGAACGCTTTTTAAAATACCTTTTTCTTTCTTCTTTGTGGAGACTAGACATTTGCATCTACATGGCATGAGCTGCCACTTCCTCCCAGGACATGGTGTACTCGCCGCGTTGTCATCCCGCTATCACAGGAGCAGCTGGTGCTGCACTGACACTTCTTTTCCCCTGTTTCCAAAGGGCATTGGAGAGCTTTGCTGGGCTGCACAAAATGAGATAAAAGGGAAGCCTCCGACATGACATTTCATAATTAGCTGTCATCACCGGCGGGTGTCATCACCACCGAGCTGCTTGATGAGCTGGGACTTGGCTGCCTGGAGAAAGCTGGACAGGGAGGCCGGGACCAAAGTAGGGGGGTGGTGCAGGGACAGGCCCAGCAGGTCCCTTGGGTGTGCTAAAGGGAAAAGGAAGTCCGGATATGAAATGCAGGCTCTGAATCCTTGTTTCACAGCTTGCAAAAGGTAACCCTGAGCTAAACCCTCCTTGCCTCTGGACACGCTAATTATTCTTGTGCAGTCTGTGAAAGGAGACCTTTGAGGTAAACCTCAGGATTAACCTTGCTGCCTTCCAAGACTGCCTTAGGCACAGCTAGAGTGAGCCTCCAGGATATACCATGCCCAGCAGACATGGGGACTTTGCATGGGATGTCTGGAAGGGTTCAGAGGTGGAAGGGCTGTGGAGTCTGCCCCAGTGAGGGATGCTTTTCTTTGCATTACAGATGTGACTTTAGACCTGGGAAAAAACAGACTTTCAAGGAAACAGGCTAAGGGATAATAATCCTGCCAGGAAAGGGAGCCTGGAGTAGTCAAACATTAGCTGGCTTCGAAAAGGAGAATGATTTCTGAGGGCAAATATGATAGAGTAGTGGATGTCCAAAGAGAGAAAAAACCCCTCAGTCTTTAAACCATGAGCCACTCCAAATACCATCTGGGACACAAGAGGCAATTTGTCTCCAGTGGTTCACAGGGTCTTAGACCCGATCCAAACACATCCTGTCAAATCCGTGTCAAATCACTCCATAGCTCCATCTATATTTCTGCAGATGTCTATTTCCAGAGCTGGCTCCTCAGTCTNAGTGATCCAGATGTGGAATGGGTTTCCCACAAAGTTGCCAACCCTGGAGGCGTTTAAGGGTAGCCTGGATGAGGTGTTGAGTGATATGATCTAGATGTAGATGCTAGGTTAGTTGGATTATAGGCTGGACTAGACGATCTTCAAGGTCCTTTCCAGCCTTATCAATACTGTGATACTGTGATATATAAGACTATCTGATGAAATTACATTCATGAGGGCTTCTGCTATGAAGAGGGGCTGTGGTTGGTTTGCCCTGGGTGGATGTAACAATCCAGATTTTCTATGCTACAGCCTCCTCTGTCACCCTGAGGAACAGCTGCTCTTCCTCCCCACGTTGTCAAGTCCTGGCCGAGTTAACACCAAAATAGCAAAGGCATGAAACTTAATCTCTGTTTCTAATACCGTAACAGTCAGAGGAAGTCAGGGGAAATTATCTGGTATGCTACAAGCTCATTATTCTTCCAGCTAGTGATGCACTGGAATTACGGTCTGAGTCAAATTCCTGTATCCAGCCAGACCTAAAGCTGGATATTTGGAGAAGGAATCAAACATTAGCACTGTAGAGTCTGAAATTACCCCTGGCCAGTAGCACCAAAGGAGACAGTGTTCCCTGGCATAGCAATGGGGATGGCATCCTGAGGTGGACGAAGTCACCATGTCCTGGTAAGGATTTGGAGTGGTGGCTACCAATACCCAGGTATTCCAGCTCTTAAAAATAAGTTGTCAAGTGAGGGGCATTTAAGTGACCTGGTTCCTTATTAGTACGTAATAATGAAATATGTACCAAGAAAATCAGAAGTGATAGTTTATTATTTTACAGATAAAGAAACTCAGACAGATGAGATGGACATTGAAGCCATTTAAGCAGCAAATTCGCCCATCTTCCCACTTCAAAAAGAGTAGAAATGCTGCTTCCAGAATCCCAGTTTGGTGATTTGTTCTCTCCAGAATATAACAGAATAATCCAAGCATTAATGTCTGCGACACAAATCTCTGATGACAAGGATGAATTGTGCCAAGGATGAAGCATATTCTGGCTGTGAAATTTGTCCATTCTTGGGGCAATTACACCATTTACATATTTCCCCATGCCATCAACACTAGTAAACAGTAGCCATTCTCATAACTGGTACTGAGGACAGTTTGGAGAAAGGACGGGTGCAAGAAGATGGTTGTGATGAACTTGCTTCAACTACCATTTGCATCTTGAGCCTTGCACACAGCAGTCTCCATCTCTGCTGTAATCAAACAAATATTCTTGCAGTTGCTATCAACTCCAGGTGCCTGCGTTACATTTTTCTTAATAACCATTGCAATAATAAGACATTATCAACATGTAAAGTGATCCATTAACCTCTATAGCAGCAATAAATTGTCTGGCTTTACGAGGCTGCCAGGACTTGCTAATCGAAGAGCAAGCAGGCAGTTCATACTTGGAGCAGTCACAAATCATACATAATGCAGAAGTGTGGGTGCTAACCTCACCCTCTGCAATATAATGGCTATTTCCATGTATGTATTTGTCAGAGAAATCGGTTCTTTGAATCAGCTCCTAATAAGCTTCTCGCTGGCAACAGCAGCATCTTCCAGTTTATCCTCAGCATCCAGTTTTTGCAGGAAATTTCAAGCCTCACCCTCCACCACTGGAGTCAGCACGAGTTTTGCCAGTGCAGTGGGTGGAAGCAGAATCAGACCCCTTGACCTGCACTAAAAGCTGAGGTTGCTCAGCAGGATTGTGCTACTGGAGAGATTTAATTAGGTAGCTGTGCCTCAGGTTTTGTTTAGACACTTCTGAAACTGAGAAATTAAAAATTGACATACCAGGTCTTTCCAATGAATGATGTAGACCAGCACTGTGCCTCTAGCAAACAACATCAGGTGCCTACAGACAGCTGTAAGAGTCTGTACAAATGCACAGTCACAGTCCCCACAGCTATGCTGCATCCACCTGTTCTTTGTATTCAGGAATTTCATGACCCAGAAGTAGTATCTTCAAATTTAGCAGCCCACAGTAGATGTTCTTTTACAAGTTTGTTGAGTTATTTTTTTGAACCCAGCCCAGGGATCTTAGCTGCCAGGCACAGCTGCTATGAAGGGTCCTGCAGCAGAAAAAAAAGCCATGGTGCTGTTTTGCAGCCCTGAGCACAGAGTCACCAGTCATAGAGAACTCTTAATCTCACTCCCCTGACAATCAGGTTGTGGTGTTGACTCTCAGAAAGCCTTTGTGGAACAGAAGAGCTTTGTGGAGTAGCCTAGGCTTGGTCACCCATGTAAAAGAACACACAGAAACAAGATGGTGAGAATGAGGAGCTGGGAGTGTGAATGCCAGGAGGGATGTTAGTAAATGAAAGGTAATTAAATACAGTTACCAAGGGACACAACACAATCCCTGAGAGCTGGCCAGGTAGATGAAGAGTGGCCAATTGTCATAATTATTTTGAAATCAGTGGGGAGACATTGACATTTTCAGGTATCGTTCAAATCCCAGTAAAGTAGGCAGCTGAAGCAGGTTTGGTGTCTCAAATACTGCAAGTGCACATTTCTTCCCACCTGTGACAAAAGGAATCCAGAAAAAAGCTTACTTAAGGGGACCAAAGCTAGGACAGGTAAATGCACTCCAGGTGTCTCCTACAGCTAGGGTTATTCTGAGTTGGAAGGGACCCACAGGATCATCTAGTCCAACTCCCAGGCGTACACCCACCCAGGGATCAGACTCACAAGCTTGGAACCATGGGCACCACGCTCCATCCACACAAGCCTCCCATCATCTAGGCCATGTCACTGTTGTTTAAATAGATTGGAATTACAGAGGAGACTCCAGTACTCACAAGATTGAAGATCGAGAGTCAAACTTTTTATATTTCTTAACCTGTCCAGATAAATCTACACAAAAAACAACCAACTTGGGTTTTTATTTTGTCAGCGTTAGCAATACTTCTTTCAACTTTGTGCAAACACAAAGCTCCTCACTTGAAGAAAAGGCATCATTATTCCATGCCTGCAAGACCTCAACTATAAAACAAAGTTTGCCCAAGGGGCTGTTTACCAAGCCTGGCAAATCTTAAAAAACCCCCACATAACATGTCTCAGGGGTCTTCTACTTCCATCTTTTCTTTAGAGACATTTTGGGCTGTCTACTATCCATGTGGCTTTCTCTTGGGGCAACATAACTCTCTCTACAGACCCATATGCTTTCCCACCATTTATTAAGATGAATCAAAGCAATGTAACAAGGATGAAGTTTTAAAAGAGAGAAAATTGCACAGAACAAAGAAACATTTATCTTCACAGTGTTTGACATAGTCCATATGTCACAAATCCTGTTTAAGGCTTAAATTGAGCTCAAGGCTGAGTACCTTCTATGATGTGCTGAGCAAACCCCTTCAAGTCAGGAGTTGAAGCAAATCAGAAGAGCTAAGCACCACACAGGAATGGCCTGCTCACATTTTAAGATTTAGTGCTGAGATGCACCAAGTATTTGCATGTTCCTTACAGTGATCAGGGTTTGCAAAGCCTTTAGACCAGATCCTTGACAGAAATACTGCACAGTCATCCCCCAGCTAAGTGCATGCCTGCTATTGTGTGCATCACATCCCACCTCTGCCACACAGCCGCCATGTGGGAATGTGGTATTGCTGCCAGATATCTCCTCCTTTGTTTATATAAACCCTGGAAGTCAGAGGTGGCCCCTTCAATCCCTCCGTGATGTTTACAGGGGCGTGTCTTCAGGGCAGTGGGGTCAGGCGAGTTCCCTCCCTAATTAATTAGTGTCTCTCTGAGTTATGTGGGAAAAGATCTGACCTGCCGGCACACTAAAACACAAGGGACCTATCCTTCCATCTAGGAGAGGTTCTGCTTGCTATCTGCTGCTTTTCTTCTGGACAGGGTTTTCCAGGAGCCCGTCTGCCTGGAGACAGAGAGTGGGACCACTTTCCCCAGCAAGGACCATACATAGGTCAGAGGATGCAGAGGAGAACTGGAGGTGGGGTGGAGGCTGCTCTGGGAGAGCCTGCCTGGTGGCAGGTGGGAAAAAGGAAAGGGTGCAGGTTGCTCTGTCCTCTTTCCTGAGGACACTTTCTGGGGTGTCTACATCTGTGCCAGGATTTTTGATAAGAGCTGTGCCAAGAACTTGCTGGCTTGGTGGACACACCAGCTGAAGGCTCTAAATGCTTGGCTAGGTGCAGGCTCAGCAGGTGACATCCTGGGTTTCACACTCTGCACTGCCAGCCATCCCCCATGACACCCAAAGCTGAGGTACAAAAAGAAACAGATGAGCAGCCATGTGGATATTTATGCTGGACTACTGGTGAACGAGGACATTTAGGAAAACCTAACATGACATTCTGAGTTAACCTACAGCAATTCACTTCTCTGAGTCCAGAAGGGTCTGGTTCTGGCTTGCTATTCTGGCTTATTCATCTGACCCACTAAGATATCTATCAACTGCAGATAGTTAAACAACTGTGCTGCAGCACGATATAAGTCTGTCACAGGAGCCTAAATTCCCCATCGTCTTGTTGGTAAACATGATGGACATGCTACATGTGCTGTGCAACACCATGTGGATCACTACATAAACCAGAGCATCAAAACAGAGTGAAACAAATCAAAAATCTCTCTTCAAGTGTGAGGTTGACCACCATACTCAGCCTGGATCGCTGCACCCAGCAAGGGCACTCACATAAGCTGCTTGCCCAGAGGAGACGGGGATGTGATGATCTATGTGGCCCCAGATGTGACACACGCCTGCTACACACAGGGGAAGCCCCCGAGCTCTCTGTGGCTGGGGACTGCAAACAGCCTCTCTCACCCTTACAAGCTTCTGGGTTATTGCCAGCTCTGATGGAATGGAGCTGCAGCCAGTGTCTTTTCCCACATCCTTCCCCAGGCTAGAGTGATTGTAACATTTCTCTGTAAAACACTAGAAAATTGTTTAGCTTTTTTTAACATAAAGGCAAGCTGGATTTGCAATGACAACCTCTGTGCATCTTTCACCCCTGCTACAACAAAGTAGTTTCCTTTACAGTCTGATTCTGAGTGCAATAAAACATAAACGAAGTCACTGTAGGATTTGCAGCCCCAAAGCATCGCTCTCGTCTCCTTTTCCCGACAAATCAGCTAGGGAGGATTTCTTACAATGGGAAGTAAGAAATTCCATGAAGATTAATAGGAGCTTCTAAAGAGTTCAAATAGAAGTGGTTCCTCTATCAGGACTCAAGGGAAGAATTTGGCTTTGCTACTGACAGACCATAGATATCATCCAGGGTGGAAAATACTGCCAGGAGCTGCAAGCTATCCTTGTTTTCCCCTCAATCTGTTGCCGTACTTGTGTCTTCATGGAATACAAAACTTAAGTGGATTTTTCTGTACTGAGGGACTTTTCAATTTTACGATACAGTGTCTTATTGATAGATCTGATAGATACTACACATTGCATTTCAGTCTGTGCTGCTGCTTTAACTGGTTTCCATTCACTAATCTCTGCTGGGAATACCCTGACTTGAAATTTGACTCCTGAATTGCCAATACAAGACACTCTTTGCAGCAGTAAATGATTCCTCTCTCCTTTTCATTAAAGACAAAAAATCAAATCCAGTCTAAATAGCAATCCATGGGATATACTTTCCTCTGGTGCATTGTTACCACAAACCACTGTTGCTGGCAGCCTGCAATTAATACTGAAAAGCATCCAATGCTTTAAAAATTTTTGTCTTTCAGCAGTTAGTAAATGCAATGTGTCTCTTTTGAGGGTCTGGGGGAGCAAGGCTAGGACGTTCCCTTAGAATACTTGGGGTTTTATTTCCTACTGTGCTCTTTAGTTGCAAGATTGTCTCTGCAGACAGTGCTGTTAAATGAAAGGCTCATTGATGAGCCTGGTCTTCTTAATCTGCATCTGCATCCAACTGCATTGGAGAGGAGGCTCTCCAGAGGCAAATTCAGAATTTGATGGGCTTAAGTGCCCTTGGATGTGCTTATGTCTGCCACAGACACCTGAACTCCCTCTCTGGGAACAACTAGGAAGAAGCCCATGAGAGCATATTTTACATTGCCTACATACAGGCAACCTACCAAACAAATTCTAATAAACTGCCCTATACACTTACCTACAAATATGCCTTGAGCAACTCTTAAAATATAAATCAACATCTCATCATTCTGGGTGATTTCTACAGTTCTGATAGTTTGGCCTCCTGTCTCCAGGTTCATAACACCTGGAAAATGAGGAATGAGACAGAAGAAAGTGTCATTGTGGGTCAGGTCCCCGGCTTACATGGAGAGTACCTGTTGAGTTGTGCCTGGAGTGCAGCACGATGGGGGAGCAAGGAGTTGGGCTCAGAGGGATACACAGGGATCTTCTTGGAACTGATTCCAATAACATGCAAATGGATGGATTTATTCTGCTTTTCACATGTGCAAGAGGTTTCCTGTAAAGAAGGATATTTTTATTATTATTCAGCTGCCTTGAGCAATACGCAGATTTGCATTTAATTGGCAAGACCTAAAAATCTAGGCAAAGAAACTTGTGGTTTGTGGAAATGTCTGAATGAACGCTTCCCTTTCCCCTGTGGAGAAAATCAGTGTGTGGGGCTTCACGCTGGTACCACTGGACTGTCTGTGTCTGGTCCCAGAGCCTGATCTCTTACAGACGTAGATGGAGATGCCTGTCATGGCTCTTTGTCCCCTCTAGTGGATAAATTTCTATCTACAGAGCTGTTTCCATGAGCTGGACTGTTCTTGCAGGAATATGAGAGCTCCTGGGGAAGGGTGTTGGTATGGGGAGGAGCCCCACACAGGGTTTCAGTTTGGGTAGAAGGGACATCTTTGCTGCTTTGCTCTGGTATGAAGCATTCATCTCCAAGGTCCTGACTCAGGCATGACTGGTTTTGTACAGGAAAAGCTCTCAGTGAGGCTGATTGCTGTCCCCTTTGCCCTCATTCTGCACTATTCGGTCCCCAGCGGTTCTGCCGATGCTGGCAAAGGTTCCCCCTGAGCAGCTGGGAAATGACAGCCACCTTGTACTTGAAAAAACAGGTAGACAGGCTGTGACATAGCAAGGGAGCATTAACAATCATTTAAAAAAAAACCAAAAAACAAACCACTAGAAGCAAAGACATTACCTCTGCACCTATTCCACATAAAGAACCTATA
Source organism: Pitta sordida (assembly GCA_013390025.1). NCBI lineage: Eukaryota > Metazoa > Chordata > Aves > Passeriformes > Pittidae > Pitta > Pitta sordida. The sequence continues at coordinate 408,570 of WEKX01028239.1, read as the reverse complement.
TAAGTCAGTCATGCTTAAGATATTTCCATCTTTTCCTGTCTCTTCCACTCTCTTTGGCAAGACACATATGGAACTAATTATGAACAAAGGCCAATTGTTTTAATATTTAGAGTTTCCCACATCAAGCTGCAGGGGTTTTTTTCTTTCACTGGTTTTAGTGCATGGGCATATGCTGAGCAGATACAGTGTTTCTCTTTTCTGTTTGAAATGGTTCTTTTAATGTCATGTCCCTAACACCTTCATCCTGGCTTTTGGACTTGGATCAAAACAAAGTATTTTTAGGTTTGCATTAAAATGAGAACAATACATGGAGGAAGGGATTGGCTCCCCAGCTCAGCAGATTTTGCTCTCCCAGCTAGACTGCTTCAAGGAAAAGAACAGGGGCCAACATCTTTTCCATTTTACTAAGCAGATTCTGAGTACCACTATGGAGTTGGTGGATTGAGAAGCTCCCACTTTGCACGCATTAACTCAAAACTGCATCTGGACCAATATGTAATAATAGAGCATGGAAATGAACACGGCTTCCAAAACACATTCCTATAAAAGCACAGGATTATACCTGGCTGCTTTGAGACAACTCCTGGTGTAATAGAAAGACTGTGGGAAAGGAATGTACTTTTCTCCTTTCCAAAACACATGTATACAATTTAAAGTGTAAATATAGTTTCAAACCTTTTTTCCCAGAGAAAGAAAATACCATTATTTACCAGCCTCTAAAGTTACTTTATAAGAGGGAAAAAAGTAAACATTGAGAGTGACTTTATGAAGTGACACTTAACAATTACAGACTTTAATATAATCATTTTTATAAATGAATAAATAGGTACACATAGAAGCTGTAGGCATGGCCCATCGGGCTTCCACTGATAGGGATGTGTACATGAGTGTGAGCGGCAATGTCTGTTCTCTGTACTTATACATCACTGTGCCATCCACACCACACAGCCGTGTCTGTGAGCACTCAGTTTAGACGAGCAGCCCAGAGGATCTGTCTAAGTCCAGTGCTCTGGGTATGTGCTTTCCAACATCTAGGAGAGAGGAATATCTGAACCTAGGAATTAACATTAATCTCTGCACCAGATGGTGATACACCAGATATTCTTTTTAAGGTGAACATGTGATCTACTGTACAGCAAACCAGAGGGGTCTGCAGTCACATGGCAAAACGTATAATAACTCAGATAGAGCTTTGATTAGACAACTGACCTGGTTACCATCTGTAGCAACAAGAAGCAAGCTTGACATTTTTGGAACATTCTCCCCAGAAGCTTAATTCTTCCACCTCTATGGCACAGCAATCCTGCTGAGCAAACCACACTGAGAAACAGAAGGAAGATAAAGATACGCTGCTTGAAGCATGTTGTTAAGGTTACAAGGCTTGGGGTTTCCTTTTTTTTTTTCCCATTTCCCCCCTCCTTCTTTCCAAGCCACATCTTGACTCATATGGTCTGATGTGAAAACCCACTCAGCTATTTGATAGTTGGGAAATCTAGATGAGACTAAGTTATTTCAAAGGAAGCCTGTGTGTGCTGTGAACTCTCTCTCTCACACACACAGATATACACACGAGTTAGCTCTGCACTATGGTAGTACAGACAGCTGTGACTCCGGGTAGGACCCGAAGACTTTTATTCAAAATACCATATGGATCACTGAGGAGACGCAGTGTGGAAAGGGTAAGCCATGATTTCTTTGTCCTGAATGCATGCCCAGAGGATAAGGAGGGTACCATTTGATAGCAGCTGTCTGCTCTGTTAGTAGCCAGAGCTAATAGGGTTTATGTCATGTTGTGTAGAAATTACTGTTGGTGTATGCCATGGTGTGTGGGAATTACTATTGGTGGGACCTGTGCGGTGATGAATGGGAATTAATACTTGTCAGAGGCTGTGAAGTAACTTAGAGTAGAAATTGGTGCCAGCAGGAACAGTAGCATAACGTGCAGAAAATATAACTAGTTATAGACTCTGTGGCAATACTTGGGGGTAATAACTTCTGAAAAACATAATTTCTAATAGTGCATACTCACTGAGAAAGCATGATGGTATAGAGCAGCACCAACCTGTAGTAGTGGGGAGTAAATAATAAAAATAAATATCAAATAATGAACACCAGCTGGAAGCTCAGGGTGCTGTGGAAGGGCTCCATGTAAGTGAGCACTGATGTAGATGCCCACGAGTGTCTGTCCCAGCTGAGATGTACAGTGAGCAGTGGCGGCAATGTGGGCTCTGCAGTGCCCAGCGTGACTCTGATCTGTGCCAGCCAAAGTGACACCACAGGGCTGTCTGTTCCTGGCTAGCCGAGTCGACACTTCTGCTTTCTTGCTGCAGCAGGCATAGCAGGGGGTCCCGGGGAAGCTGTAATTATGTCATTAATTACCCGAAAGCGCATCACTTCAGCAGCAGTGCCCAGGGGACATCGCTTTGAAGGATTGATGGGCTGTCAAAGAGGAGGTGGCTGGGACCGGGGTCTGAGCTCAGAGGGTGATGGACACCTGCAGAGCACACACTGAGCACACATCTGGCACACATCAGGCACTTGAGGCTGCCTCTGCCTGGTACGCCGCCTTTAACAGAGCTGGCGTGTGCACCACAGAGGACAGGGACACCTTGCACATACAAATGTCCTGAAACGGTGCTCAGCTCAAGGGAATGGGCACACTCTGCACGCTCCTGCTCGTTTGGGCTGAGTACCTCAGGGGCTGGCAAGAGGTGCTGCTCTTGCTGCTACATGGCTGGTGGCATATGTAGGAGCTCTGCAAGCACAGAGTGGCTAAGAGTTGCTCCCTTCACCCAGGACAGAGGAAAACCTTTGCTAGAGGTGTCTTGCTGAAAAGCAGTTTGGCTGCAAGTGATGCCACCTCTGAATTTATATAGTAGTTTTACATGACACTCAAAAAAAAATCTCTTTTGGACATTTCAAACCAATTTTTTTCCTATTTTGCTTTCAAAATGAGTGTAATTTCATTTGGGCGAATTCCTTCAATTTTAAAGAATATGAGAAAAATTTCAACATGATAAGTGGGTTGAAAACTGTTTTGGTTAAACATAAAGCCTTCTTGTTACTTGGGGTTTTTTCGTCTCCATTTGGCAGAAGGAAAAGCAGAATAACTTTTTGTCAACCTGAAAAATATTTTCTTTGCCTTTCCAGTCTGTCAAGCAAACCAAAGATAATCAATTATTCACAGAGCTTTGGTCTGCTATTGTTTGATTGTCAGTTGTTGCTTTGGAGAGCATTCAAAAATGCCCCTCCTGGTAAATTTGGGCTTTGTTGTTCAAGATCCTGGTTCTGAAAAGCACTCAGGGCAGGCAGCCTTAACCTGCCTTGGGGTCAGGTTTTATTTGTGTCCCCTGCGCTTTATTTGTGTGCCCAGCGCTGCTGTAGCATTGGCCAGGGTTCCCCCTGTCAGCTGCTGCTGGAGGTGGGCTGGTGTCTGGTGGTTTGCAGCTGCTCTGGCAAGTGCAGGGAGGCACAGAGTGTGATGTCTCCTTCAAAGGTGGCTTCCCATAAGGTGACAGATGATTTTTCATCCAGAGAAAGCGCTCAGCTCCTGTACTGCTGGCCACAGGTTGTCCCTCCCTAACTGGGCTGGCTCATGCATTTATGCAGACCATAACTAAGACTGAGTTATGCAGACCATAACTAAGACTGAGGCCTGGAAACTAATCATAGAGTCATGGAATCATAGAGTGGTTTGGGTTGCAAGGGACTTTAAAGATCATCTCGTTCCATCTCCCCTGGCATAGGCAGGATGCCACACTCCAGATCAGGTTTCTCAGGACCCTCTGCAACCTAGCTTTGAACACTTCCCAGGATGGGGCATCCACAACTTCTCTGGGCAGCCTATTCCAATGTCTCACTACCCTCATAGTAAAGAATTTCTTCCTAACATCTAATCGAAGTCTCTTCTCTTTTAATTTAAAACCATTCTCCTTTGTTCTATCACTATGTGATAGTCACATAGCAGTGCAGAAAATGGGAAACCACTGTCCTCTATGCACACACACCTTCCCTTTGGAGAAATGCTATCCCTACTGACCTGTCTGAACAGCTGCCCGAGTCTTTGCTTTGATCTGTGCATTAGTTTGTGTGATGGAGAGATATAAAAACCTGCAGTATTCTCACAGGGTGTTTCCAGGACATAACCCATGATGGGGAGCAAGGGAGAGCATGGAAATACCTTCAGAAGAAGGTGTTGGAGAATGTTAGTATTTATATAAGAGGCAAGGACGGATGTAGAAGGATGACCAGCACTGCAGGGAACTTGGCAGTGTGTACACACTTAACAACTCCATCACACACAAGCCCAAGTGATCAGCTGCTGTCAGGGAGGGTTGTGTTGTTTTATTTTCACTCACATCCACAGTTTATTTCACTCCTTCCCACTTCTTGACCTAGGGCTGGGGTGGTTTAGGCTCCTTCTCAGAGAAATGCTGGAGCCTTGCTATAAGAGTTGCCAAAGGATTTGGTGGGGTGGTTTTACCAACCAGTTTTTTATCCTGAATGTCTTTCCTTGCCACTTTTCTTTCTGCCTCATCATAGAACTACCCCATCAGGGATCTCACCCATGAGGTTGTGGTCAGCCTAGCTGAAGCGTGTGTGGTGTTCTCTCTCCCTGGAGCCTCCCAGGAGCTAGAGGTAGCAGGGCAGATCCCCTGCACTTGGGGTCCTGAAGCCATACAGAAACTGTCTCTAAGTTCAGAGTCCTCAAAAATCACACTGCACCAATGAAAGAGCCAATAACATAGTCCCAAGTGAGCAGGTTTCACATGCAAAGCCTGAGATATGAGAGATCTGTGTAATGGGTGGCATTTACCCAGCAGAAGAGATGGCTTTGCAAAAGCCTTTACAAGTCCAGATAAAAAAGGGTAGTGCTTAATATTAGTAGGTATGACACAGAGACCACCAAATGTGTCAGCTGAGGCAGAATTGATCTTCGTGCCAGCTGCCAGTGTCAGGACTAAGACGTGAGATAGGTTCATCTAAGTCAATGCTGATGTCCATGAGATGTACCCATCCTGACCAGCAACTCGTGTTGCTAGATGGTTTGGGATGGCTGCAGAGGAGTCAAAATACTCTGTGGGGGTTGCAGAGGTGGTCCCCTGAGTACCCATGTTTGGCTGAATTAGTAACTCCTTAAAACGCAGCCAGCTCTACTTCAGCCAGCATACACAGGGACAACTTGATCAGAAAAGGACCCCTTCCAAAACCAGGAGACATGAATCCCATTTTCAGCACATTATTTCTCAACACAGAGCTCTCCCCACCAAATCTTCCCTCTCTGGGTTTCCTTCCCCCACTAGTACACATGCGTGTTAAACATGTAGTCCCTCCTCCCTTTGCATTATTAATGTGAGATGGTTTATGCCTCCAAGCTATGTTTATTATATCCATGTGCTGCGGATGTGTGTGAGAGGAAGATGAATAGAGCCCTGCTAATGTCTAACAAATGCCGAGCACCATTCAGAGATCTCTTTCTGCTGCTGCAAGACACTGCTAAAGAAGAGCACAATTTACTCCTTCTCTCAAGACCTCACTAGCTATTTTCCAGCCACAGGAATGTTTCTCACCACAAACACAAGGCATTGTTTTTTTTTGAGTTAGAAAGCCTAGAGAAAACATGCAGCTTTCTTATATTAAAAAAGAACCAGTCTGCCCTCTCTTCTGCCTTTGAGACTCAAAGGATGGCACTACAGAGGCTGTGTAAAAAGGAAGGCCATCTCTAGGCTAAATGAAGTGCTGTAAGAAACAAATCAAGCTGGGAGAGGTCTGGCTGAAAAAGCCATTCTAAATTGGGTTTTGTAGTTTGTGCCTCAGCTTTAGGTCCCAGTTCTCAGCTATGGTAAATTAAAGGCCTCGTGCCCAGTTGTGTCAGTGGATGCTTGCGGCTCAGCAGGATTTTAGTCCAGATTGCTTTTTTATTTCTTGTGCTTCCAAGGAAGATAAGTTAAGATTAAAATTGTGTCTAAAGCCCCAAGCCACAGCTCCACTGTCCATTACACAAGTATAAATCTACAGCAGCACGGAGCTGGGACTGCTATTTACCTATGACACTCCCTCTCTGAATGGATATCCATGAACACTCACTCGTATCATGACTTTAAAACACACCAAGCAGAGATAAATCCGTAAATGGATATTTATTGCCATAGAAAACAGATGGCAGAAGACAAAGCTCCCATGTTCTTATCCCAAGCTGCAAGCACTTAAAGAATGCAGCAGGAAACGTCATTCCTCCTATAAATAAATTTCACTTGAGAAGAGAAAACCCAGGGCTGAAAAAAAAAGTCAGTCTTTCTGCTCTGCAGGCCAAGTCTGAGGCAGGTTTTCCCACGCTACTCTGCGTCTTATGGTGACCTTTGCTTTTGGCAAGAGAGGAGATTGCCTCCAAGAAAATCCAGCAAAAGGGTTCAAGTACGTCTTGCTGCTGTACAAACCTAGCAGAACTTTTGTTATTCAGCATTACTGATTTTGTAGTAGACAAAGCATAATTCAGCATTCAGCTTGTTATTAATAATTTTTCTGGGATGGATTCAAGAGCAAAGTGGTGGGAAACGTCGCACACCGAGGGCCGTAGCGCTGTGTCTAACGGGGTGAAACAAGGCAGATCATGTAGCATTCACGGTGGAGTGGTCCTTGTCTATGAAACTCTTCGTGCAAGCTCTGTGAGTGATGCTGTGAAAATTCACTCTGACATCACGACTAGGCAAGCTGATCTTTCCAGTTCACGATATATTCTTGAAAACTCTTACACTGGCATGCAGGTGCTACAGACCTTTGCTTAGCACCTTCACTGACAATTTTGGACAGGTCTCTTATCTTGACATCATCACTACTGATCTGATAGACAGCCGAGGGGACAACAGAGCTACTCAGATACTGTGGTTAACAAGCAAACAGTAGATATTTAAGTGCAGAAGTTGCCAAAGACAGAAGGAAGACCTTGAAGCAAGGAAATCCTGTTGTCTTAGCTTTTTTCTGGAAGTTACTCAAGTTGCAAGGTAATGAAATATTATTCACCAGCCCTACAGACAAATAATTGTATCCAAATAAAGAAATGAATGAGGCTAAACTTAAGTAGCAAAGCTGTCACCTGGGTAATGCTCTGATATAATCACTTGTGACTGCTGAAACATCAATTTTATCTGTTTCATCTGAGCTTTATCTTTTCTGACCTGTTCAAAAGTATTTTGGTGGAATTGGTTTAATTTGAACTTTACCTAGACAGATAAATGCTTAGTGCACCTCTCAGGTGTCTGGAAGTTGTAATATTTTGTGACACTTCTAAAAGGTGTAACAAATCAAAACAGACTTCTCTGTGAAACGGGTCAGGAACTGTGCCAGACTTCATCCCCCCAAAAAGCACACAGGTTAACAGTGCAAGAGGTGAGAGCAAGGCAGAGGCTAATGGATAGTGACTGGTGAACTCTTAAGAACCTGGAACTAGGGTATTGCTCAAATTGGCTTTCAAATGGTTGGCGCTTAATTGAATTATTGAACGCTCTTGAGGCCTGGAGACCTCACGAGCACAGTCTCTTCTGTGAAATTTCCAGTGCTTCAGATTCTTATTTTGATGAGAAAATGAAAAGCTTTTTTCATTACAATTTGGCATTTGTTTCTTTCACATTGGCCAAACCCTGGGAGAGAAAGTGCAGGCCAGGGGACAAGAGGGCAAGGGCAAGCAACAGTGGTGGGGAGCCAGAAATGAGCCAAATGTTTTGGATTCGGGTAAAGGGAAGAGGGGAATCACATGAATCCAGTTATACAGTAACCCCTTGCTAATTCACGGTTCACTATTAGCAGCTTCAATACATTGTGGGGTTTTTCCCCTGACTTTACCAGATTTACTGTTTTTACCCTATTTACCCTATTTACCTCTACTTCGCAGATTTCACTTACCGCGGCATCTTTCTGGTACCAACCTCCTGCAATATTCGAGGGATTACTGTCATCCTTTGGAGGGGGTGAAAAAGCTCCTCTAGTCCTTTTTGGCTAGTAAGTTGACTCAAAGGGCTTTTCCAGGTAGCTGGTGCCATGCCCAGATCATACTCCTAGCAACTCAGGAGTTGTGATGATTTACCCCCAGAGAAGTTTACCTCAAGGTAGAGCTCTACAGCCCCCAAGGTAAGAACTTGCCAAATCAACAAGGAGGTTCCTGGAAGGGCTTTTCCATGCAGGGACTGTGTTTCTGTGCAAGGTCAGCTACTGACAGATAATGGGAAGTGGCAGCTTGGGTGTTTGAAATATCTTGCAATCCTTCCCATCCTGAAGTCCTAGTCCTGACTCATATTCTAGCCAGGATTTAATCCCTGGAAGGACTTAGACATGCCTTCAGCTGGGGAAAGTCCAGATTTTGTCATTTCATGATCTGTAGAAGAGATTGTTTAAATATTGCTTCAATTTCCTGAACTAACAGCATCTTCAGACATCAAGTGCAAAGTATGACACATGTCTTTTTCCAGTTCTTAACTTCTTGACCAGTCTTTTCATTTGTTTAGATCAAGATAATGTCAGAGTATGAACAAAACCCAAAACAAAACAGTGGATGAGCTGCAAACTTTAACCTCATGGAACTTTCACTCATTTTCACTCCATTTTCGCTCTAGAGACTTCTTTAGTCCAGATAAGACACCAACAGAAGCCTGTTAAACACCAGCAGTGACCTTAGTGAGGCTCACAAGCACAAGGGCCCTCCTCAATCATCCTAATTACAATCATGAAAGAGGCTGGTCTGATCAAAAGGAAATTGTTTGTGTAGGTAGTCACATAGTTCCTATTTTGCTGATTCAAGGTCAGAAAGTTGGATTTAGATTTCAAACACATTTCCAAACTTGTGGTCAAACTTTCTGTCTGAGCTTAACATATTTCCTGGTGAAGTACATATTATCCTCATTGTCTCAATCATTTCTAACGGCTTCAAAGAAACGGTGATTTTTCATTGCACCAGCAAATAGATATGAGTGATTCTCATGCTTTAATTTTCCTTTTTTTTTAACCCCCCGATTGGGACCAAAGTATCACACTTTCCAAATTGCACAGGCAAGGAGTGCAATTAGTTTCCACTTCCCAAAGATACCACATGAAAAGCTTTTGAAAAGATAATGGACTGGAAATGACACCATTTAGTCACCCGCACACTCTCTACAATCCAGCTGTATTTCTAGAACATATTTAGAAGGTGCAATTAGGGTTGCACATGCTTTGAAATAAATGAGCAAATTTCTTAACTAAGGTTGAAATTCATTTTAGTACCCTTTCTATAAAAGCCACCAAGTCTTGATGGGGTGGGACCATGGATATCTATTTTCTCTCCAGGTTGTGCATCATCACAGATAAGGTAAACTGAGTGAAACAATAGCTAAGGGCTGGTAACCTGCAATTAATGTTGATGCACTGAGCATCTGCCCTATGGGGATCTATGTGCAGAACAAGTACCATTTTACTGTTTTCCCATTTTAGTTCAGAGTAGAAATCCCTTCAAGAGTGAAGCAAATCAGCCTTAACTCAAAAGTTCCCGGCCACAGGGAATTTCCACCCTGCCAGCTCCCAACAGATGAGTGACGGGATGTTTGGACATGAGTTTGTTTTGGACAAACTCATCTAAGAGAGATTAAAGGTAGAGGAGGCATGGTCCTCTTGTAGATGTGTGTGTTCAAAGAGCTGGAGGGATTGTCTTAACCTGCTCCAAGGACAGCCCCATCATGGCCATCTTCTGGAACAGTCTCCCACATTTATGTGTTTGCAGGCTGTGGGTAACATACCAGAAGCAGATCATTGAAAATGTATCAATGGCTTCATAAAATGCCAGAGACCTCACCAGAGTCCAGGGCAGCCGAGGAGTTACAGGACCGGATCCTGTACTTCCACCCTCTCCAAATGCCTCTCCTTCATTGCAGGATAGATCTAATCAGGCATTCAAAGCATTATGTATCTCATATCAGTTTCTCTGCATAAATGCCTGTATTTACTGCATCTGAAAAGAGATGCTGAGATCTGCCTAGGTAAGAGCACTGTGTGATGCTTAGGGGAAGAGTACAGATCAATGTGTTCCCCTGATTAGTGTGATCCATGAGAAATTACCACTATTCAGAGAGGAGAATTCCAGTGTAATTTCTGTCCTCCGCAGTACTCAAAAAAAGCTCTTCAACATCTTTCTTTTATTAATTCTTTTGATATAGATTCCATAGCTACAGTACATCTCTAACCACAAGGTTTGTCCTGCATTGGTTGCAATATTATCCATGATGCTTTAGAGCATCTTAGGAAGATGAATGGAGATGGCCACAAGTGACTTTCTGTCTCTCAATCTTCTTTTAATTCATCAGCAAACAGAGGAAGGAGGATGATCAAGGCTAAACTCTACAAGTAGTTTATGCTCATTAAAGGTCCAGATTTTCACAGAAAACTGATAAAAGTGAGTTGCCAATGCTTCACAGGCTCTCCTTTCCTCAGAGCTGAGTTCAAAGCTGTTACTGTTGCCTGAGGGCAGAGCTTGGAGTTCCAAATACAAATCTGAAAATACTGTCCAAGAAAATCTGTCAAGGCTAATATGATGGATGGGCTATTGCAGGAGGGGAGCTTGGCAATCCTACGTCACAAAATTGTTCCTCATAAGATTTTACATATTACAAGACATTGATCCTCTGCAGATCTCTGCAAGACCCAGCCAGCACAGTTGTTCCCACTTGGTAGCCAAGATACTTTCAGGGTAAAAGCCAAGGTGAGCTGCCAACACCCTTCAAATCAGGGGGTATTTGATGCAGGATCAAACTTCAGGGCTCCTACTAGCTGGAAGTACACATCCACATCCTCTTCCTCCCTCTCCAGCATCTCTCCACCCAACCCATGCTTGCAAACCACACCAGAGACTGGCAGGAGACTTTCTAATTTTCAGAATTTCCACTCTGAAATGTTAGAAAGCTTCCTTCTTCCATTCTGGGCTTTATTGTAATGCAGGCATGATGTATCCTCCTGTAAACTTTCAAACGCACCAATAGTGGCAGTTTCCTGCAGAGGAAAAATTATTTGCTTCAGTTACAGCAAGTGGGAAGCTGGCCAAGAAGAGTCATAAAACCAGAGGACGTTGATTTTTAAAAGCACAATTATGTTAGTGCATTCCAATGTACCCAATCAGTCACCGGAGAGCGGTTAAAGTGGCCCTGGGGCCAACCTCCAGCTTCTGGAGAATGGTGTCAGGGGAAAGATAATGAGGCTGATGCCAACAGATGACCTAGCCCCTTTTCCTGACAGTCACAGCAGACTGTGTGGTGCTGGCCAGGCTCTAGGTTGAAGCAGCATTTTGAAAACTTTTCATTCCTGAGCTTTGTTTCATACTAACCCATGGATGCTGTTATCCACCCCAGACTGGAAGGGAAATTGCTGAAAGATCCAGAACAAGGGTGTAGGCAGGAAGAATGTTTTCCTGCAAAGGCCAAGAGATATTGTGGGGTCTCTGAACATCCTTTTGCAGTGTCCAGCATCAGTGTTATCTCTGAAAGCAGCACCTTTTTCTCCACAAGACCTCTGTTTAAGGGGCTCAGGATGAAGGAATCCCATTTTTGAAGGAAGAGAGCAAAACATTTCTGAAATCATCACCTTTTAGAGAAAATGCAGATTGAAACTCACAAATCCAGATGTCCTGAATCACTTGGAGATGGATCAGGTATCTTGTGCAAACCAGGATATCTACCACCACACTCTTGCACTCAGCCCCTCTCCTGTGAGTTCAGCACTTTGCAAGGATAGACTGCAGGACTGACCTCAAATTCCCCAGGCACCAGCCTCTGAGAAACCTTCCGTTGGTTCTGTTTCATAATAATTGCCGTTCAGGAGGCTCTGACCAACTCTCCCTCCCCGTTCCTAGTTTGCAAAGCCAAGAAATACCAACATTAAATGGTCCACGTCCTCTTATCCTGGAATGAACTGACCATGTCTGGTCGTACAGGGACAGAGCACAGAATACAATCTACGTGGGCTTTGCTTTCCCATGACAAGTTTCCCAGTCAGAGCTTGAATAAACATGAGGTCATCACCAATTTATAACTGCAGAGATTTATGGCCCTTCTGATCACATTTTTATAAAAGCAGCAATAAGTTTTCATTTTTGCTATTCTGCGCATACCTTAATTGCTCTCTGTCAAAACCAAACACCCTGTTTTGAAATCAAACAGTTTCACAGCGGGCGTTCCATGCCAACACAGTGATTCTTGCTTGACTGGACCACTGCTGCTTTCAGTGTTGATTTTGGTGGAGTTCAGGCATAAATCTTCCCAAAGAGCATTTCTCTCATTGCACAGAATAAGAGCCCTATTGTTACAGCTACGATACATTTGAGACACATCTGCATTGCTCTTTAGAACAAGGCAGACACTTAATGGGGCTGTTCTCATAGCTGAGAATCCTTTTTCGTCTCCTTTTCAGGATGGAGCAAAGTAGTCCCAGGTATTATACCTGAGGAAGGTGAGGGTGGTGGGGTTGTTGCTCTCTTTCTCCTCTTTTTCGCCGAGCAACGTCTTGGAGGAGTGTTTACATTTAAGTCTAGGCAAAAGCATGATGCCAGAAATGTGCAGTCATTTTTGCTCCTCCCAAATCCTGAAATAAACCAAATGAGGTGAATCAGGATCAACTTTAAGTCCCTGGTTCTCTCAGACAGACACCTAGGCTATATGAAATTTTGCCATGCTTTGCAAGGTTTCTTGGCTTTGTCAAGTGATGCCTGACCATGATAAGACTGAACCGCAATCCCTACTCCTGCTGTCAGGATCCTTCAGAGGTTGTTCTTCAGCTCACATGTGCATGGTTTACCAAGGGCAACAGACCACACACTGCTGGTACTGTCCGTGGAGTGAAGGCAGTGGTGCAGACACCAAAAGCAACTCTCTCTGTCCTAAACAGAAATGGAGTGGGAGGCAAATAAGGGCTACATAAGAACAAGAGCCATGAGTGTAGATCAAAAGACCTCCTGGCCCATGGGATCTTTATGTTTGGGCAGGGATTGTGCTGTGTCTGAGCTGCGTCTGGAGTTGTGGAGGGTGTGTGGGACCTACAGGAGAGGGCATAGTGTGGCATTTCAGGCTGACACAGAGGGCTGGTGGGAACTGCCCAGAAGAAATGAGAGCAATCTTGCATGTGGTTCAAAGCAGATTGCATGGATAAACTATATGGCTCTAAGCAATGCAGAAGTGAATTTATTTCAACAACATGCAGCTATTCAACTTGTGAACAACATTAGATGGGTTTTGATCACTGCCTTTTTTTCTGAGCTACTGTGGCGCTTGGGCAGAACTTCCAAGTTCATCATTCTCCTAAAAGTTCCTATATTTGTTTTTCTTAGACTTGAGACTTCTTTAAAAAAAAAAATCTGCCATATCCTTCAGCTGCAAATGATTTAATAGCTCTTGGCTTTGTGTGATCTGAATATTTTCTTGTTCTCTTGCTCTGCAGCTGTGACCTACTTAATTACAAGCAGGAAACAAACCCCAGAATCATTAGACTTTCTGCCTGGCTTGAAGAAGAGGAAAAAATTAAAAATCTCATGTTGTTAAATACTAGGATGTCCTTCTTAATAACAGGAAGTTAAGCTCCAGATAACAACAGTGAACATTTGAATTCTTTGTGCATCAAGATAAGAACAGCAAAGAGCTTATGGGTTGGATTTTTTATGGCATGGATGTTTGGGGGGCAGGGAAATGGCAACCACTTCTAGCAGCCAAAATGGGAATGAGTCATAACTTTCTAAATCAAGAGTGTAAATCCTCTTTGTTTTAATTTCTGATGGCTTCAGCCTGCTCTGTCCATAGAGACAAAAGTGACTGACTTGCTGCTTCGATCGAGCAGCTTTTGATCTATTTTATCCTCTTTTCAGGAGGGGTATGAGCAAACAAGCTAGACAGTGAGTTGGGATCCCTCATGGCAAGTCATCAGGTTGGAAGACAGAGTGTGGGGGAGTTTAATTAACTACTCTCCAGCTCTGCAGATGGAGTCTCAGCGGCTATTTAAACCTCCTAAAACTCAGTTCCCCGTCTGGAAATGCTGGTGGTTCCGTGGGTGTAATAGTAGCTGTAGAAAGCAACCAGAAAAAAGAAATGCCAGAAATGCCAGCCTCTGTGACTGGCTGTCCCATGGGCACTTCAGTCCTCTTGTCCCTATTCATCCACAGCTTTGGTAGCATCTCAATAATACAAATGTCCCAGTGCATCATGAAGAACTAGAAGCTAATATTTGTTCAGGGTTTTAAACCAACCAGGAACAGAAGTGCAAGTTACCATCTTCTGTCAATTGTGCATGCATTCACTGTAGATGGCATGGATCCAGGGCTGTTCTACAACACAAATGGAGATTTTCCATTAGCACAAGCCACGGGAGTCTACATTTCAGGAGCAAACAGGGTAGAGGTCAACTGATGCTCTACTGAGAAGGCCTAACTCGTCCCAGCTGGGGAGATGTTCTCAGCATGAAGATCTGCTGCAGTACAGTAATCCCCTTCTGTTGACTCCTGTGTTTCCCATTTGCAGATTAATTGTTCTGTGGTAATCGAAACAACCAAAGTGCCCCATGTGAGGCAGCCCCAGTACAGATGTCATGAATGAGTGTGCAAGTGTGTGCATGCACGCTGCTTTGTGGAGTTAGCAGCTCAGTGTGGCTCTCTCTGGGACATCTCTCTCCCACAGTCAACAGAGCCATCCTCTTCCTCCACACCAGCCTCCCTGCATGCATTTAGCATCGCCTGGATGTGTACAGCAGTACTCCCACAGGGAGCATGTACGTGCTTAAGCTGTCCACCTCAGGGAACATTTATTTACCCATAGTTATGTTCATTTTGATAATCAATGTAGGAGTTTTTGACACGGAGGGTACATTATCGATCCAAGATATCTTAAGGATTTCTATGTATTGCTGTGTGCCTCCCATGGAACATGGACCAGTTGGCTTTCTAGAAGACTGAACACTTATTTATTTTTTAACCTAAAACAGTTCCCCTGAGATTTTATGTAACCTGACAAATGTCAGTGAATTAATCTACTGAGCAAATGGAGACCCATAAAGTTATGTGACTTGTCCAATGTTGCTTAAGAGACTGATGACTTTTCTAGATGGCTCCTCATTTACACTCTGAAGGTTATATTTGTCCTGCTTGCTTTTCCTCTCTGTCCAGTGACAATTACATCCTAACCAACACCACCAGTATTTATTTGTAATGATCTTCTAAGGAGCTTCAGTATAAATTATATATGTGTTCTTTAACTTATGGAGGAGCAGGCATTCCAACCCATAAGCAAGATCAAACATGAGAAATCTGGACTAGTGGTTTTCTAAAATATGTTCCCTTTGCCCTCCACCTTTTTAACGAAATGCTCACTCTTGTCTGTGAACAGAAAGGACTTTGTATCAGTTGTTGAATGCAGTGAGTGTTACCACTGGGTCTGAATCAGGCAGATACTTAAATATATCTGCAGGATAAGTTTTAAGAAAATGTCCTGCTGCAATGGGCCATTTGTGCTGTGTATAGTCTTGTTTTGCATGGATATCAAGGCTGCCCTTCATTAAATTGTCCATAATGCCACAAGGCAGAACTGCAGACTGACTTTTTATGAGCCACCAGACCTGTCCCCCTTCCCAGGCAAATAGTACAGTTAGGAGACACCTGAAATGTGAGGCAATGTGTCCTCCAAACCACAGTCAAGGTCATTTGGACAACCTGACCATCATCTGACAAGGAGTAGGAGGCACCAGCTAAGTGTATAATTCAAAATTATATGAACAGAAAGGTAACAGGGGAACCTCTCTTAAAGAATGGGTTGGGTTGGAAGGGACCTTAATGATCATCTAGTTTAAACCTCCAAAGGCAAATACCTGCTCCAGTCACTAAAGGAATAAGCAAAAGCCTGAAACAAGAAGGGTGGGTGCGTGACTTCTGTGAACAGTCAGGCGTGTTTGATCTGCAGTCTGAGATTCAGTGCCCACCTGATGGGCACAAACACAGGCTTGTCTCAAGTTTGTATTGTTTCACCCCGAACCTTGTCAGAGGCTATTTTAGACATGGGTGAATAACATAGAAAGAAAACAGCTCAGCTGCTGGATGAGCTTTAAGTTGTTCCCTGTTCATACATGTCTCCTAAGCCAGCTGTGATTTTTTTGTTTCTGTTTTCTTCTGGCCGAAAGTAATTCTCCCAAGTATTTCTAGACATAATAGCAATGAGCATGGTGATGAACCTTGTGGTGATGGGCGTGTGCAAGCATGTGCTGCTTTGATTGGACACCCTGGTCACAGGATGTTACAGTCCCCAGCGGGATCAGAGTTAATCATAAGCCTGGGTTTCCAAAGTGAATAATCGTATTTAAGATCTCACCATTCACTTTCTGTGTATGTTCTGCACTATTTCCTTAATACATTGTCCTGACCTACATCCCCTCCTGCAGATTCATTCACCGCAGTGTTCATGGAGAAAGAGGATTGAATAGCAAATCTCTGCACAATCTCTTTCACATTTCTGCATAGTAGAAGTGAAAATCACTTTAGCTGGTGGAATATTAGGGACAAGTACAAGCCCGGCTTTATAGGATTCACCTATTTTTAAACCTTGTTAAATCGCTAACACAGCTTACTTCAGGAAATGAAATGTGTATGATTTGAGGATATGACATACTCTCCTGTGTCAGTCAATAAAAATCTCTCTAAAGTGAGGACACGTACAGCCTTATGCAGAAGGAGCTGCTGTTCACATAATGATAATACTTAGCACTACCAGAGCACTTTACATTTTCAAAGAGCTTTAGAAATGTTATGATCAAGGTGGATGACTGGAATAGTAAATTTTCATTTGGTTATTACTGTGAAGCAGCAGCTCATTTCATTATGGAACATTTTAGGCCATATGGACTTGTGAGAACATCTTGAGGAAATTGGCCAGGATTTCTGACTCATGATGTTCGTCCTAAAATGCATCCAGCAGGGAAATCTTCAGTTTCTTGAATTTTCTCTGCAGGAAAATTTTAAGGCTGTCAACGGTGCCAGAGCAGGGGGCCAGGGGGAGGCTATTCATATCTGTGAGTTTGGAAGCATGTGGTAGGTGAGAGTTAGGAGGTAACTGAAGCAGTGGAGGCACAGGCATCACATCTGCATGGGCCAGCAGATCTTTGGGCAGATCCTTCCAAGTACAGCTTCTTGTCTAACACCTCCAGGAGGTGATGCACAGGTATTGGTACCTCTTCCTCCAAGTCTGGAAAGATTCAGGTATGATCATTGTCCAGGTGTTGCAACTCAGCCAAATTGAGGTTACAATCTTTTAGCAATCCAAAATGGATACGAAGTCAACCCTTAGTTAATCAAAGCGCTCAGCAGACCCAGTATGGACATCCATACTGTATTTGTTTCCTTTGCTTAGAGTATATATGGTGTATGATATAGCCCTCAAGATCTCAGGATTTGCTTCTTCAACTCAAATCCCATTCCTCGCTCCTTTTAAAACCCTTCCTTCAGAGTGTTCCTTATACAAATAAAGTACAAACCTGGCAAGGGTACAAGAAATAAAGCCAATAGTATTCTGTCCTTGCGGTTCGGGAAGCTCTCACTGGACACATAGAAACCCTCCATGATCTCGCCTTGGGTGGCAGTCACATGTCAGAGGAAAGACACCCTTGGTTTGGGTGGAAGTAGAGCACTCAGGTTTTCAAGTGCATTTGGTGCCCAGCGTCTATCAGGAAATCTTGTGAGAGTCAGTGGTTCAATGCAGTTACAAGAGGGAAGTTGCTCCAGTATGTCCCCACCAAGGGCCTTGGCTGTGCCTGGAAACATGTGAAGGAATGTTCCATTACTTGGCAGTGGGGCATCTCTAACTGTTCCATCGTATTAGCCACAAAAATGATGTGCCATTAAGGCAAAAGGAGAAAAATGTAACTAGTTAAATATGTATCTCAAAAAAATATCTCCAACGTAAGAAGGCATGAAGCTGCAACATAAAAGGGATCTTCAGGCACAAAGGTCTAAACAACATTAATCCTCTTTATATTATAGAGAAATAAAGATCAAAAAGAGCCATGAATTTGAAATAGAAGCTAAAAGACCATGTTGGGTTGAAGCTGCAGGGACAGTTGGGGCCATATGTGGAACAGAAACAGGATGTTTCTGGTATGTCTACAGCAAGCTCAAAGAAAAGTGCCTTCTACCCAGCACATCCTTCTTTCAACACCCCCAAGTACATCCATACCCATTGGAAAGTGGTGGGTAGAGATTTACTCTAGAGCATGCTGGAAAGAGGAGCTGAACTCCTCTTTCCAGGGCCAGAATGTATACAAAGACAGACACGGATCCATCTCTTTAAGCTCACATTGCAGGCAGCATCCACCCACACCAGTGCATGGCAGAGATTTGCAGGATCTGGAGTGAGGAGGAGCTGCCTGCTGGGTTTGGGTTGGGAAATCAACCCCCAGCCTTCCAGAATCAGTGACAGTCCCTTGAAACAACACAGCAGCCCAAGGGATTTGGGGTTTTCTCCTTTTTTTCATGGGAAGTAAGGAGCTATTTTTATACCATAGAAACAGCCTTTGGACTGTCAGTAAAACGTGGGAGGTTTCATAGTAAATGTTTTGGCTGACATTTTCTCAGAAACAGTAGGAAATAATCAGCACATAATTAGAGAGGAAAAGACCTGCAAATGTCCATAGATCTATGTAAAGTGCAAAGGGCTTTTTTTTCCCCCATAATTGACCTTAGTGAAGGTGAAGTTGAGCGTGTTTTATAGAATTATAAGATGATTTTACAGAAATTATTCAAAGGGTACATGAGCAGAAGAGCCAAGTTTCTGATTCTCGGTAATTTTTTCCTCTGTCTTCTGCCATTCCCTATTGCAATGTCCCCTTCTGACCTTTTTGGATTAGAACACATTCTTTGGCGTCTCCCTAGGAAAGAGCTTTTTTGGTAGTGTATCCCTTGACTCTGGAGGAGATTGGTCATTTTCGCCTGAGAAACCTCCATGGTTGCAATTCCCCCAGAAGCTTCAAGGAGGGATAGGTAATCTGTACTCAGGCAGCTTTTACCCTCTCAAAATTATGTGTCTGATTAGCAGGAAAACCTCCTCAGGAAACCAAACAATCTGCTCTAATCATGAAGGTAAATCTACCCGCTGAAATGTTCACTGGGCCTTCTATAGGCTCAAGTGACTCCTAAGATGACTGCTCCAGTCTATCAGTTAAATAAATATATAGGAGAACTGTTTTCAGAAAGTCTGATTATGTCATCAGCCAAGTGAAAGGGCTCCTTCAGAGCTGCCCTCATCTGTTGAGTAATTACCAAGTTGGGACAGGGGCCTGAAGTCTCCTTTTGACCATACGGAAAGACTAGATGCACATATGGGGTAACTAATTATAAAACTGTGGTATGTCCTCCATTTCCCCTCCTCTTCCCCTTCCAGAATACCAAAGTGGTTAGGTCACATCCCAGAGCAATCACTTGCTACAGTTTCTTTCCCCCCCTCTGTTTTCCTCTATCAAGCATTTCTTTATTTTCCTCTCTTGTGCTTCCAGGCAGAAATCTTATATATCAGGCTGTAGCCTGGAGCAAATATTGTCTAGTCAAGCTATATATATATGTATATCCTTTTTTCCAAATGAGTCTTTATAATGGAGATGTTCCTGGTCTTTTGTCTACATTGCTGCTGACAGCCGTAGTGTGTTACCAACTTTACAAGAATGGGTTGGGTTAAGAGGTGATGCGTGTAGGGAGATCACAGCAAGTGCTGGACATCAAGAAAACAGGCAGGGAAAGAGGGAGAGGAGGAAGGAAAGCTGCACTTTACAGAATTAATAGCTTCTAACCAGTTTGAAGGAAACATTATTACAATTTTATTACCATATTTTATGAAGCCACTCTAAAAACCAAGTTCTGAAGAAGCAATTAGGCTGAGAACATGAATTTTGCAGCTGTATTTTCCTGGCCCCCCACCTGCCCTGTCGATGAGCTGAAGAGCACCCTTGTGCCATTATCGTCACGCACAGCTTGCTTTGTGTCCTCCAGTCCTCAAAGAACAAATTATGGATGGGGTCATGGTGGGACAGACCTACTGAAAATCAAGCAGATATTAATATTCCCACTCCTTCCCTATCCAGGGAGTTGAATCAGAAAAGACAGTGAGGCTTTGGGGAAATTATGCCTTCTTAGCTCTGCTAAACCAGCAGCTTTAGGAGTTCATGTCCTTCAAGATTTCAGCTCAAACTAGTGTTGTCCTGCCTAGACCTCCAGAAAGTGCCTCCTGGGAAGTGACTCCATGTAGGCATTCTCCAGCTGACTCCTGCCTGCTCCCTTCAAGTCCTGCAGCCTTTTTGTGCACATTCCTCTGAAGGGAGAATGAAAAGAGTGAAAGACAGCACTGACAGGCAGCTGTCGCCAAGGGCACTGGCTTGCGATGTGCCTTCAAGAAAAATACTTCCACCTCAGTTTCCCCACCTGATGAATGAATATGTAGAAGAGGCATTCATGGGATTTAGTTGAAAAATGCCTTGCAACACAACTGCATGATTTTGTGGTCATTTAACTGGACTGCAAAATCCTCATGTTGATAGTGTATTTTCACCCTTACTGGACCAGTTCCCTTAGCTCAACTCATCACAGATGTTGACAGCATTGAAGTCTCCACCCAGACAAGCTGCTTCTGAGGGGAAGCAGTCAGGGAACTGATCTATTCTCAATGCTTATTTTAGGAAGGGATGCCAGAAGTGAATTTTTGTATTCATAAACAAAAACGGGTGTTTTGCCGTACAGCTCAGATGGAGAAAACTGTATTGCATTCTCCTTGTTCAGATGAAACCCACCCTTATGAATGTGAGCTCACCAAGGGTTAAAAATATGTCCACGATCGCTGAATCAGGCTGATTTTAAAAGGCCATTGTTTAATCCATGCAACTTTCCAAAATATCACCCCTTGGGTAAATAAGGTGCTCTGCATATCGTTACATAGTTCTCATGTAAAGATTAAGTTCCCTTCTGAGTTTAAAACATAAAAGGGCTCCAGAACAGACAGTTGGGTGGGACTAAGACTGAAATATAACAGTGCAATGGTGAGTCAACACCCAAAACAAAAGGATGCATGTGGTAAAGCTGCCTTCTCAGATGTTCTTTGGGAGTGTTTGAAAGAGTTAAGCCCAATACTGGAATGTCTTGGGAATGTTGGCAGACGGAGAGTGAGTGGCTTTTTTCTTCCCTCTGGATGGAGTCCCAGGACTGAGCATGCAAAATTATGACTTTGGAACTGAGTTTGCTTCTTGGTTCTGCAGCGGAGAGCCGGGAGGTGATGCAGTGTTACCAAGAAGCCCTTTGCGAGAGATGTGCAATTGCCGTCCTAAGTCAGGAGAGGTATTTTTACCTCTTCCTTGCTCATCCTTGGGTGCAGCAGGACTCGCTTTGAGAAGATACACAGAGGGAGAAACCACATCCTGAGGGGCGTGTGAGAAGGGAAAAAGACACAGCCCCAAACAGTTTATTTTGGCTGCTGGTTTTTGTTGCCCGTTTTGGTTTGGTGGTTTGGTGGTTGGTGTTTTTTTAACTTGCTTTTTGTTCTCCTTCTTTGATGGAAGCTGCAGTGACTTTTTAACTTGCAGTTCATAAGGCACCTTGGGATTAGCTGGTTGCCTCTGAGCAGGGAATCCAGGGTGATTCACAGAGGGAGCTGGCATGGCTGCTGTGCTCTTTGGCTTTGAAGATCTAGTCTACAGCTGGGACAGCCTGGTGTGGAGCCTGACGTCCCGGGCTCTGAGGACTTGCCGCTTTGGAAACCTGAGGGTCCTGCAGCTCATGCTGAAGCCATGGTGCATTTCCAAAGACGTTTATCAGGTAGGGTTACAAAACACCAGGTCAGACCCTCATATCCCAATGCTGCAGTGGGGCAGACCCACTGGGATTCTTATAGGATCCGGTCCTGTTTCTGTCAATGGCTTTAGGTCCTACACAGGCTCTGGGACAGAGGAGACAGCATGAGACGGGGAGGTGTGGGAGAAGGAACATTTTGATTTGGAGGATGGTGGTGGGGTCTCCCGTGGTGGAACACAGGTCCAAACTCTCCTTCCCACAGACCAGAGGGGAATAAGTGAAAGCAAATTAAAGTTCAGTCTGCTATATCCTCTTTCCTCGAGCTTTATACTCATAAGTTCAACCTTAGTTTTTCTGTGTCTTCATGCTATCCCTGCAGCTGCACAGGAATAATTTATAATTTATCCAGGGGAAAGGATGCCTAAAGGCACCTAACCTGTGGAAAATGGGCATTTACAGGGGGGTTTTAAGCTGCAGTAGCGCTAGTTATTCCTACTTGACTTATGCAATACCTTTTGACTGCTTCATCTTGCTTTTGTTTTACTTGATGTAGGGTTTATGTGGTACAGAGAGCTTTGGGGCTTGGTTGGCTGGCTTCTCTGTAGAGTTACACTAACTGCTTGCAGTTTGAGATATAATGACACAGTTCTAATAAAATATATATTTTCTGAGACTGACTAAACCAGGTTAAATAAACTGAACATAACAGTGAAGGAACTAGAACTGAGTGTCACTTTGAATAGTAACTCGTTCTAGTCCATAGGTGAGTCCAGGTTGCAATGACACTGTAAACCAACCAGTACCCACCTTGCTTGCTTTTTGAATCATCCATAGACAACTGAAGCTAGACATCTATTCTACTGCAGGGACAAAACCGTTAGAACATTCATCATTGCCACAGATTTGTCTAATGCTGGACACTGGAGTGACAGATTGGTATTCGCATTTGGAAAAGGCATTTTCTGCTACTCCCATTTACTTGGTATTTTGCTTTTCCTGTACTTTGGAAATCTCCATGTGTGAAGCCAAGTTGTACAGAAAAAGGCAGATTAAAAGCCTGTAGAAATTGTATGTGTTGGTTAGAGGGAGACCAGGGCAAGGCTCTTAGTAATTTCAGCAAACTTTGAACCAGCTTCAGATCATGCTCTTGTTTCAGCAGACTTCAGTAATAGATTTTATGGGCTTTGGAATTCAACAGATATGGGCAGTATTTCTATTATAAATATTTGTTCCAAAAGACACCCACAGCCATAACACAAACCCATTACCCTGAACTGTCCTGGTCCCACTGACTGACCTGGTGGCCACAGGGCTTGGCTTTGAAAACCCTATGAGAGGTACCACTATGATGGCTTCAAGTGAACCAAGCTGCCCTTCTTGGGCTGTGCTGGGTATTGGCCGGTGTGCATCCACAGCTCAGTCTATGCAGAGGCTGCTTGTGGATGGGGATGCCCCATCCTCTCTCTGCAGCTTGTTTTTGGAATCTGAACCTGAAGCCAATTAGCTCATCTGGACCTGGGAAAGGGGAGGGGGGGGCAAGAGGTCTCAGTGCTGAACCCCTTTTTACAC
Source organism: Pitta sordida (assembly GCA_013390025.1). Lineage (NCBI taxonomy): Eukaryota > Metazoa > Chordata > Aves > Passeriformes > Pittidae > Pitta > Pitta sordida. Next base: position 385,202 of record WEKX01028239.1, on the reverse strand, counting down.
TCCATCTATGTAAAATCATTCTCAAAAACTAAGGAGTTAGCTTTCAGATGTGTTCAGATTCTGATTACAAATAATGTATCCCAGTTTACACACCATGCACAAGGAGATGCTACTGCCCGTGATGAATCCCAGGACTGGTGGGTTTTTAACAGACTCATTCTGTTGTATGCACTGAGTGCATGCCCAAGTGTACTTTTTCCATTACAACATGCACATCCCTCAGCCATCCACCATGGCATGACATCCCATCCCTACATGTTATCCCACTTTGGTAGAGTCACTAATGAAATGGGCCCAGCAAAGGTACCTCCCTTTCCCACCCAAACAAGCATCAATGCAGCCTCACACTCACAGGTCAGAGTGGACTTGAATAGTTGTTAGTTTCTCAGACAGAGTCCAGGAAAAAAAAAGCTCAGAAAAACTATGTCATTGGATTTGTCAATGCCCATGAGCTTCCAATTCTATAGGAGAGGAACTGAAATGATGGGTCAGGTACCAGGAGAGTTGCTGCTGGGTGGAGATTTGTTGGGAAAGGCATCTCATAGCTCATCACTGCGGAGATCCAGCAGCAGTGGTGTTATTAGCAGCCAGCATGACCTGATAGCTAACTCTACACTTACGTATATAAATCCTAAAAGCATTTCCTCCAGTAGCCAGCGTCCTCCAATTTAAATGCTGGCAGGGTATTTTAGTAGAATATTGCTTGGACAGAAAGCCTGACAGTTTAATCACTTCCTAGAGACAGAAACTTCTTGCAATGCTTATTATTTAAATGAGCAAATAAGCTCTTGACCATGCTAGTTTTGGTTGCTACTATATATTAATCCCTGCTGCTGCTACTGCATCTTGAGAGCAAAGCAGATTAGCTGTAGGACCACTGCATTATAGCAGAAACAAAAACAAACAAACAAAAAACCTGAAGAGAAACATTAGTCAACTTCATAAATTTAAGCAAAACTTTTTAATACTCCAATGCAGAGCAGCGTAGCACATATCCAGGTTGCTGGCTGAGCAGGAACTGTGTTGTTGAGCACACACCACTGGGGAAGACTCCACTCCTCTTTTGCATCACCAACCAAGGCCACAGCTGCTTGAGTATGGCTCTGACTTAGAGGCTTTTTTCCTATCCTTGCCTTAGACTGTTGTCTCCTCTATACAACCTTCCAAAACTTAAAATTTCCCTTTTACTGTCCCATTTACAAAATATAACAACTAAGCTAATACTGTACATAGGGTACTGTCCGGATTTATTACCAATACAACAGGCAGTGAACAAGCTCCAGGCATCAACATAATCAGTGTAATTCCCCTTTATTTCTGACAAGGGAGACTTTATTTTCTTGGCTCTTGGAAAATCAGCAGCAATGCATTAGCAGAGGTAGATGGAATAGCAATTTTGGGCTGATACTGGCTGTGGTGGTCAGAGTGGGATCAGAAACACTTGATATTTCAGTCTTCAAGCTGACATGACAATCAGAAGTCTGGACTTGCTCAGGCTGCACTCTGAGCAGTAGTTGTTACAAAATAGGTTAAAAACATAATTTTTTTCCCCCTCATTCTTAGTCTCCAGACTGGATTTGTCTCAGAGATGCTGAGTGACTCCATTTCTCACTGTCTATAAGCAATGCTTTGGTACTCAGGCCATCTGAGAACTAGAAGCTTTTGGTACCCTGAAGCAAGGTGCCATCATCTGTCTCAGACTGCTTTTCTTTTCCTGGCAAATAAATCCTCCTGAAAGTCTGCTTGGATTCCCAGAGATGTATTTGTTTTCCCAGTCTGAACAAAATTCTTGTCTTGACCTGTTTTCGGTGAGGCTAATATTCACCAGTTGCTGTATTTTAATTGTAACGAATTTGTGTTGTATTTTAATTGTGTTTTGTGATCCACCATGTGGTTTTCTGACGGCATGATCGGAATTCATGTGAAAAAGGAGATTAACAAATAATAAACTTCAAGTCAAGGCTTTCAGACAGTCAGTTGTGCAAGATGCCACTGAGCTGTCAGATGTATTTTTACCAATGCCCAGATGTCTGCCTGCTCTGACCTACTAAACAAATGGCCCTGTGAACTAACACAGTGCCTGCTTTTGCAGAAATACTCATATTTCAAGAAGTACTGGGGGAGGGCTGGTTTATTATTATGGGATAGGCAGTCAGTTCTGCATTTTAACTTCCTGAAGATAATTCACTGTTTATTCAATCTCCAAATCCATCAACAAATGTTTTAGTTTCCCGGCTATGCCTGTGCAATGTCAAAGAACATTAGGCAGGCCAGGACCTACATCTTCACTAAAAATGTGTTTATGTGTCTGTCTGTTTAAAATCCCACCAACTGCTCCTACAAAGTCAGAAGCAGACCACTGGATGGAGAGCCATCTCTCAAGGATACCAATCACAGGCATTTAATTCCTCACACACTGTACACAGTAGAGTTCTGTACTTTTTACACACAGCTTCTTATCCACCAAGAACTTGGAAAGACGTTTAAGTAATTTTGCTGCTATAGAAAGTGAGGCAGAAAAGGATGAAATTGCTCACTTCAGGTTATAGACACAAACACAGTATTGTCTTCAGTACCTCTTTGCCCCCCAGATGTCCGGTTACAGGGATTGCATTTAGGGGCTGAATACTCATCTAAAATGAGGAAGACGAGAGGACTTTTGCCATGCAGGTACACAAATTCATGAAATCTTCCATATTTTAGTAAAAAGACTTATTTTTGCTGTTAGGAAGAAATTCTTGGATATTAGGAATTAATTCTTCATTAAGAGGGTGGTGAGGCACTGGAACAGGATGCCCAGAGAAGCTGTGGAACACCCTTTAGGTGTTCAGGGCCAGGTTGGATGGGACTTTGAGCAACCTTCTCTAGTGGAAGGTGTCCCTGCCCATGGCATGAGGTGGGAACTAGATGATCTTTATGGTCCCTTCCAACCCAGACTATTCTGTAGTTCTACTTTCCAGATGCTGTAATTTTATTTGCCCTGCATCTCAGGTATGTTTTCCACAGAATGTCCATTGCTAGAAATGGGGTGCTAATGGTTTTTCCCCCAGCTGCCACCAGCACTGCAGAGTTGAACAGAAGGGTTTCAAGGCTTCTCCTCCATTCACCTGGTGGACTGCTAAATGCTGCTGGGAAATGCATCACTAAAACAACAGACTGTTTCCACCTCTTGGTGAGCTCCAAGACATCCCTACAACCCCATGTACCCTGTGAGGAACGTGGTCTTTCTCCCCCAAAAGGAGCAATTTCAGAATTCCATTCTTGTTCCAGCGTCATCCTTCACCCTGCTTGCCTTGAACACATCTTATTATATTTAAGCACAATTAAAGATTCAAGAGCAAAACCAGCTTTTTGCAAGTCTGTCCTGCTGCTGTAAAAGGCTTTGTAAATCAATGTCAGGCAAGAGGGAGGAAGGAAAGGGCTGAAATGTTAAACACATCATTTCAGATTGGTAAAACTTCCAGGTTTTGATTTATAGCTTCATCACCAAGTAGATCAATGTGGAATTCAAACACAACCAGCTCTTTTCTTTCCTTCCAGGCCTGACATATTAACATTTCCCATTAATCTAGTCAGCTCCAGCACAATGAAGGCTGAGGAAATGGGGAATTAGGCATGTGGGAGTGTTGGGTGGGCAGGAGAAAAGAACCAACAAAATTCACTTTAGGTAGCTAAAGTAGAGAGAATGGGACCTTATTCAGGTTTCAGGTTATAGCTGAAGCTGTTTCTGACTCTCTTAAAGACAGTAAACCCAGATCCTTGCTCTTCTGATGTTGGGCAGAGGGGTTTTCAGTGGGGCTGTTGATTTTCTGCTCATAAGGACAATGGTGGATGTAGGTACCTGTGCCACCCCTAGAGCTGCACTTACAGGGCTCTTTGCTGGCAGCTGCTCTGTTCTCAGTACATTGTGATGCCTCACTATAGCTGGTTTTCAAGGTGCTTCAGGTCCCCTAAAGCCTGATTAGGCTTGAAGCCTGCGAAATTCCCAAATCTGGGGGAAGGCAACTATGACTTTTTTTCCCCAGCACTGTTTGCTGAGCTAGTCCACAGTCTCTGGAGCTGCCCTGGAGACTTCTCAGACGTTATTGTTACATATTTAAGTGTTTGTGAAACTTGAACTGCTTCCCTAAAAAGAAAAAAAATAAACGGGAGGAGGCAGGGAGGGGGAAGAACACCAGGCAAGCCAACAAACAACAACTAACACGAATCACACACACACACACACACACAAAAAGGAAAAAAATAACCCTCTGCCCAAATGCCCTAGAGCTGCAGAAAGGGCTAATGAGCCTCACATGTTTCCCAAAGCAGATCAGGAGCTTTTGGCTTGCAGAGTTTCTCACCTCATCTTCATTACAGGCAGAAGAGGGTTAGACAAGGAGAGGAGGGGAGACAAAATGCGAATGGTAAAATTCATTTTCTCAGAAATCATACGCAAACAGACAGGAAAAAAAAAAGAGCTTATAGGGGAACCTCAAGGCATTTCTATGTCTATGGGGAAACTCAATAGATGTTCAATATGTTCCCATGCCCAGGTCTTTTTATAGCACACTGTAAAATTGCCCTCAGCATTTGATACAGAATTCCCCTGCTTTTGTAGAGCTGGAAAGGGCTGGGAAAATTTGGTAGGATCCGTGCCACTGCCACCAGCCCCACTGTAGCCTCAGAGCATTGATGGAGATAAGGTCAGAATGTTTATGTTGCAAAATGTCCAGGTTTTTTTAGACATTATTGGGATATACCAAGTGAGCCTGCCCAGGACTGGTCTCCATCCTATGCTGCATCAGGCAAGAGGGCAGTAGCAGCCAGGTTCAGGCAAAACTAGAGGACTATGTGGGATGTCTTGCCCAAGGCCAAGGATTCAAGGTAAAATGTCATGCTGGGGCTCAGCACAGGAGCATTCAGGGCTTACACACCTAGGAGATTTGAGGCATTAATCCCTCTGCCTCCTGAACAGCCATAAAAACCTCCTCCCCTCGACATCTTGTGCAGTGTCATCTCTCCCACTGTCCCAAGGCAGCTGTGGGTCAGGGCAAGAGGCACGGGGCTTTCCTGGAGGGCAGGGAGAAGTTCCAGAGGTGTTCTGGGCAATGGTTGAACCTGGACAATTAAATAACCCCAGGGATTTCTGTTGAGTCTTCCTGTTAGAGCTAACATGGAGTTGCACCAGGCTGGAGTTTGTGCTCACTAATTATTAGCAAACACAACACTGTGGTGTATTCCATGGGCGGTAGCTTGCCCAGTGCTGCTAGAAAATGAGGGAGAATTTAAACCAACATTGACCCTCCTATCTGTCTTTACATGAACTTTTAGAGATGGTAGGAGGAGTGGTCAAATATAATGACTGAGCCTTTTTAATTCAGTAAATACATCAGGATCTTAGAAGTGGAAGCATAGTTGGTGCTGTTTTGCTCCTCTGTGGATTTTTCCAACCTGCCTCCCCATGAGAAATATTCAATCTCCAGTACTAGTCTGCCCATGAGAAAGGAGTCGGACTGCCCAAGTTGTGAACATGGGCAAAGTCTTTCATGGTGTTAAATCCAGCCCACTAATAAATGGGTTAGGACTGCCAGTGCAGCTTATAGAGGCTGCCAGACAAGGAGCAAATGCAAGCAATGCTGAATTGTACCTAACCAGGATGGGTTTGAGTCTGTCCCAAAGCTGAGCTGTCTTTCAGTTCACTATCAATGACTGGGCGTTGCTGCCCCATCTTTGCTTTCATCTGCAAGGGATGAAAATTGTGCTCTCCAAAGGGAATATGAACTGTCTCAACAGAGACAATACCCAGCAGCTCACCCTGCTCACAACAGAAATGCACCTTCCAGCAAGGCAAGGGAAATACATTTTGTTCCCCTGGGTCTTGCCAAGGCCAAGTCTGAACTTTTTCTGTAGCTTAGCTATTTGTTCCTCAGTGTCTTGAAACATGAGATCAGATGTATTTTGTGTTCCTTTAGTCATCAAAAACTAGGCAATTCATCTAGCTGGTCCCTTCCAAGATAGGTTTCTTGGTGCAAGTCACTCTCTGGAGATGCCTATTCACTTTGTGTTCTATCCAAAAAGAGCTGACTGCTAAACCAAACAACATTCCAAAGTATTAAACACCCACAGTCCCATGAGGTAGAGCTCAGTCATGTTGTTCTGATTAAATATATGTCATCCGAGGCCTGAGTGGAAGATTCTGGAAGCCCTGAGAAGGGTGGGCAGCCATCAGGACAGTGCCCAGCAGCCTTGCATCTCGAATCATCCAGCTTCAGCTGTTGCAGATAACACAATTAGCTCTGTACTGGGACAGGCCCCCAGGAACCTGTGTTTGGTCAAGAGCTTTCCTTCCCCAGGGAGACATTTATGGACACTTTAATGCTCTAAAGTAATTGGAAACAGCAGGGACTTTTGCATGAAGAATTTTTGTTTGATTCAACCCCTTCTCCCTCAAAGAGAAATCCATCTCGAATATATGGCTCAGAGTCATCCCAGAACAGGTTCAATCCCATCAGGCTTCCATGTGTTTCTTCTCTTGCATAAAAGAAGATGATCAGTGGAAAAAATGCTTTTTTCCTTCACTGTTTGCGACATGCCTTTGAGGCTCCACCAAAGCCTTTGTGCAGATGTTCTCCTGGAGCAAAGGTGGAGCTGACTAGTGCCATGAGTGCAATCCTGCCCTGACTGTGTTTGCAGTTGCATCCAAGATGAATCATCTGCACTCTTGCAGAAACTCTATTCACACCCAGCGCCCAATTGTTCAGAGAAAAACAGTTGCTCTTGGGCATGGGAGTTTTTCCCTTCCCTCTGCCCCTCTCAGAGTGGATTGAGGAGGGTATTAACCCCATGCATCTTTGACACCCACAAATGGCTACAGCCAACATCAATTATTTCTTAAGTTTAAATATAAAGAGCCATTTCTGGTGTCCACTGGTTTTGATTTGTCTCTAACACTCTTCATTTAGATCTTGTATGCACAGCATGTGTTCACGTGAGCTCGCAGCAAAGGAGGGTTGTTGTTCTCCTAAATTGGAAGCTTATGAGCCCAAGCTGGAGGGAAATTTTCATGGTATTTCAATCCCTCCCTTTTTTTCCTTCTCTTTCAGTTCAAGAGGTAATTTTTTTAACCATGTCAGTCCACTGAGACTCCAAAACAGCTGGCAAAGCACAGTTTCAGGAGGCCTGTCCTATCACCAACTCCTGAAGAAGAGTTCTGCGGGACAGCCAGTTTTGAGTTTCAACTGTAAGAAGTTATCCAAGGTCAAATTCTTTCACGCTGTGAACTTCCATCTGGCACCCCAACTGGGGATTAGCATCTGTCCAGCACCTGGCAGGAGTCACCCCATGTCTGCAGTGTTGTATAACTTGCAAGCCCCATTGTGTGCAATTACTCATCAACTTCAGTGGTCACTGTTCTGCTGGAGCTGCTGAACTTTGGAACTTGAGGAGGTCTCATAAAGCTCTGGGAAGGTGGGATGTGGGTTTTACAGTCATTGCAAACCTGCTTTGCTCCACTTCCATGACGCCAAATCTCAATCCCTCTGTGTTCAGAGGCTTAACACATTTGCACAGTGACTTCCATGCTGGTAAAGAGGCAGCTCAGGATGAAGAGAGACCTAACTGAGGGCTGGAAATCTTTAAGTTACTGTAAGTTGCTGTACTTGCGTTGACCTCTGCTTTTTCTTTACTTCATAATTTTTTTTTATATTCTTTAGAGCCCCACAGCCAGAGGAGCCTAGAGTCATACAGGTCCTCCTGTGCATAGCCACAGCTGAGACAACAACTTTAAGCATAGGCAGGGCTAGCAGCTGAACTGGGTTTTGCAAATCCTCAGGTGATCAATCAGGGGGGTTGCAAAAGCAGACTGCAAATGAGGAATGCTTTTGCCAGACAAATTATTTCAGAGCAGACACTGGGATAGGGATGTAGTGAAGGAGGAAAGGGAATAAGCAACACAGGGATTGGATAATTTCTAATTAAAGTGAGAATTGAGTCTGTGTTCATCTCAGAAAAGAGAGGTTCTGGGAAGTTCACTGCATCGCATATTCTCAGGCATTCGTCATCTGAAATGTCTCTTAATTGCCACTATTATATCATATCAAAAACATTCTTTTGATTTATCAGTCATAACCTCCTACAAAGGGATTCTTTCACTCAAGCCATTTTCAGAGAAATCTTTTCCCCTTGGATTCCAGTCCTGCAACACACTCAGACCAGGAATCTGGAAGTGGGATTTCTTTTTCTTCCTTTTTTCTAAACACAAGTTGTTGCTTTGCAGAAAACTTATTTCAAGAATGAACTGTGTCCCAATTTCAACTTCTTTCTTCTTCATCCCAAGATAACAAGCTCTTAACAGCTCTCCTTCCTCTTATGGTAAAAGCTGAAATGTAAATAATCAGGGTGTCAGGAGCCAGCTGAGTCCTGCTAGCCCAGACGAAGGGTCCCCGACATGGGGCTGCCTTAAACATTTGACTCAGCCAACAAACTGTATTTATAATGTAAACTCCCCTTGTCAGTTCCTAACTCCTGGCTCCAGTTTTAGAAAATTTAACATTTCTGGGAGTTGTATTTTCCCACCACTTAGTCAAAAGCTGAAATTTTTCTTCTCAGAAAATACACTTGTGTGTCAAAGGCCAACGACCAAAAAAATATCAGCAGTTTTGCAGCCTAAATATAGCATGGGACTGAGATCCTGAATTCCTGCGAAAGAGCCAGTGTAAACAGCCATCCTCTGTGCAACCTGGGAGGGGGCTGCACCCCAGGGCTTTTTCTTTATGCTATCAAATGCCACAGTGCTGGGATGTCCTGGCATGAGTGAGGAGCACTTTGTGCAGGGACATCCTGCAAAAGGTCCTTGGCTTCAGAGTCACCCCAGCCTGAAGTTGCTGTCCTTCCACTGGCTTACACCCAGAGGTCATAAGGGGTTAGTTGTGCAGTCTTGATGTTGAAGGCCCCAGGCTCAAGTGCTGCCATTGACGCTGCCAAGTAGTCGTAGTGATAAGCCATGAGGACACTCCCCCTGTGAGCGCCAAACCAGCCAGAAGGGATTAAGTTTCAACCCTTTGTTGGGTGCTGGTGATAAACGCTGGCTCCAAGGAGTAATCCACTGCCATCCCGAGTGGGAGACTGTATAATAGCAAAACTAATCTCATATTTACCTGTGAATGGTTTAACAAGGACAAACTCATTCCCATGATTCTTCTCCTCTTAAAGTTCATAAGTAAAGCAGAAAGTTCATACATAAAGTCTCTCCTACCCAAGCTCTCAATAGCTGAGGGTGATCAGGAGAGATGAATCCATCTGCCCTGCAGAGGTCTAAGACTGCTCAGGACCATCTCCCACACATTTCCACCTTCAGTTTAGGCCAATGCCTATCATTTATTAATACACATGGATTAATAATACATATGGATAATATCTTAACTATAAGCTGTGGCTGGGGAAGACTTGATAGCCATTAGAGCTTCCTCTCCCTCTTATGTCAGACTTGGGAGGGTTGGAAGTAAATGAAACCTGGCCAGGAAAGTGCAGTAGGGAATACAGCATGGATGGTGTTGAAATGGTTTGTGAATGCTCAGGGGTGGGCAGAGCTAATTTCTGTTGGAGCTGATTATCGTTGGTTTACCGCATCCCTTTTCATTTCACTAACCCAACTCTCAGTGGATCTCATTATCCTGGAATTCATTCAAGAGTCTCCCTCTCCTCTAACAGGGCTCCAGACACCTTGCAGATCTCTAGAGATTAATTGATAGTAATACAGACTAGTCATAAGTTTTCTCAGAGGGGCATTTGCTCCTATGTCTCACATAGTTTGTTGTGTTTTAGGGATGAGTATATTTGGATGGCCCTTGGGGATTTTCTCTAATGTCTTTTTCAAAGGAAAGGTCTTCTCCAAATCCTGATCCCATGCATCTTTTCACAGGATGTGCTGTTCCTCTTTCATTCTTAGCCATTATTTGTTTTGGTCCAACCAGGCTGATATGAGACCTGGATAGGGTGTTAGACCCAAAGCAATTGATAAGTCTTTGGCCTTGAAGAGTTGCACTGCCCTTAAAATACGACATATCTGCCCTCTTAAAGATTCATGCAGACCTGCTTCCCTTCCATCTGCTGTTTCTCCTCTTATTTTTCAGTATTTTTTGCCATGGCTGTTCTTGCCAGGAGTTGAACCCCCGTCTCCACCCTATATCCTGTTCATAAGCAAATTAAAGTGCTTGCTGATGACAGTGTTTCTAACCTCTCTCTGAGGCAAAACCCAAATGCCACTCATGTTTCCAAGTGCTGCTTCACATGTCTATGGTGCCCCCCAGGAGTGAGTGCAGCTGAGTGGTTGAGCATGTAGTGCAGCAGCTGTGAAGCACAGACCTGCTATTTGAAGAAGACTCCTATGTTAGTCATCACTGACCTCATTTTGGTTATCCATCAATATGCTCGTCCTTTTCATTTTGTACTACCCAGAAGGTCTTAACGCAAAATGAAACACACTCAGAAAAAATTCTCTCAAAGGATTTTGCGGGGCCATTTGGCAGTTTGTGAAATCTGCAGAAGCACTAACGTTTGACAGTTTTCATGGCTATGAAAATAAAGGGAGTTTTAAATGAGTACCATTAGAGCAGCATGGAATCTCGAGTCAGACAGGGACAAAGCTGGATCTCAAGTTAGCAGTTGTTCCGATGCTCTTTTGGACTGGAGGAGGCTTTTGGGGAGTAGTTGAATGCTGGGAGGTGCTGAATAAGCTGCTTCATTTTTGAGGGAAGAGGGAAAAGATGTAAAGTAGCAATGCTAATTTAACAGGAAAAATCTGCCTTAGGTCCACTGTCCTGGCCTGAGACAAGGACACAGGGGTCGGCACACAGCTTTGCCAAGGAGACTATAGGAATTTGAGATCTTGCAAGACCTTTGATGCCATCATGTTGGTGTTTCCTCCTTCATTGTTGAGAGCTGCTTTGGGACAATCTGAGTTTATAGCAGCACATTTGACAAGAGATTTCAAGCAGGCTATAAAACCTGCACAATGTGTAATAAACAGTTCTTTTAATGAGAGAGAGCACAGAATTCATACAGTCAATACAGTCTGTGTGGGTTTTCATCTTATAAATGTAAGGGTTGGCTTCCACACCACAGGCTGATAGAAGCAAAGTCGCTGTACAGGGTTCTCCATAAATCAGGATGAAGAGCTGAATTAACAAGCTTTTTCACTGCATATGTACAGCAGGACCTGGTGTGGAAGCAAGGTGTGTTATGTGGCACTGCTGTCCCTGGGATGCTCAGGCTTTCTTGCACGGGAAAAAAAAATACCCCATTTTCTAAGTTCTTTCAAATCCCTTGAACTTGGATTTTTGCCAGGAAGCTGAAGGAGCACAGTGGAAATCCAACAAATCTCTCTGTTGTCCTTTCCCAGGCAGTGATAGGACTGATAAAGATCTTTCAGAGAACCAAGGGTTTCATTGCAAAAAGAATCAAAGATCTTTTTTCTTTCACTGTTTTCATAGAACCATCCCTGGTTTGTTTCAGTTTTCCTTCCCTTTCACGAGCCTGAGCATCTGGAGCTGAAAAGTGTCATAACCCATCACCAAATGGCTCCACGAGGCAGCATTAAACACGTGCTGTTTGACTGGAGAAATCAAATTGGGCGCCAACCCTGAGCATTAGCCGAGTCAGAGTCTTTATTTGTCTTCAGCAGTAAAATTGTGTGAAGCCAGGACCAGTGAGAGGACATGGACAACAGATTCCCTCTCTCAAAACACAGTATTTGCCAGTTAAACATCTAACCCAGGGAATGGGCAGAGTGAGGAATTGGGAGAAGGCACGAAGCTGTGATGCACAGTACCACCTAGTGACAGAGCCCGGCGTCATGAGAAGGGCAATCACACTTCTGCAGAGTTCAGTGTCCTTTTCCCCATCCCATCTTTAATCCCATCTACCAACGGTGCCACATCTGCAACCACCTCCTGCAGGTGAAGAGACAGCACCGTTCCAGCAACCCTGATTTCCTCCCCCCCTTTTTGTGGTCTTGTTTTCACAAAGCAGACTCGGGTTGCATAGACGAGGCTCCTTGTGTCCTGCCACGGGCATCAACCGATGTGTTTTGCTGGCTAGGTGAGGTGTGCAGGTTGGGCTCAGTGCACATCACTCGCTGAATCACCCACAAGGAATTCCTCAGTGCATTATGCAGACAGGAAGGAGAAAAAAATGCAGGGTCCAGTGAGTAATGCAGCCTTTCAGGGCATCTGAAATGAAAAGAAATGCCACAAACTTGTTCCATTTGCAGTAACAATGTGAAAGAGCAGTGTGGCAGGCTCTGCTCAAGAACAGGCTTGTAACCTTTTCCATTAATTTCTTCTCAAAAATTGCTTATTGAAGGCTAAGCTGCTTTTTATAAGCCTTTGAGTCTGAGTGTGTCTTTGCCCTTTTTTATTATTATTGCTGCTCCTCTTCCTTGCTCTTTTATAAGAGAAAGCAGTTACTGTACACCAATGGTGTTTCCCTCTCTCTAGCTGTCTGAGGCAAGCCCAGCACAGAGATGGGAATTTTGTCACCTTTTGGCAATGGTGAGATTGCACACAGCAAATTGAATTAGAAGAAATCCAGTTCTGTGGAATTTCCCCATATTCCAGCCCACAGATATACACCGATGATCCAAGCAGCTGGGCTTAAAAGGATTTGATTTCTTCTCCTCGTTAAGGTCTCTTACACATATTCTGGAGTGAGAGCTAAAAGGCTTCGTTCAGTCTCCATGTTTGGGTGAGTGAGCAGAGGCGACTCAGTGTCTGCGGTGCTGTCCTGCAGCTCGTGGGAGGCAGCAAAAGAGCATTGCACCTTCCTGTGAGGCCACACACACATGTAAGCCACATACTCTGCCTTAAATGTTTGTGTGAATTACAGTTGGACTGGAAGGGGCTGAAGCCCACTGTGATATTAGGGCAGTGTGTTATTGGTAGGATGGGTGTTGTTAGCAGGTTAGGTAATAGGTTAGGTAACAGGCTAGGTTAGGTAACAGGTGATAGGTTGGACTTGATGATCTCTGTGGTCTTTTCCAACCTTACTAATTCTGTGATTCCGTGATTCTGATTCTGTGTTTTGTGCTTTGTGTGTACAGAGAGAATGGGTGTATGTAGATGGTTAAAGTCAGGGTCAGGGTTAGGGTTGGAGTTAGGGTCAAGGTTATCACAGCCTTTTCTTCCTCTAACCCAGTAGCCTTTTCTTCCTCTAACCCAGGGAGAGGCTCCCCAGGGAAATGATATTCATGCCCTCTCCTGGTCCACAGCTAGAAGAAACGACTTGTTCATGGGCAGTCCCTTGAATGCACACCACGCAAGCTGAAATGGGTCTTAGGGGGCTTAAATCCCCTCCCTGACTTCAGTGAAAGTCTTCCACTAAAGACTGGATGGGAACCCAAAAACCCACTGCTGCATTTCCTGCAGTTGCTAAAATTTACTTAATCACCTGAATGCAAAAAAATAGCATTATTTGTTTAGGCCACCAACATACTTTTGTCCTGAAAAGGTAATGCAGAGCGCCTGAGTGCACTGCTCCCAACAAGAGCACCTGCTCACTGCCTCTCCACGGGATGAGGCCATCTCATACACACAGCCATCCCATGGCAAATAAAGTATTTCCAGGATGATTTATTCTTATTTTATTCTTCTTGAGCTTATGGCTTTTTTCCTTTCCCACAATCCACTGTGCTGTGTCCAGCTCCTGAGCACGGCAGCCCTGGAGAAGCTCCTGCAGCTGGGTAAACATGCCTGAGTGAATGGAGCCCTTCACAATGGAGTCACCAGGAAATCCAAACACTGTAAAGGCCAGCAATTCAGCAGGGACATAGTCATGTCATTATCCGTGGGATGCTCCTCCCCAGGACCAGGAAAACACAGACTGAATTGAGTTGCACCTCAAACAATAGGTTCTCCACCCCACAGATCTCCAGGGGTGGCTCTTTCCCTCTTGCCTTATTTCAGCCATTCTGCAGAGGAATATGTATTACAATCTTCCCCTTCCACCCAGGATGTTTCAGCTACAACAGGCTGCATGAGCCCCATTCCCCTTGCGGGCCTGGAGTTAGTCTAGGGAAAGGATGGAGTGATGAAAAATGCAAAAATATTAACAGGCTAAATTCTGTCCATGTTTATGCAGGGGTAAATATTAACTATGACAATGGGTTTACTGCTGATTTACACCAGGCTTATGGGGAGCTGGATCAGGCCAGCTTCTTCCACAGGCATAGGGGTATATGGACTTTTAGATACCAGTGTGAGGAGCTGAAGTGGAGGGAGTCCCCTTACATCAAAAGTGGATGAGTCTCCTTACACTTTTCACTGTCGTGTTGCGACAGGAGTTGGAAATACTTTGTCATTTGCTTCAGTCTGTGCTTTGCCCACTGTGGTCTTTCCTGGCTCTTGGATTTGTTGCTTGGACCCATGCAAGCTCCCTTTTCCCTGGATATACCAATCATATCTGTTTTTCTGGAGTGCAATGGTTAGCATGCAAAGCAACTCTCATTAATCTCGTCCATTGCTGCAAGGCAAACTTTCCTTGCTGTAAATTGCGAATTTTACCGGGGTCTGACCTTGAATAGAGAAGCCAATATTATACATGCTGATACGGGCAAACTGGCTTTGAGTCTCAGGTGAGTATACACCAAGCCAAATCCTGAAGTTCAGAATTAGGCAGCCTTATAGTAACTGAGGAGCTGTCTCACTGTGTTATTGGCATAGGTGGAAATTAATCATATCCTGCAACAATGTTCACAGGATGTGTTTGATTTATTACTAATCCTGTACACTCTTGCAGCTGCTGATCTGCTGCCAGAGGGTATCGTAATGATGCAGCTGGCACCCCTGTTGTGATGGCCATCAACTCAGCCAGCGGCTGGTGTTGGATCAGTCATCCTCAGCATTTTCTACCTGAGCTGAAAAATCAAGCCCTGTAGCTATGGCTTCAAGTTTGTCTCTTGTACAGAGAATAATATATTTTTCTTACACAATCTTATACAAGGATAAGAATGTGTGATGTGCACAGATGAGGAGAGCATGTATACAATCTAAAATATTTCAAAATATTCAAATCTACAGATTTTTTTTTTTGTAGGGGAAGTCAAAATTGATTTTTGTGAATTTTCCCTCTTTTTCACAACCAAGTATGACTTTTACCAGAACATACATTTTCAAGGCATTTTGACATGATTACTTTCTCTGCCAAATACTCCTTTTATTAACATCTTTCCAGTTTACCGAAACAGCCCCTTTGCTCAGGTACTGGTCACACAGACAGCATTAAATGTGTCTACTGACCAGGAAAGTGCTGTCTCCATCCTCATGTCAATGGGCTCAGTAGAGCTACCGGTGGCAAAAAGAGATTTGATTTATTCAGCTCATCTCGCTCCCCATGGAAGGACCTGCTTTGTGCAGAAGAGAAGAGTCTGATTTTCAGAGCAAGGGTGATGTATTTCCAAAGGTGAAGACGAAATGTGAAATAAGATGATTTCTCAAGAGGATCTCACTGAGCACAAGGTTAATTCGAAGACCCTTCTCCATTAGGATGTGTAGTCATGCTATGAGTTAGGCCTGGATTTAATTCCCTCAGGATCAGGGATTTAGTGGTAGGACTGGTTTAAGTGCACATAACCCACAGCCTTAGACATCAAGATAAAAGCCTTTACCTCCGTTTTTAACACTGAAATGGCATTTTTGCTTGATCTCCATATCTCCTTCCACCCTGGCCAACAAAGCAGGGGAAATGTAGTGCATGACAGAAGAGTCCTACATCATCTGGGGACCCTTCCCCAGACCAGGATCTTCCTCAAGCACAGGCAGGACATCGGTGACCCAGTGTGAGTGACCCTGGGGCAGAGATCCCGGTCAGATGTCACCCAGCCTGGCTGCTAATTATGCCACAAGGGAAGGGAACTGGCTGTGCAAATAGTGAAACGAGGGCTGTCAGCATCAGAGGGGATTCACGCTGGGAATGACAGGCGTGACCTGCTTTTCATGCTTGCTTTTTTTATCTGGTGACGTGCTGTCATTTGGTGAATAATCTGGAGTTTTCCTCTCGGGGATTTCTCCCTTGTTCCTTCGGTACTGAGGATAACCAATGTGGGGATGTGGACAGCAGTCCCACAAATTCAAATAACTCAGACACAATCTGTTGCAGCTGGGCAATTCTAGTCATCCTGGATGTATAAGATCTTAATAAATGGTGATGGCACCTAATGCACAGGACTTTCAGGATTGCCTTCAAAATTCCTTCAGCACAGCTGTCCTAGCCCTGGTTCCTACTGAAAAACATCCATTTTTATTGCAACAACTATATATTAATTTTGCACAAAAACATGTGCATATGTATGGAAAAGAGTTCACAAAACAAGCAAACAAGAAACTTATTGCAGCAACCTTTGGTTTTATTCTGTGTGCATGTTCAGAGAGGGAAAGGTGGGTTCTGAGTTAGGACATTTTTTGTTGTGCTAGGAATGGAGATACCAGTCCAAAAAGCCAATTCAAACACTTCAAAAAAGTGGGCTTCATCATTTACTTACACATTACCCCAAATGAGTTTCTTCAAGGTCAGTGCAACCGTGAGCCTCCATCTGAGCCAAACCACGATCTCTGTGTGCCTAATGGTGTGTGATATTTGGTCACAAGGTCCTCGGCACAGCACCAGGGCAGCATGAGGGATCAAATATTCTGCATGAGATGTGACAGCATGTTTAGATGTGGGGACATTCAGGCCTCCCTTAACTGATTTTCCAACCAAAACCTACCACGTTCAGCAAGAGTCTTTCTTTAAGCCCTTCTTGATTCTCAAGTTGTCAATAATTATAAACCATAATTATATTATAATAGTAAGCCGTCAATTACTAGAGACTATAGAAAGAGAAATGCAAACATTCTCCAAATTCATGCTGTTGCAAACTGATTTTGACAGACTCTTCTGACATCACCTCACATCCACCATACTGAGCACAACAGTAGCCTCACTACAGGTCACTACCTACACAAGAGTTGTATTTTTGTTTTAGCACATTGCAGTTCTTACAGTGGGATCCAGCAAAGTGCAAAAGCACCAAACCTGGATCCCATCCTGTGTGACTGCAGAGCTGGATCTGCTCTGAGCATTGTGCAGGTGCAGGATGATGAAGTTCTAGACAAGTCCTGTGCATTTTCAAGACAGGTGAGCCTTCACTCTTTGCTCTTGCCCAGGGCAGCCACCTCTGTGAAGCTCCTAACAGGCAGGGCAGTGCTCTCATTCCTGTCAGACTCTTGTTTTCCTAACAATGCAAGCACCCCCCAAACCTTCATAGGGCTGTGCTTGTGCACATTGTATCTTCATTGGCTACTGGACTACAGGAGATGTGCCCTTTCACAAGCATCTTCTATGCCCACATAGCACCCAAAATGCAAGATCAGGTCCTCCAGCCTGGCCAGTGCTGGATGCAAAGCAGCAACAAAAGCTTTTTTTTGAGTGATTTGAGTTGTAGCCATCCTAGGAGTTATCAGCTCTCTAGGAAACCTCATGTGGATTTGGGTATCAGTGCATCTCACAACCACAAGATCAGGAAAGGGTCAGAGCATCATGGTTGCTCAAAAAAGGCAAAGCCCAGGGAAAACCAGATTGCATTTATGCCTCTGGATTGGGCTGACATCCTTAAACACACCTTAGAGATGCTGTAGCCATAATTCTGGTCCTTCAGCTGCTGTCAGTAGTGCTGGGGCACTTGACTGAAGAAGGGAGCAGCAGAGCATTAGGCACCTGCTCCCATTCCATCGCCTGTGCTGCTGCTGAGGCATAAGGAGCAGCACTGGAGAAACTGCCCCATCTGCATGGATACCCTCCACAGAGAGCAGTGCAGTGAGTGCTGGGTTTGTCACACTGATATCACTTTGGGCTCTGTTTCAGATGAAGACACATAGTTCAGCTCTCCAGTACTGCTCTGTAATTCAAAGTGCCACTTTCCCCTTGGCAGCATCCAGAGGCCACTGCAGATTGCACTGGGGGTTAGTCACGACCTTCAGAAAACTATAGAAAAATATGCTGTGTTCTCTGTCCTTTGTCAAGACACTAAATAACAGCCCTGCCAACGTTGGTAAATATTTCATGGAAGGCGCAGGAGACCACAAAGGCCATGTTTTAACAGTCACCAGTACAACATTTGCGTCTGGCAAAGATCCTGCTCTGCACCCAGAGCCACGTGAGTTTTTGGCATTAGCATTGTTTCTTGAATGCATTTTTCACCCAGCGTCCACGTTTCTAGGGATGCCATTATCAACAGAGGACCTGGTTTTATTATTAAGTAGCAAATCAATCCGGCTATGCTGAGCACAATCCAATTACTTGTAGTTACTGTAGGCTGAAGAAGTCATAAATAAATGAACAAGCTGGAGGTATTTAACATTTTAGTCTCACCATAAGTACCAGAACTTTGTTGGCTCTGAGTGAATGGCTCAGTTTGGGAGGGATTGTAGGTTAGCATTGTTGGGCAGCATGGTCAGAGAGCAGGTCACAATGCTCCACGTGGGTCTAGACAATTGCAGGATAATCGGGGGTAAATGCAGTCTCCTTTTTCCTTTTGTTTCCCGGATGAAGGCTGGTCGGGGGCCTCTTCCTGCTCCTCTCACACGCACCCAGTGGGAGCAGAGTGAACGCAGGCTCATGTGTCAGTCCGTGGGTGCAGGAAAGCCAAGAAAAGGTGCTTTGTAAAACCCCGGACAGCTCCCAAGGGGACGGGGTTGAACCTAGGACTGGCTTTCATTATCCTACTGCTATTTCCAAAGCAGCCCAGCTGTTTGGTTTTGGGTTTCAAACCTTATTTGGGTTGTTCTATGGAAATAAGGCATCTTGTAGTTCACAGGCACCTAGTTACTCATTACCTCGTTAGCACAATGATGTATGAACAGCCACATAAGTAAAACAATGCTCAGCTGCAATATAAAAACAGTCATTACTAAACGGATGCACTTTAAAAAATACTCTTTACATCTGGCTTTCTTTTGGGTTTTTTCCCTCTCTTCCCTTCTTCCTTTCCCGCAGACTACTTTCCTACTTCTGCTCATTAGGATCGTTTTGTAGCATCTGCCCTCAGTTACCTCACTTTTTGGGACAAGTGTTGCAAGGAGGGAAGGTGCCCATGTGCAGGGAGCTGACACAGAGTCTGCATCCATGTCCATGTCCTTCTCCATTCCCAGCCAAAGCAGCATAGACCTCTGCTCGTGTTGTGTTAGTGGTGAGGAGGATGCTAGTGTTAACTTGTACACTCATTAGTATTCAACTGTAGGATCAAATTAATCATTTTTCTAAGCAATTGCTATTACTATCATTACTACTGCTATTATTATTACTATTCTCTGTTTCTGCTAGGAAGTGTATAAAAATGACATTTACAATCCTGCACTATCATTTATGTGATTTTGTCCCAGGTCACTTGATAGTGCAGAAATCAGTTGTCTTTGCTAGCTTGGAAACAAACAAAAAAAAACAAACAGTGAAGCATCAAAGCAGGTGGCAGCTTGCAATTCTGTTTGTCACAAGCAGCAAGTCATCTTCAGCCATCCAGCATCTTAAGGATTTTGTTTTGAGGGAATAAAAGGATGAGAGGGAAATGGGGTATTTCCTATGAACTGCCTTGTTTATTTGCTTGAGCCTGTTTGTTTCTCCACAAGGGGAAATCAGCAGGAAAAAGAACTTCTAGTAAAAGCCATGTAAAGGGAAGACTTCCAGATTTCCCTCCAGGTATTTTACACAAGCCTACATAAAATACCTGGTAAGCTGCTATTGAAATCAACTCCTCTCAAAGGTTATGCTTTCCTTCCCTGGCAGGAGTAGAATGGTCCCTGCTCTCCAAGTCTGGGTGTGGTCTGTATTTTAGCCAAAACAATTAACTGAAACCTTGAGAATTTACATCCTTGTTCCTGGGGGGGAGCCTTGTCACATTGTCCTCGCTCCCATGAGCATAGTGGCATGGAAAGCCACTAGGCCAGGGAACAGCACCTCCTGAGATCTCCCCAGCTTTTCCCATGGGGTTGAAGAGCAAAGCAGTGGGCACTGCACACTGCCACAGTTGCTGTAATCAAAGGCTAGAGCACCCTGCACACAGATCCAGTGCATCTTAACTTACTTAACTTCAAAGTCCAGTGACATAAGTCGAGAAACCTTCATATTTCTAGGTAGATTCTAGCCCAGATACCTAAATTCAGAGGTCATGAGATTTCTCATTTGACTTAGGAAGTGGCAGCAGAAGGCAGCAGGTTTCTGCGTATTGGCACAATCCTTGGACTTTACTTCTAGGCCAGCACTGGCTCAAAATCTGAGTCTGTGTGCTCTTCCTAGAGGGTTTATTTATTTTGGCCACATGCAGGTGGAAGTACCAAGCCCAGTGCTGGCAGCTGCAGGAACAGTGATGCTATAAGGGCTCTGGGAATAAGTGAGCAGAGAGACAACCTACGTGATCACCACTGGAAAAAACCCACCACTCACCACCAATTATTACACTTTAGATCTCAAGAGAGGCCACAATTATTGCCTGCTCCCAGTCTAGAGCAAATCAGTGTTTTCCCAGTAATTGCAGCGTAGTAACTATTGTAGATGTTGACTTTTTAATAGCAAACACTGCTCAAGCATTAGATTTACAGTCATGTTAGTTAGCTTTAGTGACTTGGGAATCAATTACCTTGCCGTGGAACATGACCAAAGATTATAGGGTAGCCCATGTAATAATTTACGCTGCCATCTAGGAGTGAAACTGTAACTTCAATGTTTCACATGGACAGACACTTTGTTTGCACAGCAATAACTACAATAATAATAGCCATAAAAAGGGGAAATGAGAAAAATGGTGACTACAAAAAGGGGCAGACCTGTGTACAAATAGGGCACTGGGAGGTGTTGGGAGCTTTGCCATTCTCAATTATTTTTCAGAGTGATAATGGCAGTAGCATTTAGTTAATGAATGTGTTTTACCAGTTCAATTCACTTGGGTTGGCATAAGGTGCTGCGCTGCTCTGCCCAGGAGAAGGCTTGTCCCAGCCCAGATGCTGGGGGACACAGCCTGTGTGTTGTGTGGTCAGCAACACAAAACCTCCTGCCGGTCCTCTCTAAAATTTGCCCTCTTGATTGATGTCAGCGCTGCTGTTTTTCAGGATCAGTTTTATAGGCAGCATTTTTACCACTTTCTGCCC
The DNA here is from genome assembly GCA_013390025.1 of Pitta sordida. NCBI lineage: Eukaryota > Metazoa > Chordata > Aves > Passeriformes > Pittidae > Pitta > Pitta sordida. The sequence goes on along the minus strand of WEKX01028239.1, from coordinate 364,053 downwards.
GCCTCTTTGCCTCACAGCACTTGTTCCCACACTTGACTCCTTTCTCCCTCTTGGGTCAGAAAAACCTTGTGCCTTTTTCACCAGGCCCCACTGCACAACGAAAACATTTTTCCTTTAACTCCTTTGAAACAAGACCACCCAGGTCAGCTTTTCAGTCTGTGTTTCCAAGCAAGTTATGTGGAAAGAACATTAATTAAATGGTTTTCCTCCTCCAAAGGAGTTGCCACTGTGCCCCTTTAACTATTGGCTTTGTCCACCTTCCTCTCATTTATTTCCCATTTATTTCAGTCCTCACTTCACATGATGCTGGCAGCTGAGCTTTTTGGACCTTCCAAGTACAGTAGTTCCCTCATGAAGCAATGATCAGTGAAACCATATGAAAACTGGTTACTGTCATTATAAAATGGACTAGGACTGTCTTCCACATGCAAATGCTCATCACCAGGCAGTAAAGTTTATATGTACTAATATATCAGGCTATTCCCTTGGCTCTAACTAGGAAAGCACGCGCCGTTTTCAAAATTGCTAAGGCTCAAAAATATTAATTGCTAAGGCTTGAATACATTAAGACTGCTTTAAAATAATGGAATTTTTAAAATGCACAGAGCTGGGCTTTATTCACCTTCACCTTCTGGACACAGCCCAGAAAAGCAGGTTTTCAGAAAAACGTCATCTATCATGAGATTTGGCAACCTTGTGCTCTCAGATCGTAAGGTCACTGTCACTGCAGAAAGGCAGCTGTCTCTGGGATGAGGAGGAGGAGGGGGAAGTGTCTGCCTGTGAGCCAGGGGACAGGAAAATTAGCATTGCTCTAAACAAGGAGCCTGAGCTATGGTGGGGAAATAGCATCACTGCCCCTCGGAGAAGGTACAAACCCTCTGGGGATGTGCAACCCTACTCCAGCCACATGCCCGTCAGATGGGGGCATCCAAGCCATGGTGCCCAGGGAGCAGCACAGCCCTGCCACTATCCATGGTGCTCCTAAGCAATTCCCAAACCAGTCATGGGAGAGGCTTTTATCATTAGTTTGCTTGTTACAGGTTGAATATGCAACAGATAATGTATGAAGGCAGTTGACTCCCAGTGCAGGTGTTTGTCCCAGTTTTGGAGGTGCAGTTTAGTTGTATCATGCAGTTAAGTGGTGATATTCTAAACATCAGGAACCATGCACCACTTGGGGTTTATTTCCTCTCCTTCTCCCATGCAGCCTTCTGTCACTGCAAAAAATCTTCTTTTGCCCGAAAATATGTATTTGACCGACCATGATTGTGTTTGAGCCTTTCAATTTGCTTTAATAACAACCCCTAAGACATACTTTATATGAAAATGTATTCAATGTACTCAAAACCTTATAAACAAAGAATGCATACATCATCACAGTGTTTCTACAAAGCCAAAACCAAAATATTAGTCCGTTTGCTGTATAGCTTTATTGTGATGTATCATATCTGACTAGTGGCATATGTTATTATAGCTAATCTAAGTGTAATTTCTCACCATTTTTAAATGAAACAAGCCCAAAGAGTCATTGCAAAAGGTATCCCTTTAACAAGAGTTGACTTATGTATTATGTCTGAATTCTGTATGCACCTCTCAGGGTTTAATGAGTATTCCTAGTACAGTTCACAGCATTCCTAGGATAGAGGGAGGTGTGTTATGCTCAAACTCAGGTTATAGGTGAAGACAGAGGGATAATACAAGCCAGAACGTCACTGAGACATAGGTGGGAGAGAACAGACCTAGTCATAATCATGTCCTTCCCTATCCTAAAAACAGGCACTTTGTTTTCAGTAATCCAAAGACTGCAAACTACCATGATATTATAGTAGCAAACAGGTTTTCTTGGGAGTTGATCCGTTCAGTGGCACTGAGCAGTCTTCAGAGACAAAATATGTCCTGCTTCCCACTTCCAGCAGTCAAGGTGGAAAAGGTGCAAGTCCCACATCTTGTCTGTAAATCCTAGCTCTGAGGCTGTGTCAGGCAGCTTAGAGGTGTTCTCAAAGTAAGGATTAGATGTGTAATGATGACTTCTTATGAATTATCATGCTGATCCATCGTTTTCTGAAACAATGGGGCGAGGGATGATAAGTTGAACAAGGGGATTCTTTTTGAAGCCACAGCTACTGGATAAGTGCAGGGGTTCCATGGTTTGAGACCTCCCTCAGGATGTATGAATTCTCAGCTCCTATTTTGGGAGGGAAATATCAATGCCATTTATCCTATAGCCTCACGTGTGTCTGCAAGGCCTGTTACAGTCATTAGGTTAAAGATACAAAGAGTTTTCAAAGAAGCACCAATAGCCAAGACTCCCATCATATCAGCCAGCAAAGACTGCTGAGTCCCATCACTGGGCCACTTCCAGACACTTTTGCTGTCCTCAGGACTGGTCTGTAGCAGTTCGGGGTCTCTGTGGCCCATGCAAACAGAGCTAGACTTCACAGGGACATAAGCTGGGGCAAACCATGCAGACCCCAGGGTGCTCAGAAACCAGGCCACCACCACATACAGAGAGGAAATGAGCAACCTTTATGGAGTGAACTAATCAAACACTTCAGTCGCCTTAGCTAAGGGTTAATGGTCTTGTGGTGACCACCCTGATCAGGAGAGCTGGGGTTTATTCCTGGCGTGCCTCAGTAATGAAAAGGAAATTGCGTTCAGATGAGTGATAGAAGCCTGTGCTCCCAGAGACATCAGATAGGCAGCAATTAAACTCAAGTTAAACAATAAATCGAGTAACACTGAGCCTTTGGTTCTAGCAGAGCACCATTATGACGAGGGCTATGTTTATTTAGAAGATGATGAGCCCATTTAAAATGTTTTCATATTAAATGTAATTTGGGTGTTTGTTATTTACTGGGCCTAAATGCAAGCATTATTGGTCAGATAAATATTTTCTGACATATAAGATCTGCTCATTGCACTTTCATGACATGAGGGCTTACTTGCTCTGAGATTTATTTTCTGTTTGCTTCCTCTCTTTGTGAGGATTGCCTCATAAAGATTAAAAACAGCCAAAGTGAACCAAAGTGTAAAGTAGAAATCACTGATTAAACTGTCAGAAATGGAGCAGCCTTTGTTAATCACCAATTCATTAGCTGAGGGGAGAAGAGGGGTCTTGAGCCAGCACAAAGGCTTTGGTGTCACAAGGCCTGTGATTTATTCCCATGTCTGTCTGTCTGTCTGTCTGACTCTCTCTCCAATTTGGTACAGGATCTTAAACAGGTAAATTGATCTCTCTATGACTCCATTTTCCCATCTGTTCAATTCAGGTAATGATCTTGCCTCACAGATATAATGAAAACTTTCAATAAGAAGAAAAGGTTACCTTAAAAGCCACACCTGCCTCAGAAATTAGGCTACCCCCTACTAACACCTACAAGAGCTCTGGCTCGAACTGCTATTTCTTATACAGCCAGGAAGTTTCCCTGATTTTGTTTGGTGGGCAAGCAATGGAATAGAGAAAAACAGTTGAAGGAAAAAAAGTGCAATCAAAAAGTAACAGAAATTGGAATGCAAGCTTACAGCATCCTGGGTTTTTTCAGTTGTTAAAATAGTCATGTTTTGCTGTGTCACTTTAATATCTCCCAAGCCCTATTTTTGATGTTGCAGTGATGTATTGAAGCATTGTCTAACTGGCTTCTGATTTTTGTTACATTTATTTAGCAAAAGCTGCTAACAATTGTTTCTATGCCATTTTGACATGCTCTCAGGGTTTCCAGCAAAATGTGAAATAGAAAGCCTTTCCAACTGGTGTAAATTTTGCAATCCTCAGTAGAAGGCAGTGTAAAACTACAAAAATATTCTTCAAATCTGAAATCATGCAAAGCACAAAGGCTAATTCAGTACAAAAAGTCAAACAAATGAGAATTAGTTTGCTTTATTCTTCTGTACAATAGAAAAGACTTCGTTATGTAGGTCAATGCAAGAGACACATGTAGATTTTGCCTAACAGGAGGCACATTTCTGGGCTTGGCTCTCTCAGTGGACTCATTTGATGTCCTTCACAATTACCTGTACTGCCTCCTGGCATCCAAGAAGGCTTCTGTTTTATTTTCACCAGCACTAGTCGACTGCAACATCCAAGGAAGGCATGGGGAGAATAATTTCGCCTTTCTTCAGCCTTGTTCTCAGCTTCTTGCTATTCAATCACTTGCCATTTAGTTTCCTTGCATAGATGAGGTTGTTCACTTGCCTTTGGGTGAATAAGATTTCCTCTTATTAGTTGCAATTTACTTCTATCTGTGCTGTTGTTGTGCTGGTGGTCTGAAAGCATCTCTCCAGGTCTCCCCCAGCCAAGCAGTGCCCTTTGCCAGCAGCATGAGTGTTTTCTGGAGCTTCTGCCCCTCTGCTGCCAAAAGGTCTCCCCATCTCCCACCACCACCCATCCCTTTTAATTGATGGAAGGGGCCCCTGCCATGTCTGGTCCTTCCTGCATGGTTCCACTTTGAGGCCATTTCAGGTGAAAATGGCAATATTCTTGGAATAGGAAGAAGCTCCTAAGGTTGAGCACAGCTTTGCTCAGCTCTGAAGAAAAGGACAGTGGGATCCCATGTCCCCCTCTGCCCCATGGGAGAATAGAAGGGATTTGTGAGGACTTGGCCTCCAGCAGAGAAGTGAACCCCTCATCCTCCTGCAAGGACAGAGATGTCTCACAGCAGGTTCCATGAGGAAGATGTCCTTCCCTCTTCCCCTTGATCCCAGACAGGTAGGTCCAAAGCAGGGGGGTTAATGCAAGAATAGCCCCTTTCATCAGCATCACTCCACTGAGTCATGGGTCACCCTGGGAGGCCTCGTGGCACACCCGGCTCATCTTTAGTCCCTTATGCACACTTCAGCTGTTCGCTTTGTTTGGCCTCTTGGATGCCAGGATTACCCAGAGCTAACTGGGACACAGACGACTTACACGTGACTCCTGTCCCTTTCCACACCAGCCTCAGGCTGGAGCTGAAGGCAGCAGGCAGGATTTGCCAGTCCAGGGTCATAGCACCAACCAGCTGGAGTTGGCTTGTCCCCACCATCCATTTGTGAAGACTCAGTTTTGCTTCCCTGCATAATAATCCTGCCAGTGTGCACTTTCTTTTCCTAATGAAGGAAGGATTTATTGCACCAGCTCTTTGGGAACATTGAGGTCTGCTCACTTCCCTCTTCAGCTCTCTGAGATCCTTTAAGTAGAGTCTGTGTGAAAATTAATCAGATGCCCTGGAGGCTTATTTTGTCCAAAGCTAAAGTCCTGCTTCTCCCTTTCCCCCCTGCTTTTGTGTCCCAATTACTTAAGGGATTGTCTTGGAAATTAATGAAAGCATAACATTGGCATCCTGGCCTGTATAAGGAACAGTGTGGCCAGTAGGACTAAGGAAGTTATTCTTCTCCTGTACTCGGCGCTGGTCAGACCACATCTTGAGCACTGTGTCCAGTTCTGGTCTCCCCAGTTTAAGAAGATGTTGAGCTGCTTGAGAGGGTCCAGAGAATGGTGACAAGGATGGTGAAAGGACTGGAGAACAAGCCCTATGGGGAGTGACTGCAGGAGCTGGGGTTGTTCAGCCTGGAGAAGAGAAGGCTCAGAGGTGACCTCATTGCTGTTTACAACTACCTGACGGGAGGTTGCAGTCAGGTGGGTGTAAATCTCTTCTCTCAGGCTGTCAGCACCAGAACAAGAGGAAATGGCCTTAGGCTACGCCAGCAGAGGTTTAGGCTGGATGTTAGGAAGAGCTTTTTCACAGAGAGAGTGATCCCTCAGTGGAATGGTCTGCCCAGGGAGGTGGTGGAGTCATCATCCCTGGAGGTGCTTCAGAAAAGACTGGATGAGGAACTCAATGACATAGCCTAGACATTGGGAGGCTCAGATGGATGGAGCCCATGGCTGTGGATTTGATCCCTGAGTGGGTGTTCACTTGGGAGTTGGACTAGATGATCCTTGTGGGTCCCTTCTAATTCAGAATAACCTGTGAACCTGTGAACATGGGAATAATACCCACAGTTCATCTTGGAAGGGAAGTGTTTCTGTGGAAGGCTTAACTAGAAACATCTCATGGTTCACTCAACAAATTTGGAGATCTTCCCAATCAGATGTGCACTGCACCATGACATTGGTGTTGTATGTGCTCTATCTCTTGAACAGTAAGGTCAAGATCCAGTAATTGCATTTTGCTTTTTTGAATGAGGTCCCTGTGGTTTCCATCTGCTTCCAAAATCCTTAACGTGAATTGTTGCAAGGTCACAACTGACCATAACCTGTAACAGAGGGAAGATGGAGTTATGGGGACAGGATTAGTAGTGGTACATGTGACCCTCCATCTCTCTTTTGCTGGTCCCGATCCATGGAGGCGGGTGAAGGCAGCTTGGTGGCTTAGGTGGTCAATTGGGTCATATCAGTGCCTTTACTACTTCCCAACACTGAGTCATATTCAATGAGCAGAAAATATAGATTTGTTTCAGGTGAAAAGAGCTGAGGTTGTTGCTTCTTCTCCAGCCAACCTACATCAGAGCTCATGAGCATTAAGACCATGTTATACCATGAATTTCAGAGGAACCAGATGAATTAACCCATAGGCTAACCTGACACTTCATTTTCTTGAGCTGGCTGACCCTTTTCATGGCTAGTATAAATCAGCTGCATTGATTTACAGTGAGATTCATATGCCATCTTATATCATCTCTGGAAATGGATTTCAGCTCCCAAGTTCCTTAGGCCCATGTTGCTTTTTAAGTTTTGAGGCTTTTTAATCTCTAACTGCCACTCAGATATTATGAGTTGAGAGTTGTGCAATCAATGAGAGTTAGGTCACTAAACAACTCCCATAGGGAGGCAGGCAGTTAGGTACCTTCAAATCCTAAATATCCTTTAAAATCCTTTTCCTCACCTTCCATGGGTTTCAGATGTACCATATGGGGGAAATGACATTAACTTTTGTAAAGCACTGCACCTCTTATGGTTGCATATTGTGGAGTAAGTGTGAATATTACTTTACGACACGACATCTCCTCCAACCCACTAGTGCTAATTAATGCAGTTCTGGGGTAGACAATATTCATTAAGCTTTTCTGAAAATACTAGAAATGTTCATGTAACAGCTCACACATTTTGATGTCACCATCATCACATTCCCTGTAAAGTATTTAAGTTCTTTGCTAACCAGAGTGGAAATGAATTGTCAACAGTAATTCTCCAGCACAAGGCCACAGTGTTTCTTCCTTGCTTCCTGATCAGGAACCAAGACAAAGGAATCAACATGTTGTTACTTTGGCACAGAGGTATGTCAAGGTAAATATTTGGGTTACTGTTCTCTTTTTTGGACTTGTCATGATAGGAACCAGCTTGGAAGAAGCACTACCATTCCCTACTTCTAATCATTCCAATGACAGAAGCTTTGCTGCCTCCAGACTAGATGTTTGTTACCAGGGCATATTATTGGGTAGTGCCAGCCTCAGAGACCTTGTGAAATTACAGAAATTCCTTGAAGAAAAGGGCTTTTCCTCTTGCTGAACTGTAACTGGGAAATGTAGAGAAGAGTGTGCATGAGGTGAATTACTTATTTTTTTGTATTTGAAAGGATACTGTTTAGGAAATCGGAATTACCATGTGTATGTCTAGGGGAGAAAGAAGGGGAGAGCAAACCCTGGTGGCATTGGCTTTGCCCTGCAGTGCTGCCACTCTTCTGTGGGCTTTAACCAAGCTGCTGGGGACTTTGGCAGCTGTTTTTCTGGGCCAGCAGCAAGTCCAGGCATGCATGGCAATGCTTTATCGGCTTCAGTGTCCTCCTTGGGCTAGTGGTTCCAGCTTGGTGCTTTCATAGCTAAGTATGCATCTAAAGCTGTCCAAGGTATGGACACTGCAGGCTGTCTGCCCAGCAGTGTACACCCACATCACGGGGTGGTTCCTCCCAGTTTATTAGCTTGATTTGCCACAGATCAGACAGCCCTGAGTGCCATTCCGCAGTGGTGTGTGTTTGCCTCTGTGTGCAATAGGGCTGGCAGCTCTCCCCACCATGATGGGAGCACTTCAGGGCTCAATTAACTGTGGCTGCAGAGCTCTGCAAGTGATGCCATGTAGTTGCAGGTAACAGCAGACCTTCATCCAGGAGGCCCTTTTAGCATCCTCTGCTGCCCCAGCTCATGGATTTACCCAAAACTGAGAAAGGCTGGAAGGAAAGAAGGAAAGGACTAGATCCCAAAACATGATCTTCATCTTGGAGACTCTTCCTACTCTTCAATTTTGAATAGGTTTTCTTATCTGCCGCCACTCTGAGAGCTTCTTTTTCCTCTCTACTTACAGACCCCAAGTAGTCCGAAAATGTTGTTCTACTCCCTCCACAGACCCTCTCTTCCACCCCACTGTGCTTGCTGCTCAAGTTACCACTCGGCTACCAGGAAATAAACCCAGATCTGGACAGTTTTGCTAGGAAGGAAGTGTGCAATGAACAAATGAGAAGAGTTGGAGCAAATTCCTTTTCCAGATCTGGGGCTAAGTAACTCTTTCTGGTTGAGTATGCATAATCAACTCTTGGCAAGGACAAAATTCTACTGTCTTTCCACATTATAAGTAAGAGTTACCATTTCTAAGTTCTTTGTTAGTTCCATCAGGTACCTAGAGGACATCATCTTTACTCAGAACGTAATATATTTTTATTACAAATGTTGCATCATGAAATAGAGGATAAAGGAAATGTAGCAGGAATATCTCCTACCATTGCAGGAAATGTTAAGCTTTTGTACCAAATCACATTGAACTTCCTTTTGAGTAAGTGTTGCTCACGTGGTCTTGGATGGGTAGGAAATGTCACCTCCTTTCGAAGGTTTTGGAGAGGATGCAGCTTGAGGTTTCACAGTTACGAGGTCCTGCCTCTCTTTCTGCATGGTGGTTCTCAAAGGCTGCAGAGGTGCTGAGCCATTGCACCTGGGGGATACCGAGGAGCTCCCCATCCACTTCTACACCAGACAGTTTCCATGGCATGATACCTGTCAGTCAATTGGTGACTTGGGCCTTTTCTTGTGACATAAACCACTGATGCTCCAAAGATGATGGAGAGCACCATTAGGATCATGCAGTGACACACATGACAGACAACCTCACCATAACACGAGGCATAACATGCTGTCTCTAAACTCCTCCAAAACCTTTTCCATGCCTGTTTTGTGCTAAAGGAAGGGGCTGGACTGTTGTAGGGAGGCTGTAATTTCTAGCTAAGTCTAATGAAAATCCCCGCACCTGCTCTGAAAGCTGAACATTGCAGTTCTGGGCAGAGTGAGCCCTGCTTTCCAGTTTTTGCTGCTATGCATAAAACAAATTACATACTGGTTAGAGGCTTCCAATCTCTTTTGTTGTTTATTTAACCCACCAGGCAACCTCTTTCATGAACAGCAGAATAATGCTGCTTCACACTCTGGGTCTGCTCTGGGTTTGGAGGCAGATCCTGCCAGGAGAGTTACCTGGAAGGGCAACATGTGCCATACAGCAATGGATGAGGAAATTGTCTTGAGGCTTTGCTAGCTGAAGGATCATCCTACCTCAAAAGCAAAGTCCATTGCCCTGGCCTACTTGTAGAGAGCAACAAGCACAAGCAGGCCCCTGCCTGGTTAGTGGACCTTTGAAGAAGCTTCACCATCTGTTCTAGGGAAAGTCAGCTTGGGAAAGTGATATTTCATTGCAAGTTGTAATCAGGGCTGAAGCACTGCTTCGTTTCAGGCTTTCATGCTCTCCTTCACAAGCACAGGCAGAAACTGCTTGAGATGTACTGTGACCTCTGTTGAAAGAAAGAGCAAAACAGCATTTAGGAGGTGACTTGAAGTTTTGCTTCTCTCTGAAATGATGAGTTAAAAATTCCAGGAGGTTTTGAAGTTTGTGTTTTGGTGGTTTGCCTTTTAGGGCTACTTCAGTGTGTGGATCTACATGTGGGTTAGATGCACCCAGAAGACCCCGACATTTATCCTTGCAATGTAGCCATGGTCCCCTTGCATTTCCTGGAGCAGGGATGGGCACTTTTGCTGCCTCTTGTGTCCTGACCTCAGGATCACCTCCAGAGCAGAGGTGGGCCACCTCAGCTGCTTGGTCTTAACCCTCAGCAGCCGTAGACCAGAACTACCTCTGTATTTCATCCTCTCAGTCAAAGCCATCCCCTTGGTTGGAGTTTGCTGGACAGGCGAGCCTCTCTGTGGCTGCATATGCAGCTCTGGTTTTATATCTATGCCGTATTATATTAATGACAGGAGAGGGAACTATCTTGTGCTCTGGTATTTGGCATTTTACAGCCCACTGCTTCTTCAAGCCCATTGCAGAGGAGAGGACATAAAGTGCCATGGCATCTCCATGTTGGCATGGTCTCGACTTTCAGTCTGATAGCAGATCAAACCCAGAAACACCCCCAGCTAAAATGAGACATCCAGCTCATACACCATCACCATGTCAGAAGAGTGACTTTGTTGACTTCTCGTGGGGCAAAGAGGGAAATTTCTTGTATCCACTGTAAGCCCCAGCTCCAGCTTCACCCCGAGCATCCTCATGGTGGTATGAATGCCAACTGAAAATAAATGAAGGAAAGGGCTCACGTCTGCACCTTCCCTCCCAAAGCAGACTTCTTCCCAGCCAGTCTGTGCCAGAGTGTGCCACAGTGGCAGCCTCAGGGTTTTACCTGATGGGAGTAACTGCAGTCACAGAAAGAAAATGCTGATGGAGAGGCAGAGCAGTGGCAACAAGTCAAAGTTCTAATCATCTTGATGTGAGTACTTTGTGCTGTGCTTGTTTAAATAAAAAACCAGCATGTTTTAGAAACACATACACATTGTCCTTTTGGATGGATCTAAGTCTTTAATAGTGGCACCCTTGCATGAGAGCTACTCTAGTGCAGCCTGTACAGATGTTCTATTTCCAGGCAGCATCACTGCTGCCAGGTACACTTTTAGACCATCACAAGCAGCACTCTTCACCCAGCAAGAAGAGGAGAGAAAATTCACCAGAAGGCAGGCTGCCCCTTGCCCCCAGGGCTGCAGCCTGGCAGGAGCTCTCTGCCTCCACCCTCATGGGTGCCTGGGGCCCTCGCTGTCCTTCTCTTCCTCCAGCAAGGACTGCGTGAGCACTCCGAGCATCCCCGCTGTCCTGGACCCTCTCCGTTATCATCTCAAGGTGTGCAGGCGTGGGCAGGGGGCATGAATACCGCCACCCTGCACCCTTCCTCCCGCCGACTTTCCATCCCTTCACCCTCATTCCAAAGGCGAAGGGGAGCCCAGATGTTGGCAGGCCCGAGCCGGGTTCATCTGTTTCACATGACCCAGCGCCAACTGCCGCTCGCTGCCCTCCTCCCTTCTTCCTCCTCCTTCCTCCCCCTCCCTCTCCTCCTCCTCCTCCCTCCCCGGCTCCAGCCTCGCAGCGCGGCAGCGGCCGCGGAGGAGCCGAGCGCCGGCAGGCGGGGACAAGGGAAGAAGAAGAGGGAAAGGAGGGTTCCGGCATCCCGGCAGCGAGGATGGGACGGCCGTAGGAGCGGCCGGGAGCGGCGGAGAGCGGAGGGAAGGGCCGCGCATCCCGCGCACCTCGCGGCGGAGAGGCGGGCGATGGATGCGGGGCGGTAGAGCCGCGGCCTGGAGACGCGGTGCGGGCGGGGATGCGCTCGCCCCGGGCTCGGAGCTGAGGCGCCGCCGGAGCCGCTGAGGCAGCGGGAGAAGGTAACGGGGTCTTTGTCTGCGCAGGGGAGGCGAGGCGGGCCGGGGCTCCCCTTCCAGCCCCAGCCCCCCGGGGAAAGCCCAGCCGCAGTGTGCGGGCTGCTCCACGCCCCCTCCCTCCATTTACCTCAAACGGAGAGAAATGTGGGCAGCAGATGCTTTCCCTGCCCTTTCAAAAAAAAAAAAAAACCCTCCAAAACCCTAACCCCAAACCCCTGAATTCGGTGGGCGAGTAACGGAGCCGAGCGCGGCGGCTGGAGGAAGGAGAGTGGGGGGCGGGGGCCAGAGAAGCCGGTGCTGTGATTCCTTCCCCCCTTTCCCAGGCAATCTGGCTGCCTGTCCCCACTGACTGCCAAGATGGACCGTTCCTTCCCTTCCCAAATGGCTGCAGCAAGTTTAATGAAGGGCTGGAGGCTTCGCAAAGGGGAGAGTCCCCGACTTGTTCTTCCTTTCCTCTGTGCACCTTTTCCTGCATCAGAGATAGAAAAGTTGCTCCAGATCCAGAGCTAGGGCAGAAAAATGAACAGCCCTGCTTGCAAACTGTGCCCGTATGGGTGTGTATCCGCACGCCTTGCAGGGAAGCTCCGCGTAAGGAGGGTTCTTGGCCGCATTGTTACCCCCTGGCTGCTGGGGAGAGCAGGAGAAAAGTTGTTTCAAACGTCTGTATGAAATTTCCAGGAGAGACAATTGTTTCTAATAATAGCCCTGGCAGCGGTTTAGCAATACAACACACACAGACGCGGGAGCGAGCTCGCAAATCTCCTCTCCCAGGCAAGCCAGGTCGCAGGGAAAGCTGAACGAACTCCCAGCTTGTTGGTTTGATTTGGGAATTTTAAAACGCTGTCCTGAACAAAAACCGCGGCTCCGCTCGTCCTTTCCAGGGCGAAGGGGGTGTGGTGCCTGTGCGCCGCACTTCATGGGCACGGCTGAATCGGGCTCTCGGGTGTATCGGGAGAGGTGGAATCCTGGCTCTGCCCAGCGCCAGCTGGATATCGAGGCGGTTTGGATTCAGTTCCCTCTAGACTGACCCTTGGGGTCTGGTGAACATTGCCCACCCGTGCATGGAGGGGACTGTTCCCGGCAGGGGTGTCTGTGCCATTTTCCCTGCCTAGAGTTGCCTGCCAGACACCAGAGAGACACCCATGAAGCTAAATTCATCAGACTTATCCCTTTCTCCTTGGGGCGATGGGAGCAGGAGGATTGCTGCCTGCACTGCTGCCTGCACATTCACTTGGACCCGTGATGCTGACCCTGGTGCACCAGCCCGGCTTGGTGGCTCAGAGCTGCTTGGCTTGACCTTCCTGGCACAAGTTATGGTCACCCTGTCTTCTTCCAGATCTTAACATTCTGAAGTATTGGTGTTAGGCAGGTACATGCCACTGCAGCAGGATGAGAGGCTCATGGGACAGTTTTTGCAGCCCAGCTGTGGTGCTGAGCAAGCTGGGCTGTGGCAGAAGCCATGAGGAGGTAAAGATGTGTTACGTCTTGGTACAAGAGGGTATATATTGAAGCATCTTCAGCTCAGCACAACCTTGTGCTGCTGCTAAAGTCACCTGTGTCCCTCAGTCCAAACAGGATGAAGGATTTGGCATTGGTCACCCATCATGCTTTACAAGTGGCTCCATCTAAATCGGTTCCTACAGAAAGGAGAAGTGCATCAGTGTGGCATAGCATGTGAATTTATGCACATGTGAAATAAACATTTTGTTCTTAGTTGATTTTTTTTAAATGCCTGGGCTAGAAATATGGCATCTCTGCCATTATTTGAGCATAGATACACTAGTGAGCCACTCACACACCTTCTGGGCAAGCTACCCATTGCTCCTGGTAGATTGTTTATGGGGGTCCAGTTACTGCACATCTGAAATGGTTATGTCATTAAATATGCAACTTGATATGTGGTGATTCCTGTGGTCATGGCATTGAGTCACTCAGGACCATATGGCAATATAGCATAACTTGGCACAGAGCTTTTTCTGTAGAGATCCTGCTGAATTGTTCAGCCAGGTCAAGAGCTTCAGTTAGTCCACTTCGTGTTGTTAGGAGGGACATAAAACCAGCCAAGACTTACCAAGTCATTGAGTCTAGTCCCACACATCACCGGTGATTACAGTCATATGTATCCCCTTTGTTGCTACTGTTACTGTGTGAGTAATAGCAGAAGGTTTGAATGTAGGTTTGAATGTAGGTCAGTATTCCTGGTCCTCTGAGCTGCCATCCCACAAATGCCCTGTCTCGTGGGAAGCTGAGGGGATGCAGTGCTGTAGGGTCAGCCATAAGAGCAGGTAACAGTGGCTCCCAGGGGTCCTCATGGATCGTCACAGGGTGGGGTGTGCTTGGGTGAACAGCTGGCTCCCAAGGTCGCTTGTCAATGCCAATCTCCAGCCATCCTTGTTGGCTTGCTCCTGCCAGCAGCTGGAGGAGTGAATTGCCCTGCAGCCCCAGTGCAAACAGAGCACAGCAGCCCAGCAGGCAGCAAGGTCTGACAAGGTTAAGCTGTGATAGAATTGCTTGCAAGTTTCCTCCAGCGCCAAATCTCAGTTTGTCCTGACCTCTCTGTTTGCCTAAGCCAGGAGTGCATTGCCCAGCGTAGCCTCAGGGACTGCTGCAACTGACAGCATCCCCTGATATTTCTCCTTCTCCGAGACTTTTAACAACTTAATCCCTAGCAACTCCTCTAAAACTCAATGTGCTGTGTCCTAGAAAGCCACAAACATTTTTCCGAGGCTGCACACTGAATTGAAGCCCCTGTCTTCTGCTCTGAAGTTGTACCTTGTCAAGGACCAAAAATGATGACTGCTTTTCTCTCTGATCTGACACTGAGGAGGGACCCCAGACAGATATTTGATCAGTTCTGAGCTTCTCAGAGCACTTTCATGTTGATCAATCACAAACACACAAGTTTTGATCCTGCCTCCACTGCTTCAAGTCACCTTTGCACTCCACTTAGTCATGAGTCAATGGCAGCATGAAGGTTTATTCCTCACCTGCCTTTAGCTCTTGTAGGCTGCCTGCCAAAATAAGGAGAAGACGACCCTGATGTACCTGCCTTTCCCAGTGGATCCCTGCTTCATGACTGTGTTATATTTCTCTGAGGTCTCATGCATGATGCCAGATACCCGTGGTACATATTTGTGAGGTGAGGTGGGACTTCAGCTCTCGCCCAGCCTTAAAGTGCAAAGGAGGCAGAGGATCTGGAATCATCTGATTTCTAATGCTGTCAATAATGTTCTTGCTTACAACCCACTTTGCTCCTTTCCTAACAGATACACAATCCTTCTGCTCTTGTCCTGAGCTTCTGTGTGGCATTTTCATGTAGTGTTGAACAGTTGCTGAGTCCCCACCATCAAGAAAAGACACTAGTGGGTAGCTAAAAGCTCTTTTCACCCTGTGTGTGCACTGGTTGAATATGATCTGACCTAGTGTAATAATCTTTGGGAAAAATCCTTGAGGGCAAAAAAAGGTGGGCAAGCTGACCTATTTTTACCTACATTCACTGTTAAAAGGTCCACTGAAAATCTCCTAGAAAGCTACAAACCAAAAAGAATTCCATACTCCATTTGTCCTACAGAAATCCTTTGTACATACACTTCCACATGTAACACATAACATTTTGACAATGGCTGTTGGCCTTGCCAACCCAATGGGCTCAGGCTCCGTGTTTAGATTATTCATTTATTTTTCATCTTAGAAGTCCCTAGATCTCCCAACCAAAATAAACCCATCCTTGTTTGGGTTTCCTGGCCGCGTGGGATTGAACGTGGCTGCAGCTGTACCACACACGCTGCAAGTGCTGCTGGTGTCCCGTCAATCCCAGCTGAAATATTTCATGCTGAAAAGTGCTTTCCAGATAGTGGAGCAGCCACAGGCTGATCTGGGTTTATGCAGGACAAGCCAGGGGGTGGAAGGCTGCTACATCAAGTGAGCAACTTGGAAAGACAGCACAAAATCTGAAGCTGAAATGTGGCGCCTGCCCTAGAGAGTAGAGTGTGTTTGGAGCTTTTTTCACCTTTAAAGACAGCTTTGTCCTTGCTGGGCATGAACAGTGTCTCTCCTGGCTATCCCAAGCCAAGGTTTTGTGAAGACACCCATCATCTCAACACGTGGCTGTGCACCATCAGACACTCATTTCCTAGTGAAATGGGGACAGGGATGATTTAGGGGATATGTGATGAAATACAGTGCTTGCTTTGTGCACACACACACAACCATGGCATGGAAGCATGCTGGAAAATATATTTGGAAGGTGAATTCCACTGTCTTCTTCAATTCTGAACTGGGAAGACTAGAAGACTGCTAAAAGAAGTTCTGCCTGAAGTGGTCTGGGCTCCCTGGGATGCTTTGCACCCCTGCTAGGGTGGTTGTGCAGCTATTGAAGGTGTCACCTGGGCTTGTGCTGCAGGAGGTGGTGGGAATCAGGGGGTAAAGAGACTTGTTCCTCACCAAGACCAGGGAGAACTGGAGGGAAGCACCAAGTCTGCTTTGACTTTGTGTTGCACCAAACATATTGCACCATGGAAGGTGCTCTCTGAAATACTCTGGGCATGCTGAGGGCAATTCTGAGGGAAATCTGCAAACCTCGTCTGTGTTGTCACTTTCTCAGGCACAGCTGATCGTGTGCGTGACAGAAGGCTGCTTCAAAAGGGGTATTGAATCCTGGGAGCTTAGGGCCCAGGGTTATCGGATCCAGGTGCTGAGTTTGCAGACATTGCATCAGGCTGTTCTCTCTTCGCTTTCCATCCTTAACATTTCTGCATTGATTCTGCACAGTAGTAAAGAGCTGCTGAGTTTATTTCCAGAAAGAAACATCCTTCCCTGTCTCCTGAAAGGCAGAGGTGCATGTTGAAAAGCCAAGCTTTAAGTTGAGGTGTTTATACCAGGTTCCTCCTGTGCAGAGATTACAGGTTGTCCATATTTATTATGTTATGAGATGCCCTGATGCAGGGATTACCAGATCTTGCTGCACCAGTAGCAGAAGCATTCTCACTACAGGTGATGCAAAATCCTGGCATTACTCAGGAGGTGAATGGGGGTATAAAAGCACAGTGTCTTGAAGGTAGTTTTCCCTTCCTGAGCCCAGAGTGGGGCTAGTCTGAGCTCCAGTCCTCAGCAGAGACACAAATGTTCAGCACTGGGAGCTGTCAGGCCAGGAGAAAGCTGGTAGAACCCTTTTGTCTCCCTCACCCATCTGGGTGTGCAGGCAGAGTTGGGAGACATCCCAGTTCTACAGCCCTATCTCAGCGCTGGATGCAGAGCAGAAAGGGTCAATCCAGACTTTTTTTTTGCAAGCAGGGCTGGTTTCTGAAAACACCTGCATCTCAGAGCATGAGTCAGCTGCTTGTCATTTGAATGTGCTCTGCGTCTCACCCCGTCCTTCCTGTGAAACCCAGTTGGGGGATGATGCCCACCCCACAGTGGCCCTGTCAACCGCTGCTACTCAGGCAGAACCTCTGGCAGCCACCCAGCCTGAGCACCAGCCACAGCCCTGGCTCTCCACATGAAATGTATGTCAAGCCCACTGACTAGCAGTGGCTGGAAACAACACGGTGACATATTTTTCCACTGGTGGCATATTAGTTTTAGTGTTATTCCAAACAAGAAGAAAAAAATAAACCCAACACTTCTGTGTACAGATCGACATTTTACTTTTTTTTTCTCCCACACCTTGAATGACTTTTGAAAGTATGTTTTATGTGTTATTTATAACACTACCCAGTGCTACCTATTGACCTGCTCTGTTACAGTACCTGAGTGATGCACTGCCCAGTGCCTTGGTTCCATTGATCAGGACCATCAGTGCTCTCACCTCCCGATTCTTAGTGATACAGTAGGTTGAAAACACTCAACGAACACTAAAAGGACACTTTAAGCCATAAATCTTAATTTGTCCTTTAAAAATATTTCACACGTACTATCACTTTCACTGCCTTGGGTCACTTTGGTCATCTTCCTATGAACCCACATTGATTTTTTTTTCTCCAGCAAATCACACTAGTTTCAGTAGCAAATAAATTGTCCTGTTTTCCTCTATAACTAAACCAAACCTCCTGTGAATGTGTTCCCAGAAGACTTGGATGCTCTCATGTAATTACACCCTGTCTGCATGCACAAACGAGTGATATCTGGAACAGTTTGCTGAAAATATGCCATGTTTGAAGTGTGAAATTGTACAAAAAATGAAATTTTTATGTGTGTTTACAAGGAATTTTAAAAGTCAGATGTAGGACAAATAACAGATATGCTAGCATCTTTTGGGAAAAAAAAATAATAATAATCTCTTGCTATGTACTTTATTGCCACATGCTCATTATCACGTGATGACTCATGGTGCTTGCTTTTGTTCTTAGTTGAAGGGATGAGCCAGAAGGTGAACAGGAGTCCTTACACAGTTGATGCGATTTATAAAAGACTGAAAATTCCCTCGTTGGTAAAAGATTTCCCTGGTAGATCATTTAGATCCTTTTCCCGTAGATCGTGTTGTGTCCTTTGTGCATAACAAACAGGGTAAGTATGGAGCCCTTCCATGGGGAGTGGGACCCTCCCAAGACATATAATGGCTTTCTTGAAGCATGGCTGTGCTCAAAAGTTGATGAAACACCCGACCACACTGCTTGTCCTTGTGCAAAGTCACCAGAGATCCTTTATCCTCTTTCCCTCTGAGCATCCCATTTTAGCTCTGCTGTTGATATTTATTTCTTTGGGCTGCATTAGGGGCTGGCAACCCAAATGATGGATCACGGCTCTTGCATGTAATGTGCAAACTTGTGATGAAACTGCAGAATTTGCCTCAAAGGCAAATTTGCCTTACAGTAATCCCTCGATAGTTCACGGCTCACTATTCACACCTTCAATACATCACATTCCCACCCCCAACTTTACCATGTTTACTGTATTTTCCATATTTACCCTATTTACTGCTGCTTTGCAGATTTTGCTTATTGCAGCATCCCCTGCGAAATTTGAGGGATTACTGCATTTTCCAGAGAATAAGTTCACCTTCGAGGAAATAAAAAAGAAAAGCTCAAAAGATAAAGATGTTCACAGAATTTGGCTCAGCCAAGTTAGATCAGAAGAGGTTTATGTACAGGGCAAGTTATTTTGGGTGTTAAATGGGAAGTTGGCAGGAAGGATTGTCTACTTGTTTTATTAAGATAGGCATGAAAGGGACTATTTTTTGCAGTGGCTTTTTTTGTGATGGTGGCTGTTTTTCCGTCTTTGGGCATTACTTTGGCGTATGGTTGAATAGCATAGAATGAATGAATAGTCCCAAGGTCTGTAAGGTGGGATCAGGCTGTGTGTGGGCTGTCCTTGCCACTCACTTTCCACTTCCCATAGGATGCAAAACTTTGGCTGTGTGGGTTTCACATGGACCAGTTGGTTTCACCAGATGTAAAGATGCCCTTTAGTGTTCACTGAGAACAGTTCACTGCTCCAGACAGGAGGTAATCTGCCAGGTCTATGAGGCTGTGCAGGAAAGTCCACCAGGAGAGGATGGAAACTCTATCCCCTGACTCATTTAAAACTCACCCGAATGAAAGTGCTGCCAGCAGGGAAGAGCCCTGAGCTGATGGGAGGAAGAGCAGCTGGACTGCCTCATTTGCACAATTATTTATTTATTATTTATTCCCCGGGCAGCCCTTGCCCATCACTGGCTGCAGCCAGCTTGCTGCACGTGCAGAAAGGATGTAGAAGCAACACGGGTTTCCCAGGTAAAAGTGGAGGAGATTGCTACAGGAACCAAATTTGCAGCAAAGTTTTAACAGCTCTGTCGTGTTCTTGACCTGAAAATGCTGGCCCAAAGCAAGTGTCCACTTTGAACCACCTGTACGACTGACCAGCTGAGTCAAGGCGTATCAGGACATGATTCTCTTGAGTGCAGAATAGGTTGCAAATCTGTAAGGTTTAAGACATCTGTGGCCAGTTAATCCTCTAGACTAGGAATCATAAATAATACTGAAAACTGTGTTACCTCCCTGTGTTCAAACACAGTTCCAGAGCACAGAGAACGCTCTGAGCAACCACTTTCTGGCCAAGAAAGGGAATAGAAAGAGTTATGAGGTCAAAAGAGTCAAACATAGTGAAAAGTCTACATTGGGAATGCTCTCTCCTCCTGCCTCAACATCAGAAGGCAAGGAAGGTGCAAGACATTCTGCTTCCCTTTGTATTTGTAAAGATTTAGATCTGTATTATTTTTAAGAAAGAAAACAATACGTGACCTAAACCAGCACAGCCTCCATTCTAGTGAGGAAGCCGGTCTGTCCAGGAAAGGACTTTCTTATCTCAGGATATAACTGAAATCAGGCCTCCGAGGCCGTTTGTCCTCAGAACAGTGATTTAGGCATCTGCCGGGTAATACCCCACTTGGTTTATAATGCAGCATTGGAATTAGATTTAATTCTAACTACATGGCTCAAGCACCAAGTGTTTTGAGGCTGAGATGAGGCATTCCCGGCTTTAAAGTTCACCTGAGAGTTATTGCTCGATGTTGTAAATGGACCTAAGGACCATAGGAGACGGTTTTTCATTTCAGCCCTGATACAGTAAGCCACTTAAACACTTGCTTATGTCACACTGAAATAAAAGGGATTTATGGGCACAGCTATGGTGCTTTGCTGAATCAGAGCATTTTTGCTGAGCGCTGTTTAGAGGAAGCATGAGAAATAACCTGTGCAGATGTCCCTGAGTGATGCTGGAGCCTGAGAAAGGCTGGAAAGCGCTACACAGAGGAAGCAAAGAGCCCCTGGGCAGGCTAGGAATTCTTTTGTCAGCTCTCAAGACAAAACAGGGAAGTCACCAGGTCACTCAGCCTGTAGCTAGCCTTAATTTTTATCTCATCGCTCCCTGTCGGCATTATTCACACAATAGCTGGATCGCTGTTTGTGGTGTGCTTCCGCCAGGGTGACACCATGGGTGACACCATCCCACCTCCTTTCTTGAGGAGGACTCTTGCTTTCTAATTACTGAGGCCGTTTTTCCTCTCCTGACAAACGAGCGTTTGCAGAACACATCACTTGATCACATCCCTATTCAGATCCCCCCCGTGGGATGGGTGATGTCAAGCTCCTCCAAGGGTGGCAACACTCCATTCCTGCAGGACAGGAGGGGTTTTTAAGAGCTGTATCTGTAGCCATGGTTTCAGCAATTTCATCTCCATTCCCTAATCCATTGGTAAGGACATGAATTTTTCAAGGAGTGGGATAAAGAGGCTTGCAGGGAACGCCAAAGGCCTCTCACGCAATACATTCCTTTGGTTTTATAAAATATGTGGGAGTTGTTGCATCATTGTCAGCATATTTTTTCTGGCCATTCAAACCAGCTATGGACTGTGCATGTACTTCACAGAGCCTCAAAGCACTTCCATAACAGGGAAACCCGCACTGCATCGGAAGATGAAATCTGGTTATACATCAGCCATTGGCTACTTCTCTTTGCGTTGCCTTTGTCTACATCTACAGCATCTTTCCTAGGTCCTTCTTCTCAGCTGCAAAGCTCCATCTGCCACTCAGTTGCCTTGAAAGGTAATGCTAAAAAGGATGCTCCTTTTTCTTTGAATATGCAGCATCTTCATTCTCTTACAGTAGTACTGCTAGAAGGTGGCAGATGCCTGAGAAATATGGCTGGGATACCCTTTCCAGGGCAAAAAACACCTCCTTACAGCTAACCTCTCTTGCTCCAGGGCACCAAATAGCCTTTCCCATAAGAAATGGCAGCATGACCAAGTTTCAGTGCAGAAGTGTTGTCTAATGGGCTGCTATGTATTGTAGTCGTAAACATTGGTACTTCTTCATACCCCATCCCTGGAAGTGTTCAAGGCCAGGTTGGAGAGGGCTCTGAGCAACCTGATCTAGTGGGTGGCATCCCTGCCCATGGCAGGGAGGTTGAACTAGGTAGTCTTTAATGTCCCTTCCAACACATACCATTCCATTTTTCTATGATTCTGTATTGGGTTATTTCATAAAGCTCACACCGTGTTCTATATGGTGTTGCTGACCTTGAAATACAAGGACAGGCTATATAGATCTCTGCTTTCTCTGCCAGGACTCTTGGGCCAAACTAAAATCACTTTTCTCCCTCTTGAAAAAATAGTGACTATAACAAACCAGACTTCCCACCATTGGTTTAGGAAAGACTCATAGAAATAAATGGTAGAAATGAGGACCATATTCAGAAACAACAGTTTCTCCTGGCTGTCTCCTTCTCTCAGGTGTGCAAGCCGCTGAGACTCAGGTACATGAATATGGTCCATTTCAGTGAAGAGAAAGAGCATGAGAAGTGAATGTGCATGAAGGCTTTGTACCTGCACTGCAGGGTGACATAAGCAGTGCTGCAAATGGTGACATGCTCACCAGTGCAGGGTGGTGGGCAAGCCCCATAACTGGGATAGATGAACCAGAGTTGTCCCAACAGTCATTTTGCTCCTCTTCATCAGGGTTTATTCCCACTGAGTGCCAACTAAAGAACTGTATTCAAGAATGGGAACAGGCTCCTCAAGGAAGTAGTGGAGTCACCATCCCTTGAAGTGTTCAAAAAATGAGTAGATGTGGCACTTCGTGATATGGTTTCGTGGGCATGATGGTATATTTGGTCAAAGAATGAAATTGATGATCTTTGGCAGCCTTTTCCAACCTTAATAATTTTATGATTCTATGATTGCAAAAAGAGCAAGCTCCAAGGGCAGAGCCCAGACGGTGCTGCTCCCCACTAAGCACAGAGTCAGCTCTCCTGGGTGCCCATCAAGGGTCAGCTTTGTGACTCAGCTCTTTGCATACTGTCTCACAGCCATCCTCCTCCAGTCACCATCAGTAATATTTATTAGGTGCTGATGCAGAGCAGCAACTGGGGAGGATGCTCTGCAAACATGGCATAAAAAGAAAGACAGACCATTCCTCCGGGGTCTTGAAGTGCGAGTGTAGGACAGGAGATGGCAGGTGGATGCAGACACATGAAGAGGCAGTGCTGGTCAGTGCAACAGGCAGCTGTTCACCAGGCCAGCCCTGATTCAGCAAAGTGAAGTGCTGCCACATGCACAAAGCTGTGCAGACATCAAAAACACTTTGCTTTTCCTCCCTGCCTCTCTCTAGAAGCTTAGAAGTTGCCAGGATGAGAAGGAAATAAGAAATGGTCAAGTGGGAGCAGGATGTTTAATCTAATAGTTTACTGTAATCAGTGGGCTGTCATCTCTCCCTATCGCCTTTCAGCGGGTCTGTCCAAACAGTGGGCAGAGCGACACAGATTTTTGTGGATTCAGCACAGTAATTGCCTCCCATACAGGCAGTGAGCATTTAGGAAAGGTTCTGCCTCTAATTATAGTTTCTGATTTGAGTCAAGGAAGAAAATGCTGTATTCCTCTTTATTCTTGCAGTCGGCTAATGAAACGTGCCACAGATATTTATAGAACTGCCATTGTAAATAGCATTTGCATTTGGTGCCTTTGAGTTATTTAATGTGACAGCGCTTTCACCAAGAGGGTTTTTTAGTTTTGAAAGGGAAAGGTTCCCTTTGGAGCTGTTTCCTCCCATCGCCTTTGCTGTTTGTGTTGGATGGAGCAGTTCTGTGGGCAGTTGTGATAATTTAGTGATGAACTGATGGGCGTGTGGAGATTAGCTGAGCCTAGTGAAGGTTTTTGGGCTGTGTCACAGACAGTTTATAGGATTCTCCGAGACAATGTTTGAGTTACAGTGAAGATGAATAGAGAGGAGGGCAGTCGCCAGAGCATTCATGGCACAAAGCAAAACAACCGCCAGCCTGCCTTCCCTAGGAAACCCACTGTGTAAATATTTGGATAGGAGCCTCCAAAGGAGATTTAAAGTCTTGTGATAAAGGTAACTAAAACGTCCTTTCCTTGAGAAAAACAGCTACTCAGAAGATCCCATGAGTAACTACAAGACAGATTTCCTTTCTGTAGTGTCTCTATATTAGAGTGAACAAATATATATGTCAGAATGTTTTGCAAAGGAGGTCAGGGAAAGTTTTCCCATTCTCAAGGTGCAGAAGCCAAGGAGCAGGGAGGACCCCATGCCCTGTGTATGATCAGCCCTCCTGCCCAGCAATCCAGCACCTCAGCTGGACAAGCACATTTGTTTCAGATCTTCACTTGCCTTACAAGCAGTATCTGTGTTTGGGTATTGAAGATACATTATCAATAGTCTTTACACAGTCGTGTGTAAATGACAGAGCTTTCTAAAAGCACTTGTGCTCAGTTCTTCAACTGCTCTGGGGTCACGCTGCATGTGCAGGCACTGAAAGAAGTGGCAGATTTTCGGCAAAAATATGACTTACTGAGCTGTTTTGGAAAAAAAATTGTATTCTGTGTTTTGGTGCATAATTTCCATCTGAGTTTGTGTTAGGTCTGGCCCATGAGATGCACGTGGCCCATATTCACACCCAGTGCATGCAGCTCCCTGCCATATGGATGAACTGTTAGCACTCAAGAGTGTGTAACAGTCTCACCTCTTCACATGTCTTGGGAAGCATTGGAAATCTGAGGGGCTGATGTGGATACAGCCTCCTGGCAGAGCTGCAGCTGAGCAAGCAGCAGGCATAGCCATGGGGCTCAGCTAGGAATTGTCTCACATCACTTGAGATGTCTGAAGGTTCTCTCTGCTTTGAGCATCAAGGGCATCTCTCATCTGTAAGGCTGAACTAGACATTTGACTTATTTATTTCTGGAGAAATAGGGAGGAGGGCTCTTGGCCTCCAGAAGTGAAGTGAGGGACTGTGTTGGTACAGGCAATCTTACTCACTGAGCTCACAGTGAAACCTAGGACTTCATCAGGACTGATCTTTCCTGCTTCCCTGTCACATCAAGTGTCCTTCTATTGTGTCAACAACTGTACTCAACCATTGTTTTTCATCCCTTTGCTGGAATTTTGGTTTTCCAAGGCGAGGGAGAAGGTAGGCAGAAGGGGTTACCTGAGTTGTTGCCCAAGAGCCAGCCACAGTCTCATCCATGGCAGTGCTGCAGATAGCACAGAGCAGCCAATTTGCACAGCATCAGAAGCAGCATTTTTCACCTAGACAGACTGTGCTAAATCAGTTCATTCTCACTGTGCTTTGAAATGTTCCTGCTTCTTGCTCTGACAAACTGGCAGAGTTTGCATTGATCTGGTGATGCAAAAAAGCACATAATGTGGGCTTTAGACACCTGGTGGAATAATAAAGCAGGAGAGGGAGGACAGGTCCATCATATTTTAGCTTATATCAAGTAGCAAGCCTGTCCTTGCCTCCTTTTCTCTTGGAAAGCACTATTTGCTTCCAAGGGAAATGAAAAGCCTCATGGCTGAGCATCCTGTCTGGAGGAGGAAATGCTGCAGCAGGTCTCCAGCCTCTGGTCCTGCGGAGCTTCAAGAGATGTTCATGAAATACCTTGCAATTAGTCAACCGTCATGTGCTGCGTTTCAGAGCTTTGCTTTATTCATATATTTATTCATGTTACCAGCTGTTTGCATTTGGGATTTCTTTAAGCAGTGAAAGCACTAAGAGGTTATGAAATTCTGGGATGCAAAAGCATGGAGAGATAAAGAAGCTTCGCACAGAAAGCAAGTGCTTTGCTGAAACACTGAAGCACAAAGTCAAACATCTCAGAAATTTTTCCCTCTTCCCCCTTTCACTTTCTTTTATTCTTATTTGAACTTGGTCATAACCAATGGAGCGTAACACACAAAAGCTGGACTGTGTTCCCATCACTGCCATCACCATGATTAACTCACTGCTTTATTTTTTGCCTTGAGTAAACTCATATTAAAACTGGAATATCAAGGCACGCTTCCCATCTTGGGCATGCAGGGCATATGCAACAGTAAGAGGATGAGGGAAATGCCAAAATAGAGCTCAGAGTTTTATCTGCTTGGAAAGCCCAGTGAAGGAAGCTTGCGGTTCCCTGTGCCCATGTGAACATGACCCACATGACTCTTGTTCCAAGCTGGAGAAACCATTGCAAAGCCATGCTGTGAGCCTCTGGCAGAGCTTTGCAACGGTGCTGAAGGCTGTTTAATAGCAAAAAATCTCACTCACTGAGTAGTACACCTTAGGAGAAGCCATATTTTTCATAACATTGCTTACAGGAGGAAACTCTCATAAGACAATTTATTGCCATGTCGGTAACTGGCTGACATTTATGAGAAGCCTTGTTTTACAAGGCTTTCCTTTGGCTGCAATGCCAGGACTCCAGTTGTGGTCATGAAAAAAGAGAAAGAAAGTGTTATGTATTTACCATTCAGAGGTGTGCTGGTGAGAAAAACAAAAGGGGGTAAAATCTGTATTCATAACATGGGATTGTGCATTCCTGAATTGTAAGTTTGGGGTGAGTTGAAGGAAAATCTCATTCTGACTGAAATTTTCTCATAATAAACTCTGTATTTTGCACGGCCAGCTTGAGGTTCAATAAAGTTGTTGGAACATTTGAATTTTTGCCTTGTGGAAGAGGCTGGGGCCGGAGTAAGACTCGCTCCAATCTGGCCCCAGGAAACAGGGAGATGGATGTGGGACAGAGCTGAAAAGAGGGAAGACAGGAGCACCCACAAGGGCCTGATGGGCTCCTGTGCTGAGAGACAGCAGGATGACGGTGATGCTGCTGGAAATGACCAAGGCTGCAGATCCCATAGCAGTGGCAATGCATTGCCTGGGCTCTTAAATTGGCAGATTTGGTGGTGGAACATCCACCACTGCCTCCCAGATGCCAGGACACGCAGCCCCATCAAGCCACAGGAGCGGGTGGTTTTTAACCCAAAGAGCTGAAGTAGAAAGCTGAGCTGTCCTCAGTTAACCCCTCAAGCCCACCTGTCCCTGTTCTCTGCAAGACAGCTTTGCATCAGGGTCTCAGCTCAGCTGGCACTGGTGGGAAGAGGTGATGGATAAGGGCAGGAATTCCCAGGATGCAGCAGCCCCCCCTGCCAGGCACCTGTGTGCCCTCTGCTCTATTCTGGCAATTCTTTCGGACTCGCTGTGGAAAGTAGTATCATTCAATTGATCTGAGGATCCATGCACAACACAGGAAGATGCCTTGGATGGAGGGTGATGGGTCCCTGGAGGACTAGGCTGAGCTGTGTGGCTGAGAATGGTCTGTGTCACTGTGGGTCCAGGTGTTCATGAGTGTCGTAGGGTGATCCCACAGCAGGGGGGCTGCCTGTGCTGCTTAAGTCATGCTGAGGAAGGGATTTCCAAGAGCTAAAGAGGCTTAAAGCGGTCCATATCCCGTTAACAGATAGTGGGATTGTACCTGAGGGGCTTTGCTGGGCTGAGCCAGATTCCGTAACTCTGTAAAGCAAAGTTGCTCCTTGCTGATGGTGCTCTGTGCAAGAGGAGAGTCAGGAAAGGGGTTGATGCACTGCAGAGGAGTTCTCTCAGACCACAGCTCATTTATTTCTGAGGACCCCAATCTATGGACCTTGGAAATCTCATATAAGTCTGGTATACATAATAGTTTTATTGATATTATTTAATAGTTGTAATAAACTCAACTAGTATGAAGACACCTTTGGACCAGTGCAATAATATCACAAGTGGCTCTTGCAGTAAATCTTAAATAGGACACCCCAAGTAAGACTAGCCTTTTTGGGGGTTCAGGACCAAACAAGCAGCTAGTGCCACTCCAGGAAGCACCATCAGCATAATCCATGCTTGCTCCACACTACCTGTGGCATGGCTGCATCACTGCTGTTGAGGGGCTTGGGGAAATTTGTTTGGATGTCTCCTCTGCCAGCCAAGCCAGCTGCAGAGCTGGAGGCTGCAGGATGAGATGTTGGGGCCCCCGCAAACCATCCCCTGGCCCCATTGTACACATTGGAATGACCTCCTCCCGGCAGCTGCGTCCGAGCAGGCGCCAGATGCTGCTCCATGGCAGCTACTGATGTGGCTTTTCTTTTTCTCCTTCCGGCCTTTTCTTTCCCCTGATGCCAAAAGAAGAGGGATTAATTAAAAAAACAACCCAAAAAACAACTCAAAAAGCTGTGCAGTGAATGAAAGCCCCAGCTTGTGCCGGGGAAGACGGCAGCCACGTGCCGAGCTGGAACGCCAAGTGCTCTGACACATGTGCCTCTTCTCTCTTGCAGATGACGGAGGGTCGCAGATGCCAAGTGCACCTCCTTGACGACAGGAAGCTGGAGCTCCTCGTTCAGGTAGTAACTGCACGTTTCACCGTGTGATAGTTTGCCACAGCTGCGCGTTTTCACCTGGGTGGGGAGACGAAAGGGTTTTCAGCTGGTTTTCTCAGGAGCTTCACACTGTGATTGCCTGCAGAGCTCAGGGAAGCTGTATTAGTGCTGTCTGGGAAGGCTCTGCAGAGGCATATCTGTGGGAGGGACTAATTCAGGACATGTTTTACTTTATTCTGTGCCAAAACTGTCACAGTCCCTGCCAGTGACAGAAAAGCAGCTCTGGTCATTTTTGACACTGTTAGTGTATATCACTTCAATATTTTTTTGAGACACTGCATAGCTTTTAGAAGTTTATTGCATCTGTTTAAAGTACCTCTAGCATTTGTTTTTGTGTTCTCTACTTGCCATTCTAAATTGTTGGGGTTCAGTTCTGGACTCTACACTGGAGGGGACTGTGCCCATGCATCCGCCCGTGCCGGGAGGACATCCAGCAGCAGAAGAGGCTGCACTGGTGGTGCCTCAGGCAGGCATTGTTTGTAGGGTGTAAATCATGTGTCAAAAACAAATATGCATTAAAATAAGTCCGTGCTCCATCTGCCTTATTTTTTAGTTTTAAGGGGGAAAAAGGAAAATTATGAGAGTCTGGTGGCTGTGTAAGAATGGGCTGATGAAAGCATCCTGCACTTTCCTTACTTTCCTTACAGTTTTGGCTCCTGTCTCAGAGATCCCCAATGGGTTAATAACAAGAATTAGAAGAATGTCTTTCCTTTTACAAAGGCTTTGGGCCAGCCACCGGCAGCCCAAGCAGCAGGAAATGAAACTTCCCATAGCACCCAAATGCCCCAGCTGCAGCTGATAAGGTGGGAGGGGGGGCAGGATCCTACCCAGTACTGACAAACCTGAATGGGGGTGGCTGAAGGCAGCTTGAATAGGCGGAAGCACATTCAGCCTCGCTTTCTGGAAAGTTGCTTAAAAATATCATTACAAAAATGTTAATGGGTAATGGTTTTTAAGTACATAGTCATCAAGGAGGTGAAATCCCTCAGTTCCCCGTGACAGTGTGTTCAGAGAGTGCTTGGATAACCATGAGCCAGGCCAGCACTGGAATGAGAGCAGCTAAATTAGGATGATTAATTAAAACAAAACACCATACCAATGATGTCTGAGTGGTGAACACCCCTGCACAGGGCTGCACTGGATTTGCTGAAGCTTTGCATCTGGCTGGGGGAAGTTCAGTCACCTTCATCACAAGGACACAGCACTTGGCTTCCTATTTCAACAAATGCCTTTTCTAATTTTTCTTAGTTCAATTAAAAATGAATGGGCTATTGGAGAATAGATCTGCTAAAGCACTCCTCACTATATTAATAATCACAGCTTAAAATATACTGCAGGAAATCTGTGTGAGCTGCCCTGGCCAACCTGATTAATTGGGGGTTTATCAAGGGCACTATAAAACCACAGGAAGATGAGAGGCAAGGTTTGGGATGCTCTGTGTCCACTTCCAAGTGAGCAGAAATGATATCACATGATACTATGTTTTTTTAAGTATTTGATCACACTTTTGGTGGGAATTCCTCATAATCAATATGGGGAGTGAAGTGCTCTCTAAATCACACTAACTAGTTTGCGAGCGACCCATGGTTGAATTTTATTCGTACAATAAATCGTTTTGCTGTTTTCAAGTAATCTATGAATGGGGAAAGCCAGGGATGAAAAATGATGAAAAATTCATGCCCAGAAAATGCAGTGACCTCTGTCCCATGCAGGTTGACCTAAATCTCTGAGTACCACGGTGTACAGGATTGTCCACTGAGGCATCTCAGATGCTCTTCTGGCTTACTGAGGCTTTTCAATGCTGTTAGGTAGCTTCTAGTGAGGGCAAAATCACTCTTGGGTGGAGCAGATGAAGAGAAAGCAGGTGTTTGGACTCATGCCTCCAGTATTGATACTGTTTGCAGATGTGGGCACAACATTTTGGGTTGCATGGGCAAAGCCACCAGCATAGGGGTGATCCTAGGGCTGAGGTCACTCAGATGAGCATCTCTTTGGCCCAGCAGGTTCTCAATCATCTGGATTCTCTCCAGAAGCATCATGCACTTTGCTAGGGGAAATCTCACCAACTGACCTGGATTATTTGTAACTTGTTGAGATATTTCAGGTAAAAGTTGCTTTGTAGATTCTGAGCAGCATTGTTTTTATTATTATTACCTTATCTTGTAGCTGAACTGAATAAGAAGCTGTAAATAAAATGTTCGTCCAAGCCCAAGCTTCTGGCTGTCACTTCAAAGCTGTATTTTTCGTGGGTATCTTGACACAGGCTGCAGTGAAGAGCTGGTTTGCTGGGTTCTGCCATGAAAGATGTTCCTCCTTAGCTTTGCAGGGCTTTAGCACCTAGACCTGCATTGGCTTGAATTGCTCAGGAATCAGGCTCTTAAATTCTTGTGTGAAATTTCCTCATTTCTATCACCTCAATCTTTCTTGGAAGCTTTTCAATAAATGATTTCACACTCCTGTGGCAAGTTTAAAGGGACCTCTGGGCATTGGTAGAACTGATTTCTTTGCCACAAATGAGATCTAAATAGCAGACTAACCAGGATCTAGATTTACACAACTTTGCAGTGCCTGTGTGTGTAATATCAGGTCCTCTGCTTAGAGAAGTGTTCAGGGATCCTGCTCCTGTGTTTTCATTGGATGGTTTGGGTTGGGAGGGATCTTAAAAACCATCCAGTTCCAAACCCACTGCCATAGACAGGGACACCCTGCACTAGGCCAGGTTGTTCAGCTCTATCCAGCCTGGCCTGGCCTTAAACACGTTCAGGAATGGGAAATCCACTTTTTCTCCTGGCAACCTGTTCCCATGCCTCACTACCCTTTGAGTAAAGAATTTCTTCCTGACATCTAATCTAAATCTCTCATTTTTTAGTTTAGCACCATTCACTGTCTGCACGTGTAAGATGTCACTCTCCTTCTTTTTACTAAGACTCCTTTAAGAACTGGAAGGCTGCAGTGGAGTCTCCTGTAACCTTCTCTTCTCCAGGCTGAACAACACCAGCTCTTTCCACCTGTCTTCATAGGAGTGGTGCTCCTGCCCTCTGATCATCTTTGTGATCCTGCCTTTTGATGTGGAAAAACCAGCCGAAGAAGCTGGATCTGATCTAAGGAGGGAGCTGGGTACAGCTGGGTACAGCTCTCCCAAACTGATGCAGTAGGGCTCCTGGAGCATCTTGAAACAGCTTCAACCAGTGACTCTGGGGAGCTGAAATTATTTCCTCTCCTGCCTCGAGTGCTGCTGGGCAAAACCAGATGCATCTGGGAACAATCACGTTGTTTTCAAAAAGCAGTGTATTAAGCAAATGTATTCCCTTTTTGTCTGTGAATTAGCCGTGATCAGACTCAGGAGTTTATGAATATGTTGTCTGAAATGTCAATTGGCAGGTAATGAGGACCATACCCCGGGCTGCAGGAGGATGGAGGGTGGTAATGGTGCTCCTGCAGCTGCTTGCAGGACTCAGCAGGGGCTCAGTGCTATAGGCCTGCCAAACCAGATTTGAAGCATTTCAATACCACAGATTCTCTCCCAAAACTACAAAGACTCCTGTGACAGGCCACACAGCAATTGCCAGTGGGACCCCCCAGGCACATATGTTTTATTTGCTGGGCCCCAAAAGTGAGATTTTGGCTCAGAGACAGCATTTATAACCCCTTCTGTGAACGCTGGCTTGCTTTGGTGTTGGCAAACAACACAAGGACTTGAGGTTACACCATCAGGAAAGAGATCCTGGGTTTAGTCAATCAAAGGGTCTTGACTGAAGTCCTTTCCTCCCAAGTGGAGCAGCTGCAGAGTGGTGTAGCAGCAGCTAAGGAAAAGCAGAAACATAGGCTTTGTGGATAAAAGAAAACCCTCCCCAATGTGTTTTGTCAGATAAATGCTGAAATTTAGAAGGGCTAATCATAAACGGGGACGGAGGAGGATCATATGGAAATCTCTTCCTGAGGGTCTGAAACTCAAAGCCTGTTTGACTTGGGATTAGGCAGAAGAGTTGCATTTGGTATGTGTTTCATTTGATAAATGCCTGTTGATGGTCTGGGGTTTGTGGCAAGTTTACACAGCATCTTTTTTTGACAGTTTTTTATTTCTGAGTAGGAGCAGAGTGTGGCTCCTTGGATCTTCTTACAATCTGGGGTTTTTTTCCTGTTTCTGTTTGATGCATGTTTAGTTTCTAATACATTTTTTTTTTTAAAAAAAGTGTTTGGCTGTATCCAACTAATCCCTTTCAGGGAGCAAGTCTGTTTTCTTGCTTCTGGAAAATGGATTTCCTCCATTCCCTGCTTGCAGCCTCCCTATCTGTTATATTATTTCCCGGTGACCGTGTATCATTTGTCTGCTGCACATGAAAGGTTTGTGTTGCTTTATTTAAAGGCTTTTGCGTAATTGGAAATTCGTTCCTTTTCATGTGGGCTTTATAAACATGGCTTTTTTTTCTGGGATGGCTGAATCAGGCAGCCTGCCTTGATCCCAGCTCCTGTGCCGGCTGCCGGTGCCTGTTATCTGACAGCAGCTCCGGCAACTGTCATCCAAAATTGTTAAGCCTCCTAATTCTTTCTCTCTGGAGGAGTTATTGCAGAAATGGAGCTCATCTGAGGCTCGTAGCAGAGCTGTCTGTGGGGTCTGGAGGCTCTGAAATTTGCTTGTAGGAAATAACTGGGCAATTTGTTTCTAACCTTCTCCACAAGAAGCACTCACTGAGCCCTATTCGGAAGAGGCAGGGCAAGATGGGGAGGGCAGCACAACCCATAGGTGTTTTCGTGATTAACCCCCCTGTATATCCATGTTAATACTTCTTGAGTGCCTCTTCTTGCAGTATTTGTATCTCATAACTGTGATGCAAATGCATCCGGAAACACCTTAACAGTGGTACTTGTACACGCACAGCCAAAGTTAACAGGATGCATGGAACAGCCCTTTCTATTTTGTCTCATTCAAATTTAACTCTGCTCTGAGTGGGTCAGGATTCTTTCAGGAGAAAGAATTTGTTCCCAATGTCCCTTCAGCGCTTCTGCATCTTATCCCCAGGAACTGCCTCCAAGCCAGACTGGGAGACGCTGGAGCGGTGCACCAACACTGGGCTGGCAAAGTGCCTTGTGGGCTGCTGACTCACTGCCACATGGATGACTGCACCAGGATGGCTGTCCTGGTGGAGAACCTCAGTTCAGAGCACCCTGGTGTCCCTCATTCCTCTGGGCTCAGCCTCACTGGCACTAGGCTGAGGCACGCTTTCCTGCTGTGGCATCTTTTGAGAACAATGATTTAACTAATAGTGGATAGAGGGAGAAATAAAATATTCCACTATCATCCTAAGAATGTATTAAGAGTTTTGACAATATTTTCAGTACTGCTTGTGATCAGAAAAATGGGGTTTTACCTATAATTTCTTGATGCCTCACTTCTGTATGCCAGTCACCAGGGTGGTTCCCTGGGCTGGCGTGGTAGAAAAACTGCAAAGGCTTCCCTTTAGGTGGTACTGATGCTGGCACCTGCCTGCCATCAGGAGAAGCTGTCT
Organism: Pitta sordida; assembly: GCA_013390025.1. Lineage (NCBI taxonomy): Eukaryota > Metazoa > Chordata > Aves > Passeriformes > Pittidae > Pitta > Pitta sordida. Next base: position 330,746 of record WEKX01028239.1, on the reverse strand, counting down.
AACCTTGGATACAGCTTTTGCATGAGGACCACAGCAACATATCCCATCCTCAGAGCAGTATAAACAAGCCCCAGGATGGTCTTAATCTCCCCTGGGAAGCGACAAAAATTGTGAAAGAATGGGGTCCTGCCTTCTCCACTGCCAAAACTGGGGATCCTTTTGAAAACATCAGCTCCAGGAATGATGCAGAAATGCAGCCGCACGGCCCTGACCGTAAATGGAGACGTCTGTGTGCCAGTAGACGTCCTCACCATGCGGGAGAGGCAGCTCAGTTCCCTGCAGTGCTTGCAGGCTCTGCTCCAAACCCATTTTTAACCATCCCTGCAGAAGGCAGCAGCAGCCAGCGCTGGGCTGGGAGTGAGGAGGCAGGAGCGAGCAAGGGGGTGAGTACTGCCCTGCCAGCCCCACTGCCCTCCCCTACACCCTTGCAGGAGCAGCATGGTGTATATATTGTTGGGGTTGCCTGTAGGGCATGTCCCATAGAGCATGGAGAGCTGGGATGGGCTGGCAATGATGCCATCAGTGAGTGCCCAAGGAAAGATCTCTGCATCCCCTCTTCCCACCCAGCCTCTTCATACATGCAGTGAGGCACCTGAAAAATGTCCTTTCCACTTAATACAAGGGCTCAGTATTGACTTGACTTCTCTCTTCTGAGTGGCTTTGAAGGTTGTGGGTTGATGTGTTGCTCCTGTCCAGAAAAAAAAGCATGTTTCTCATAAGGCAGTCAAATAACTTGGAGACTAGGCTGAACTCAAGTGGAGTTTTCTGTTAGGAATCTGGCAGGATCCAATCCCTCACACTGAGAAAATGTGCAAACATTTGATTTGAATCATAATTTGAAATGGGTTGAAGTTGAAGGGGTGCTCAGATCTGCCTTCTGGAAAGCAGGCTTTATTTTCCCAAACTGCAGTATTAGGACTCTGATTTCTTTCATGAGCAAATCCTGATTTACTACAGCAAGAGTGGAACTGTAGTCCAGCTCAGCAGTGTTTGCAGAATTGCAAAGGAGATGTTCTAAAATCTTTGGCGTTAAAACTTACTAAGTTTCAAAGCTTTGGATCAACTCAGATGCCAAGCAATGTCTGGGATGGGGTTTGTATCACTGGGACAAACTACACAATTGCCCCTTTGGATCCTATGGATCATGGCAGATCAGCCATCTCTCTCCAGAAGGAAAGACCTTTCCTGGTGTTTCACTGCCTCCGAGGTCCCTGTTTGAGACTTTTGATCATTTTGAGCATGTCTGTAAGTGTTGCCGTTGTATGGCTGGGCTTGGTCACCATGGGATGGGGAGGGATGGAGAAGAGATTCTCTGCCAAAAGGGAGGTGGGAGCCCAGACTGACAATTCATATCTGTGCTCTCACAGATCAACTAGTTGACTATGAGTTAAAAGTTTTCTAATGAAAATTGTCTCTTTACCAAAAACATTATGTTTAGCATTGTCCCGGGGGGAATGTGGTGCTGGGAGCCTGGTGCTGGAAGAATTGTTGGCTTTCCCAGTCACCACAACTCCACTCCAGCAGACAGTTGCTGTGCAATACCTAGGTGTTGTCTTTGGCTGGATAAATGGATAAATGAAAAATGGGCCAGCAGAGCCACCCTTTCAGCCTGCACGACAGGCCTCTGTTGAGAAGCTCTGCAGAGCCTCTCTAATTCCCTCAAAAAACATCCAACAGCACCATCCATGGCCTACAGAGCTTCTGGTGTCAGACTGGAGGGTGGTTATCTCAGGGTCTCAGTTCTCAGCTTAGGCTCCAATGAACCCAGAAGTCAAGCCTGGAGGGGAGAGTGTTTACTGGGAAATTGAAATGAAAGAGCACATGAGCAAAAGAGAAAGAAATTTGATGTGCAGACGTGAGGAGTGAACAATTCAGCTTAAGACCCAGAGGGATCTCAAGCAGGGTGAAGGTGGCAAAGTATATGGTCTCAAGGTTGCCCCTGACTACGACGGCAAAACTGAAGAGATTTGGGACAGGAGGCAAAAACCTCAGAGAGAAATCCTGAGCCAGATTCAGAAACTAGGGGTGAAGAACCTCTGCTGTGCACACTGGCTTGGCTGCATTAAGGACAACACAGTGGTGCTGGACCAAGCTCAGCTGTTCCCAGGTGTGCTGGGTGCTGCTGACTCCCCTCAGCTCACCATGGGTGAGAATGGTCACTGCCCTTCTGCTATGGACAGCACTCAAGAGATGGACCTGCCAGAGGAGAACATGCCAGCAGGGCAGGCTGTGCAGAGCAAGCTGTCAGGTGGTGCTCATCGGTGAGGTTCATGTTTTGAGGAGGTCAAGTAAGGGTGCACAGCTCCAGGCAGGATTCAGCAGCAAGCCCAGACAGGGAGTGCAGAGAGCCTCCAAGAGGATCTGCCATGCAGCAAAGATCAATCTGGTCAAGCAGCTCTAGAGAAAGAAAAGTGGCTGGGAAAGGCAAGACTGTAAATTAATGAAACCCAGCAGGGATAGCTCAGCCCATCCAGGCATGGGAGGAGCATCAGCAGAAGTTGGGACAGGTGGAGGCAGGGGGCAATAGCCACTGGGAGGAAAGTGTGCCCTGAGAATGATTTGGGTCAGGACTGACGTTGCCTATAGCAGCAGTACTTCTGTGTCTTGAGAAGGTTAACTGGAGGAGAGGATGCATCCCTGGCTCGGCAGTGATGCACATTCCCCTCATTCTGAGCTGCCTGATGATTTCTGAACAAAACTGAGAGCTAGTTCTCCCCTTTCGCGTCCTAAGACCCCTGTAACCAAACCCTGCTTGTCTGCCAGGTGCCGCACTGGGAGCCTCAGGGAAGAGACTCCACAGCAAAGTACTTACAGCTCATAAGAAAATAAACTAGGAATGACAATCATTGTCCTCCATGAAATGAAATGAGGGTCTGATTTCCAAGGGCCTGCGTAATCAATATCCCTATTATCAGTCTTCCAGAATAAATTGCATTTAAACTAATACAGGCTGGGGAGCTATCCATGAGCTGTCAGGAGAGAGATAAGCTGAAGACACATGTTTATTCATACTGCATATGCTGAGAGCTGGATATTCTTTACAGCTGGCTAAATGGGGGCGAAGATATTCAGTAATTTTTCGTTTAGTTCTTCTGCTAAAATTTGTCAAATACCCTTAATTTTCAGCGCACCTGGAGCTTTTCAGATTTCCCTGGGAGCTGGTGACAATCCCAATACAACATCTGGTGAATGGAGAAAGTTCTTTTCCTTTCTGATGAGATAACTCCTAAAGTTTTGGAAAGCATCAGCAATTTAAATTGTCCTGCTGACCTCCCACTACATGCACCAATACAGGAATGGCACATCCAGCATCTAATGGCTCCATTATAGAGAAAATATCTCACTGACAATTACTTGGGATAATTTCAAAAATTCACTATTGTTTCTGTCCGGCTCAGCTGCTTCCTGGCTTCAGTAGAGCTTTTGTTCGTTCCTGGACCAACCTACCAGTGTCCAACAGTGGCAGTGAAATATGTCATTGTATCCCATGAGATGCTGCTCCAGCCATGGACAACCCAATGTCTGCCTGTCTTGCATCTCTCTCCCTATCTTGCAGGATCTGCTCAGCTGTGTGGCACCAACAGTGGAAATAAATTAGGTTTAGCAATAGGACCATGAGGCTGAAATGCATAGAGCTCCTTCTGCTCTTAACTGATCCTTCATGGTGGACCAACCCTTGTGTTGGTGCCAAATCCCATCCCTCACCTCCAGCCCTGGCTTGCCTGATGTGTTCCATGGCAGGAAGCTGTGAGTTTTATCTCGTCTAATTTAAGGCATGTACAGCATGGATGTCTGTGCCTGAGCCATGCTTTTAGAGGTGATGGAGGGAGAGGGGCACTTGTAGGGCACAGCTGAGCTCATCCTAAAACAAATCATGCCCCTTTCTCTCCTCAGTGTTCTCATGTAGGGTGGTTGTGTGTGCTCAGATCAGTCCCATTTTGGCTCCAGTTCATCCTTTTATGACCTCCTGGGTGGACAAGAAATCCAAATAGTAAATTCAGGTGAAAAAGTGCTAAAAGTGGCACAAGGTAGAAGCTGCATCCTGGAAAGCACTGGAAATAGAAAATTATTTTTTTAAAGCATGCTCTAAGCGAGCAATTTTGAAGAATAATGTATGTACCAGATGATTTGAGGAGATATTGAACAGTCCAGAGGAGTGTAGCTCAAAAGAAATGATGAGTGAGGTAGCATAGCAAATTTGCTTTCAAGCGAAGGTAAAAAATGTGCATTTCCAATCAGAACCAGCATTTCAGGATGGAACATTTCCCCTTATTGCTGCCATCAGACTGTGCAACCCAAATGCTAGGTTGATAGTGAATGAGTGATGCCGGGTTTGATTGTCCAAGCTGTATTACTCAGCTTGTAGAAAATTGTTTTCTATTCCCTTTTCAGCCCCAGTGAATGCAGCTTAGACAAAAGATCTCAACTTTCAACCAAAAGGCAATTCCTTCGGCACAGCACAGTGAGAACTTTGGCCACAAGAAGCAAATGGCCATGGCTCCTTAGTGTCAGGTGGGAATGGTTTATCTGCAGCAATGGATTCAGGCCAGTTAGTAACGAGCAGCCCATGTGTGCTCACACAGACATGGGTTTGAGCATCTCACCTGGCAATGTACTGAGTGAAGCAAAAGGGAGCTGGATCCAGCACCACGGTCCTACGATCAACGGCAGCTGGGGCTAGTTTACCCCACTAGCTGTGACACAAAAAGGAAAGGAGACACCTACAATCACACAGAAGGGGAAGGAGGCTCAGAACAGGCAGCACATGCATGTGAGGAGACTGCACTGCCCTTCCTGAGGGTGACCTGGGTGCTCCCCAGCCGTGCTTACCTCACCTCTCTCCTCAGTCCCCATCCTTCACCTATGCTTTTATCCAGGAGTGTGTTTTTTATCCCAATCTCTTGGTGCAAAGTGCCATCCCCAAGTGATAGAGCTGATCTCCATCCCCCAACCATTGCCATATTTCCAGTGTGTGGCTCGTTGGTCCTTTCTGTCTTTATTTCAGGGAAGTGCCTACTCATGAGGAAGCTTTGGGCTATCTGATGTCGAAATGGATTTGTCTCTCATGTTGGTGGATTATTTCCCTGAGTTTCCCTCCTCCCCCAGGGCTGCACTAGCTTGCTGACAGCAGCATGCCCATGAGTTGGGTGCCTGAGGAAGGAGTGAAGCACTCATGGCATCGGCTGCAGGCGCTGAAAGGCTGCCTGTGGCATTCATGTCAGCCGTGATACTGGATGTCATCAGAAAAACCATCAGCTTTTCTAAATTTTAGGACAGAGGAGATGGCTCTCAGCTTATAATTGGGTCATGCTTTACAAAAACCTGCATGACCTCATCAAAAGCAACACGTTTTCCCCTTACATTCCTGTCTCGACCTCTCCCAGAGACACAATCCTGTTAGACTAGAGGTTGTTAATATAGATAGGTTGTATTTTACTTTCTCATCTATCTGCACTCAAACATGGCTCATTACCATTATGTTTGAACAAAAACTTTTCTGTTATTACCTTTGCTGGGAAAGTGCCCATATTTGGAGAGGAAGAAGCACAATTCAAAACCTGCCTTGGGAGGAAGCCTCAGTCTCTTTCCTGACTTTGAAGTTGTCTTAGTAGCAGGTCAAACCAGATGCTTGGAGGTAGAGCTAGGGAAACTTTGAAAGGTTTTCATCTTTGGGAAAATTGATTAGTAGTATGAATTTTGGTTTAGTGATTTATCCCTATTTTTGGAGAGGAGTCTCCCCTCCTCTGTGCTGCCTGTCTCCTGCATTCCCATTAGCAGAACAAGAATAATCCCTCCTGTGCAAGCAGGCTAGCGCTGCAGCCTGGTCCCCCATCACATCTGCCTTCAGGAGTTGCCATCCCCTTCACCCCCTGGAATAACATGGGGCAAGTAGTGTCGGCATCCTCTCATCCTCACATGGACACAGGTACATTTTGGGCCACTGGGATCAAACAGCTGCCAAGCTGCAGAGGTACTGCTGGCTCATTACTGTGTGTATAGGCCTGTGGTTATAGTGGAGGATGAAACAATAAGGAGGGTTGGAGCACGAGGTGCAGTGGTGAGTAGATGCGACCTGACGAGACTGTGAACAGGTCAGCAACTTCCAGCTCATCCCAGCCTTCCTGATTTGGCAGCCCAGACAGTGTTAGAGACTTCAGCTTGTCAGAGTGGATCTTGTAATATCTCTAGGTTACACTTGTCTCCTGGAAAAGGAATGGACTAAAGAGATTTGCCTTTGCCCTTTTAAAGAATAAAATAGAACAAACCATTTACACTATTTCCCCTCCTCGTTTTGAAGCCCACATGACCATTTCATGTCTGGGGTCGTTCTGACCCACACAACAATATGAGAAAGACCATTGCTTGTGTTTCTCCAGTCCTTCTGCTGTTTATTGAAGGACACCATCCCAGCATCCAGATATCAGCCACGTATCAGCCAGACCATTGCATGGGATGAGCCTCCAGCTGCTGAGCAGCTTGAAGGCAAAAAGACTGAGTCTTTGGCTGTGGCATTGGGCTTCCATTGCTTACCAGAAAGATTGTTTTTTGGATTAATTTTGTTTTGTTTTATGAGAATGTTTCAGTAGTAGGTGCCTAATTATCATACCTTTCCACTTAGACTCTGCCTTTATTCCCTCATCCCTATCACTAGTGGGCAGGCAATGAATAAGCCTTTTTCATGGTGACATTCAGTTCTTCTAAAATTCATGTTCTTGACTGAACAGTCAGAGAGCTTATATGTACTACGTAATATGCTTTAAAGAGGAGGAAGCACCATCCATGCCTGGTCCATGTCATGGGGACTGGCACCCATTTCTAATGGATTCTCACTCTGCTGTTTCCCTCCACTCTTCTCTCAAACAAATAATCTGGGACCAGAGGCAGCAGCTGGGATAACCCTCATGCCCCAGAGACTCTAGTGTCTTTTTTCTCTGTACCCATATCCCTTTCACAGGTCTGTTGGTGCTCCTTCAGCAACCAAACCTTCATCTGCATGGTCCAGCATGACTTTATGCCCAGGTTTTGGGAGCAGGGAGTGAGATCTGCCCCTAGCAGGACACAATACGTTCCTGAGGATGTGGATCTGAGAGCCAAATGTTTCCAGAAACCAGGGTTGTCATTTTTATACATATCCAGGATTCTCTCAAATTATTCAGCAAATGTCACTGAGCTACAGAGACAGTCAGGCATACTCAGTATGATTCAGAGCTTGTCACAAGCATTTTGCACAGCTCTAGCTCTTGGGCTTTAGCGAGTGGTTTTAAAGCAGTCCATTCCCTGAAAAACACTGTGGAGGCAGAGAGCATGAATTATTATTTGTTTTCACTCTGCGGACAGTTGATCAGTGACAGATGTTTCTAATTGCATTAAGCAAGTGGAAATAATGAGAATTAGATAGCAAATTCTCCAGGAATTTACATTTAGATTGAGTTACAATTTGCTATTAAAAAATCAAATTCAATGTAGATGCATTGGTTCTTCAGCAGAAATGGGAGACGATTATTTTTAATTATTATTTGATTACTTTAAAATGAGCTGTGCTACTGTACTTAAAAATATTTGACTCAAGGGGATGGCTTAATATGGGCGCTTTTTGTCTCCCCAAAAAAAAGATACGGAATGATGAAATTGTTCATCAGCAAACATCTCCTCCACCTCCCTATTACAGTCACATTGAAAGGCAAATGAAAAACAGAGGCTGCCAAACCCTACCTCACAGTGCCTGTGCAAAATTTGCTCAATCTTGGGATGGCAATGATTGGATCAGGCTCCCCAAACAGTCTGCATCCCTGACAAATTGAATTAAGTTGCACTGATGGGAGACAAGCTGCATCCCCCTTTGGACACCACGGTCTGCTGGGCTTGGCAGGAGTTTCAGGTTGATTGTCTGTGTGCCGTGTGTTGCATGTGGCTGATGCAAAGCCAGCCAAGGCCAAGCAGAGGTGGGTGCTCAGGCTGGAGTAGGGTGGGGGTATGAGCAGGCCTTCAGCACACAGGGAGAAGCATCTGCTGCCTCCAAATGACATATCTGTCAGTTATCTCCCAGTCCATGCCAAGAGGAAATGAGCTGTGGTTCAAACCGCTGGAGGTTTTCCTTCTGGGACTCCCTCACAGCTTTTATTTATTTATTTTTTTATTTTATCTCCTAGATTTCAAGTTCAGCCTCAGACACAGAAATGTGTGAGTCCCCTGTCAGCAGAGAAGGGATTTATGTGCAGTGCAGATTATTGTATGTCTCTGTTTAGCACAGAATCCAAGCTATAGTATTTTTTTAACCAAGTAGCTGGCTCAGCTTTTAATTTTTTTCCCTTTTGCCTAATGAGAGCCTTTTCCAGAACTCCTTGAAGTCAGAGTCTGTCTATCAGCTTCAGTAGGCTTTGGATCAGATTTCACATCACTGATTCATTATTAATTACACATCTGGGATTCCCTTTTCAAAGAGTTCATTGTTAAATAAATTCACTTTTAGACATTACAGACTTGGCATTCTTGTGCATTTAATAAAAGTCTGGCAAACCAGCAAAGAGCCATGGGCCAGCTTCTCTTCTGGTATTGATGGATGAATCTCCACTGAGATGCAGTGGTTTACACTATAAGGATATAACTTATCTCTTTGCTCTCATATAACCACTTTCTGTCTGAGACAAAGTCTGTGTTTGTGACTTTTGCCTTTTGTGGGATTTCTCTTCACTTTTTCATAACTTTTCCTACCAGCAAGAGTTCCTTTGTGGATTCAGACATTGCAGGGTGAAATATATTTGCCACTGAGTTTCTTTTCTCTTCAAAAAGATACAAGCATCTTCTTCCTCAGACAAACTGCAGTCACGTCTTCAAAGCTTCCTGAGAGAGGAGACAGGCAGCTAAATGTTTTCCTGATCCCTAAGGCAAGTGGAATAGAATATTTTCTTTCTAAATATATGGGGTATCTTCCCATAGTCCTCAATAATCTAGTTCAGGTGTAGCCACTGAGACACTGAGGTGACCGAGGACTGGTCTTTGATGGTCTTTGCCATCAGAATGCCTGATCTTTGGGGTTGGCCCAGCTTATCAGACTTTGGCTCTGCCACTGGGAACTCTGATATCCCTGCCCACACTGCTCCTGTAGGATCTGCTGCTGCCCACCTTTCACATCGGGCTTAATGGAAGCAGGAACAGATATGTATTTACTTAGGCATTTCTATTTCACTTTGCAGTGGAGAGATTTCTGGGTTAGATGCAGAAAGAGACTTTCTGGGTGCCTCTGGGAATGTTCAACTTTTCCTCAGGGAATAGGAAGAGTCCCAGCATCCCTCAAGGTCAGGTAGCTGCTCTCTCATCCATGAGGGACAGGAGTGTGGGCCCCACACCAGCTGCAGTGGAAGACATTGGTCTGCTCACAGAGAGATGAGTTTGAGTTGGTGGCACTGGGAACAAGTCCTTATGCAAGAAGAGAGCATTAGCTGCAGTTTAGGGTTTGGACAGATGTTACACCAAGCTATCTTCCAGTTCCTGGCAGAGCTGAGGAAGCTTTTAGATATTCTGAGGGACAAAGAACTGTGCTGTCCTTGGGTTACAGCTGATTTTGTATTTTGGTAGCATATCTCAGCCCCCGTAACTCCAGCTGGCTCAACCCATGTCCAGCAGTTCCCTGTGCCATGCCCCTGCATGGCACCCTTGGACATTACTCCATCCACAGGCCAAGGATCGCTCCTGTTTAGAAACCAGGCCATCTTTGTTTGCTTTCTAGCCCTCCTGCATAGAAAAATTTCCACAATTCTCCATAATGTCTCCAAGTTTCTCTTTTCATGGTTCATTACATCTATTGGCTAATTCTGCTATCGCCCCAGTACATGGGTCATCACCCACATTTGTATGCATTTACATTTTCCAATTATTTTCTTAGTAGCTGTTTATCACTAACAGTTTCTACCCTGCCTGAGTTCTCTTCTAATGATTCTGCCTTATTTCTTCCTTATTCTTTCTTTGCAGAAAAAAAGATTTTTTTGTTTTTTAATAAAAGACTCTCACTATCTCATCCGGTCATTCATTTCACCCTCCTCCTTTTTAATGGGACTGGTTTATTACCAGCATTCCTTTTTGCAAATATCAGGGGAAATAAGCCCTTCTTTTCCTCCCATGAATTCCTATGGTGAGCAAGTATTGTCTTGCTTTCTTTTCTTTCGAGCTATGGCCAATTATAATTTCTCTCCATTTATAATTTCTCTCCATTGCCGCCTTCTTTATTTATGGAGGTTACAATGTGACATTGGTGAGCCAGGAGTCAGGAAATGAAGCCCAGCATCCTCATTCCCTTCCCATTCACTGTCAGTGTGTCTACAAAGGCATTAGGGTGGAGCTGGGAGATGAGGTGGGGGGAGTGGTAGGACCCATTTGGGATCCAGACCATCCTGATGTGCACCAGGATGATCCGTGTGTTCCAGCCACACTGAGGTTTATCATTCTTTGTGTTAGTTCAGCAGATGTCACAGGAGAAATAAATGAACATTGAGAAATGGAGGCAGGACTTGGCTGTGGCCAAGGTTTCTCCATTGGACCTTGATCTGCTCCTTGAAGTGTCCTGTCCCTGTCGTTCTGCTGTTGACATGTGTGAGTGCTGGATATGACTGACAGAGGGGACCAGAGCAGGGGATCCAGGCAGCTTCCTTGCTGTGTCCCAAGGCATGCTGGGCATGGAAACCTTTGCTTCTTAAGGACATACACAATCAGTTGGTTGGCTCCATATACAGAATATACTGAATGTATAGACTCAGTAGGGAAGACTGTAGATAGTGCTTAACATGAGTCTGCTGAAGGTATGGGGAATTGCTGTCCTTCTCTACATGACAAATGGTTTTATCACAAGCCTAATCCTTGGTCACATTTCACATCTTGCGCTGACTCAAGAACTGAAGTGTAGCTTGGCGTTTTCACCCAGAGTGGAGTGACTCTTCATTTTTCAGGACAAGGTAAACCCTTGTGTCCCATGGCCCAATAGAGTTATGGGTTGGTCCCAACCATCACTAGTGAACTTGGGGACCACACTCAGGCACAGGAGATTAGAGTCCAGACTATCAGTAAGGAAGGAAATGTGGTAGCACTGATTTCCTGTGCCTTGGGAGCTGCCTACACAATGCATTGCACTTTTACTTGACATCAAGGTTAAAGCAGTTTCCTTAGCTATCCTATTTCTTGCATTCCCTGACCGCTCAACTCCCTGTAACATGTGAGCTTTGCCACCAGGCATTGAGTAGTGTAACCAACATCTGGCAAGTGAGGCTCAGCCTCTCTCTCCTGACCTTCCCAGAGGAAGAACTGTCTGTCTGACGTGTTGTATTTTCATTGTGTGCTTTACATTTGAGTGGGTTAAGCCAGAAGCTTCAAAACATTGTGGTATGTTCCTAATATAGCAACTGCATATGCATAGATAATTAAACTGATGAGAGCATCCAGGAAGACCAATATGCTTCCACTCCAAGTTCTTTAGGGGAGAGAAATCCAATATTGCTTGTGGAATCAGCTCTCTCGACTGCATCCCTAAGTACAAGTATGGATAAAGATGAACACACAAAAGCCTCTGCACCTGTTGTGCTTCTGCAGGCATTCACCTTCTCAGCACATGAGGATGTAGCTCTCCTTAAGATTAATTAGTTTTCCTGCACTCAATGTGTAGGATAAAACAGGATGTTCTAATTCCATGCATCAGCCCTACCATTATTTTTTTTTACATTAGATTTGCTTAAATCACAATTCATAAGATGGTCATGGAGATTCTGCATAAACCTTTTTTAATAAATTATTTCAATGTGTTTAGAAATTGTGCTACAAAAATAAGCATTCACTTAGCTGATTAAATATTTTCAATGAAGAAGTGACTTTGAGCAAAGATGGAAATAAACATCCTTAGTCAGGATAGATTTTTGAAAAGCAAACAGAACACAGGAATGGAAATAAGCTAGTATTTTGTGGGAAATTATTTTTCCTTTTCCACATCAGCAAGAAGAGATCAAGTGTATTTCCAAGCAACAATTTCTGTAGTCTGGATGAAGGGAGATGGACATTACTACAGTTGATTTGAAACTGGATGAACTACAGTGCTTCAGAGGTTTACAGTCGAAAAGATAAATGGATTGTGTGAGCTGTCCAATTTCATTATGTGCCCTAGCCAAACTCTTTAATGTTTGATAGAATTATGATCAAATATTTCAAAATAAAAATGCTGACCTCTGTATAAATTGTTGTTGACCTTGTCAAGGTAGGTTTCATACTTTACAAGAATACCAACAATCTCTCAGTGATATAAAACTTCAACAGATGCTACCAAATCAAAATATATATAGAAGGCGGCTGGTTATTCACACTGGCTGAGTGCTTATCAAACCCTGTTGTTAGCTGAGTGTGAAATGGATTCCTGCCCAGAAAGCTGGCTCTGAAGCTCACTTTGTGTTCAAAGTTTGATTTGCCACATGTGATACAGTCAGATGATTTAAAACACAATTGACTTTCTTGCAACAGTTGATTACACTGCTTCAAAATTACACAGATCTCCAGAAACCGAAAGGCAAGTACATACGAAGACCCAAAATACTTAAAGCCAAACATTTACAATAGAGATTACTGAATAAATTTGTCACATTGGAAGCACTTCCTTAAAGTAGGTCATCTCACTTCCACCCCAGCATGCTGCGCAGAATGCCATATCCATGTCTTCTTTCCTTTGCATTAAGACAAGGGTTTGAACCAAAGCCCTGTACACAAACCCTCTTAACTCCCCAGCGTGTGCAATTTGCATCTTGAGCTGTTTCAGTTTGTATTAATTTAGCACCAATTTCCAATTGGAGAGCTCAACCTAATCTGGCCTGTGTATCTGTCACTGCTGCATGTTATGTGCAAAGGAAGGTGAAAATTCTCTGCAGCCCCCAGTTCTGTTACAAAACCATGAGATACTCTTACTCTCACTAACATCTTTGCTTGCTTAAATTGATTACAGGCAATGAAATCCATCTCTTTTGCAGGGGCATCTTCTACAAGTTAAAATACCTTTGTGTTGAGAAATGAGACTTTTTTGACTCTTTGCAAGGATGAGGAAATGAAGAAAGAGTTGCTTGCCTACCCAGGCTTATTTTAGGCCACTCAAAGACCCTAGGCTGTAGAAGCATCATATGCTGTGGTCTCCTCAGGTTACTAGTGCTGATATAGCCAGAGCTGCTAAACTATAGAGATCCAAGTGCCAAATACATCCAGTCCCAGTGATCTGGGCGTCAGGTGAACTGAGAGATGCTAAGCCCCTGTGACCTTAAAATCATATTTTAATTGAAGCACAGATGCTTCTGTTGACTGCTTATATGAAACTGATGGTCTTCAACCAGGACAAAGTCCTCCTGGATGAGGGCATCTTCCTTCTGCTCTGCTGATCCATCATCCATTATTTTCTCATTTATGCATACAAATCTCATCACACAGAAGGAGATGAGAAGCTACCAAACATCATTAATAGATTCAAGCCATTGAGAATGATTGGAATGGCTAGTGAATCAGTGGCTTGAGTCTGTTAATGATCTGTCATAGCTAGGAATGGGTTTTCTGCTCAGGGGAACTGAATTTGCTTGAAAGTTGCTTGTTTGTATCCACATAAGTAAGTACCTTTTTTTGTACCAGTCTTTCGGAGTTACTGCCTCATAGGTTTGCTCTAAATTCCCTGAAAGTTAAAAAAAACCAACAAAACCCAACACCTCAGTCAAAACTTTCAAATCTGGGATGTATTTTCATTAAAACTGTATTCACCCACAGAATGCGACTGCTGACAAGACTATAAAACTTCTCATGGAGTTCAGAGAAGCCTCCTGGACATGCAGTATTTGCTGGAGTAAACACTTAGCGAAGCAAGCAGCCGGCCAGGCTGGTCATCAGGAGTGTCTTGTAAAGGACAAACCAGATCTGATGCTGTGTTAGGTTTTGGGAGAAACCCAAAGAAAGATAATAGAGGAAGGATCTGTTTCCCTCAACCATCCAAAAACAAATCTAGAAAGTTTAAATAAACAAAGGTTAAATAAAGAAAGTTGCATGTGGGAATTGACTCGGGGCAACTTTTTAACTTGCTTCAATTGTGTTTTCATGGCTGATTAAATAAGCTGGTGGTGGTCTTGGCAGTGCTACAAAAGCAATTTTTACGTCAGTCAGCATAAGGAATTCCACACTTTCCATCAAATCACTTCAAAAAAAGATGCCTGCTTGCTCTACCAGTCTGGGTTTGCTTCCGTGGTTGGCCAGGTCTTCTCTTGGTTCATGCTCCTGGCCACAGTTCAGTTGGAAAGGACTCAAGGGTGGCTTGAGTCCTTATATAAGCTTACCCTGCATGATCTCCTTTACTGCCCAGAAGGATAACCCTGGGGAGGAATGTCAGGATTTTGACCACTTGCCTCTGGAAATCCTGTGCAGAAAGGACTGCTTGTGCATGCACAGATCAGCGCTCTGGCGTACAGGAGGAACACTGGGAACAGTGGACTGGGCACAGATGCTCCAAGAACTAGCCAGCATGTCCAGACTGCACAGTACAGAGATACAGACACTTGAGGGATCCCAGGAAAAAATACTTTACAGTGTAGTCCTGTAAAGTATCTACTATACTTTACAGTGTAGTCCTGAGGACACCCAATGTAGTCGGGGCAGACCATGACATCAGTCTGAATGCCAGGCCTGCCTTGACCCTGCAGGAGACAGGCAGATTCTTATGTGGGATGTGGTGCTCCAAGCCACCAAATCTCCTTGTGCTTCAGGTCTGTGGAGAAAAAAATATGTGATCAGAGCCAGGGCCAGTCTCAAAAGTCAACTCGTCCTTCTCCCATGTTCAGCACATCATCTGGCTCTTTCAGCAGTATGTGGAGTCATCAGCTGCTCCCAGCAGAGACAGAGAAAAGATGGAGCAGGCAGGGGACTGAGGAAGGGAAGAGGGAAGTGCTGAAGCTTTCGTCATTCATGAGAAAAAGGTCTGAGTATGGAGCAGATTTCCTGTCCCAATACCAGTAGCAGCTGGCTGGTCTCTTTGGATGCAGTCACCTGAAAATTCTGTTGGAGTCACAGGACACGACAGATGACAACAGGGAGGAATGGGGTCATTTGGCATTATCTGAATGGGGGAAGAGTGCAGCTGCCTCTGCGTCAGGCAAGAAGGGGTGGAGGGATGCTAGAGATCCAAAAGGGTCTTTTTGATCCCTCCAATTGTTTCTCATTTTGGCTTTGACATGAATTTGCCATGCAGACTCAGTGGGCTCATGCTCTTTGCTTTCTGTGACTGCAGAATTATTTAAGCAGATTCACATTGCTAATATGTAAGAGAATTAGAGAGTGTCAGCACTGGCTTCTGACTTAAGACACGAAGTGTCAGGTATAAGCTGAACACAGAAATGCAGCTATTTGTGAATATTTCTGAGGCAACTTGTCAGTAGGGTGTTTCTAATCCTTTTACAAAACAGGTTCTTTTATAAACTTGGAAATTTTTTTTGTCTATTTCTCTTTGACCCTAATAAATCTCAATTCCCACAACTTGCGGGTGTTGACTTTCCAAGAAAAACATCAATGACACTGTCACCACCCTCCACGTTCCCGAGGTGGCTGCTAGAGGCAAGTTTTCTCATTTTCTTATGTAAATGAAGAAAAGAGATTTTTGGAGCCAGCCACTGACTCTGGGAAGGAGGTGCTGCCGGTACCAGCACAAGCAATGCTCCCACTGCTGGTCCCAGGCACTGATGGAGTCCAGTTGTTCCATGATAAAAAATAAGGCACTCCCTCTCCAGGCATTTTGCATTTCAATGAATAATTTTTCACCCAACTACATTTCAGCCTGCTTTGATTATGTGCACTCCATATATTGACACAGTAACACAGAGTTGAGGAATGGAGGATCTATCCCACAAGGGCAACTGCAACTCCTAAAGCCCCAAGCCTTCAGCCTGAGTGATTTTGTTAAATGTTATTATGCTGTATTGGGATGAGATGATGGCAGAAAGGGCCGTTATTTGGTATTTACATAACATTCCATGGAGCAACTTCAGATTTTTCTTTTCTTTAAAGTGCGTGAAATGGGTTAAACAACAGAGTGACAGAGCTGTTGGCAGAGCCAATTTGAAAAGAGGAGAATTCCACGTGAGTGGCAGTTCAATGTCCCTTGGATGAGGGAATTCTGTGTTTCATGCACAAGGAAGCAGAGGCGGGAAGGAGTTACAGTCCATAACTATATGGGGCAGTGCACTGCCTAACACACACTGTGTGGGTGTGCTGCTGGCTTTCAGCAGATAAGGCTGCTGGCCACTGAGCAACAATGCCCTGAGGAACAGAGTGGGAATAACAGGGTCTGTACTGGCACCTTTACTGCCCTTATCATTGTGATGTTGGAAGAGCGGGTTGTGGCTGGTTTTGGTAGATGATCTAATTCATTGGGGGCACCTGGAGTTTGCCCCATTATCAAATGGTGATAGTCAGTGGAGGGGAAGAATTGCGCGTGAATCAACATTTTGCACTTTTATTTCCTCCTGATTACACTGCCCAAAGCTGGAGACAAGTGAGAGCCGCTGCTGGCTGATGAAGAAGTGTTGTACCCTGCCTGGTAGGGCACAGCCAAGGGAGGAATTGCTCTGCATTCATGCAGACTGTTCCTTTTCCACCTCACCTTTCCTGCTGATGGACCGGCCACAATGCCCACGTCCCCCAGCCTACATTGCAACTCAATCCACCAGAGACGTTTTTCAAACATCCAACCTTTGAATGTTGAGCAACATTTGACCAAATCAGCAAAGGCTGGTTTGAACTAGACACACTTCACATCTGTCATGCAGAAACCAAACCTCCTCAGGCAACCGCCGCACAGCACCTGCTGTGTCTGTGCTCATAAATAAAGTAGGTTGGGGCTTGCTGGCTGGGCTGGAAGCCATGTGGCACAGCCCAGCTTGTGTTCTTAGGAGTAAACTCCCTCTTTCCAACGTAACCAGCTGTGAGACTCAGGCTGGGCCGGGCTATGCCCTGGTGGCTTTGGCTTGGCAGGTACAACAGGCCAGCCTGCACCAGTACGTGCTCACAATTAAATACCAATGGTTTGAGTCCTGGAGCCTGTGCCTGACCACAGCTGGGTTACAGCACAAACTCAGTGCAGGCTGAGCAGTCCCACAGGCTTTAGCATTGCAGCACTTGGCACAGCAGTGTCTCATCTCTGTATTCTCGTGATACATCTCCTTGTAAGCCCCTCCAGCAAGGAGACAGTGGATGGTAGTGGTCTTTTTAATCTAATGAAATGAGGCATCCCTTGGTAAGAGCTGGGTACCTGGTTCCCCACAGTTCAGCGTGTATCTGTGCTGGATTAGGGTGCCCATATGTTGATATTATGCATTTCCCAGAAACCTTCTGTCACGGAGAATTAGGGAAAAGCTATGACATGGAGGAAGGGGAATAGATAGGCTTGTTTGACAGTTAATAAAACAATGAAATGTACTTTGTGTGTGCCTGAGCTTCTAGGGACATACCAGCAGCTGCTAATACCATGTCATCTGTTTTTTATTCATGGCACTGCTGGACTGTGGATAGATAATCTCTCTCTATAACTCACTCATTTCTAAGTTTAATGGGAAGCTGTCACAGAGAAACATGCTTCTCTGCCAAAAGTGGGCAGTCTGTCTTTCCACTGGGGAAACACATGATTCCAGAGTTCCTTGGGCTGCTCAGATCCCAGTAACATTGTCTTTTAATTATATTGAATAGTATTTAGTATAGTCTTATATAGTCTTCTCCACAGAGCTGCTTTTAATCCCTCCATTCCCCAGCCTATATTGATACTAGGTGTTTCCCTGACCCAGGTGTAGGATCTTACACTTGACCCTTTTGAATTTTCAGGAGATTCCTATAGACCCATTTCTAAAGCTTATCCAGGTCCCTCTGGATGACATCCTTCTCTCCAGTGTGTCAACTGCACCACTCATCTTGGTGTTAGGCTTCCCCCAGGCTTTAAGATATTCTCCCCAGAAGCCCTTTTCCTCCTCCTCCCATCCTGTGGCCCAAACATGTCCATAAATTATCATTATCATCACTGAACCTGTGTGACAATGAGTGTGGCTGGTGTTAGGAGGCACCAAAACAGGGGGTTTATGTCACCTTGTGTAGCAACGCCTTACTCTGTGTCACCTGCATTTCATCTCCTTTTCCTCTCTCCGCCACTGGAGAGGTCTCCCAGGAGCAGATCCCAGCCTGCTTCCTCAGAGGGTACAGCAGCACATGTTAGTGGGCTCATGCTGATACAAACTCATCTAATAAATACATCAAAGAGCTGTGAAACTCTGGGAGTTTTGACATTGAATCAGTATGACTCACCACTCGTGCAGCCTCCCCTTTCCAAGGCACTTGCAGGGTTGTCCGTCCCATCCCTGCTTGCTCTTAGTGCTTGCTGTGCTCTTTCGTTATTTAATTGGGAAGAGACACTTATACTGAGCGCACCTGTATATAGTGTCTCTATGCAGAGATAACTGGAGTGTATGGGAGAGAGACTCACCCCTGTGGTTAATTTGCCAGTGCTGTGAGTGGTTCTTAAAATAGAGCCAAGGAGATAAAGACCAAGCTTGGGCATTGTGTGCACTGAAGTTTTCTAGGAGTGGCTCTCTCTGGCACAGGTCGTGCCTGCAGTCTAGGGTGCAGAGGGGGGCTCTTTAAGCAAAGGGGAAATGCAGGGAGACATCCCTGGAAGTGTCAGCCAGTTGTAGTCCCATACAGACCTTCTTCACTGCCTTTGGTACCTTGGTCATAGTCTTTCTTGGTGTCAAGTTCAAGTCACAGAGCTGCCACTGAGGCTCAGCTCTCCCTGCCACATCCTGCCACCACTAATAAAGTTCTCTCTTTCCTCTAGGTCATTATTTGAACAAACTTCAGCTGTTTCGGAGAGGAGGGAGGGAGGAAATGAGTTCACTGCTTCAAGCCTCCAGGATCTGGGGTTGCAGCGAGCCTTGGTCATGTGCTTGTTGTGGTTTTTGCTTCTAAGTCTTTGTGGATCCAGGACATGAGGCAGCAACTCAGACAAACCTCTCAGGCGTTACCCAGGAGCAGGGAAGGGTGTCTGGGTCATTCCGCCCTAATTAGTCGTCCTCTGCTCTCCTGCCTCACCAAGAGGGAAAGAAGAAACCTCAGAGTGCTCCTAAGTCAGGGTAGACCTCACAGAAGTCTTGTCCATTCCACAGAAGATTAGGAATCTGCTGGACAGTGTTTTGGTGCCATCATGCCTGGCAAATGGATTCAGTGACCCAGTATTAAGGTATTAAGTTTTGTGGAAAGTATCGTGCTTGCAAGTCCAGAAAGCCCAGGCTGCTAAACGTTTGTTTCAGGCTGGAGTAGGAATCGGGGAGTACAGGTAGGGGTCCAGAGCCATGAAAGTACTTGGCTCACTGGCATGCGGAGAAGCCTCAGGGAGAGGGTTTGCTAATAAACAGCTGGTGTGTGTGCCAGACACTCCACTATACAGGAGTGTGGGTCCCTCAGCCCTTCCTCCTGGCAGCCCTTCCTTCCTGAGGAGGAAGAGCCAGGAGTAGGTTCTTCTCCCTCAGGACCACAGCTCCAGTGTGCTGGGCCCACAACCCAGACCCTGCTGGTTTCTCTGGTAACAACAGCAGTTGATTTACAGTGCACTCTCTGTTCTTCATCTGCCTTCCTGCAAGGAGCATCCTGTAGTGGGAGGGAGCAGCAGGGGATTCCCTGGCTGACGACTCTGCTCTGACAACTCACCCCATCAGCAAAGCATGCTCAGCTCTCGCTGCTCCAGCTGAAGGATTTCTGCTGGTGTTCCCTGCCCCAAGCCCAGGCCGTCCAGCTGCAGCTCTGACATGCTTTGCAAGCTGTGTTTTTTGATAGAAGTTACATGGAGGATTCCAGAAAGGTATGAGTAGGAAGGAGATGAAGTGCAGCAGATGCAGAGGGGTCTCCACAGCTGCCTGGGCAGCTCACAGGGCGAAGTCCAGCTCTCCATCATTGAGGACACAGTTCTTTTTCTAACCTGTTATCCTGATTCATTCCTGTGGGATGTACAAGCTATCTTGCTGCCTGTCCAGTCATATTGAATGCAGAAGGTGCTGGACCCACTTCCTATTGATTTCCCTCCTCTCAGACCAGTCCTCATCTTCTTCAATGTGTCTGTGACAGAAGTTTTATTAATGCAAAATGAATATCGCTTTGGAAAATGAAGCCCAGAAATTAATAATGAATTAAAACAACTTGCCACAGGCATTGCTAATGAGCTCTTTGTCTGCACAGCTCACATGAAAGGAGGTCATTGCTCAGTCGTTCCCATCACGAATGGCAAGAAGATTAACCGTTAACATTGAGCTCGTGGGTTTCCCCTGAGACGTCGGGACAGGCTGCAGCTCAGCTTACGCCTGGCTGGGTTTTCTTGCCTTATTCCTGCTGTGAAAGTTTGTGTTGAGGAGTCTCAGCTGCCTGGAGACCTTCCTCCTCTGTCCTCCAAAGACTCAGGTTGCCCATGTATGTTGGGGGGACACAGGAGTTGTCCCACTAGAAAGGAAAATAACCTTGCAGAGCTTAAGGGTAGAGAGGAAAGTAATCTTGAAGGGGACTAGCAAGGCTTAACTTCACTGCCATAAGCCTCTTCAGGGACTCTGGCCCTGTAACTAACCTGGCACTGCTCCAGTGCTGGGTCTGCATCTATTGTTCTTTTCCCTTATCTTGCAAGGCAAGGGGTTATCCTGCCTTATCTAGTACCACAGGCTTTAGAGGAAGCCCCACAGCAAGGGCACTGGAGATTGTGCCCCTGCTGAACCCCAGGGGTAGGAGTAGGGCTGTGCTGGGAGAGGATCATCTACTACTGGGCAGTAGAGAAGGAAAAGCTGTCACACCATGCTGACCACCTCTCCATGGCATTTACAGCCAGGTCTCATTCAGTAGAAGTAAGGAAGCAGCACAGTGCATTTACACATCTTGCCTGGGAAGGGTGGCTGAGGGCAGGTGCTCTGGGGGGCTGCTCCTCACTCGATAACTCGGGCTGGATGCAGCAGTGCATGGGGCAAGGGACAGTAGGCATCACTTCTCCATTAAGTGGCTGAACAGCAGAAGGGGATTTTCACCATTATCCGGTGTCCTTTGTGATAATGCTGGCTGTCTGGAGCAGAGGTACCTATCATTTCCCAGTATCCACAGGCAGCCTGTTACACATCTTCTATTTATTGCTCTGTTCTGCTTTCTTGTGAAATATGAAAGCTAAACCTTCCAAGTGCTTAACTCAGGCTTGGTAAAACACTGCTGTGTATGAGGCATGCTGTTTTACCACTCTTCCCTACCCCTGCCCTCTCAGGTTGGACATCCAGCCAGGCTGATGGCTCACTCCCTTGCTTGGCAGCACAATTGCTCCTTTATCTGATAACTGAGTCACCCCAGAGCACTGAGTGCCAGGCAGTGACAGCCATGCAGTGCTGTGCCTACAATGCACTCCAGCATGGGGATGACTGGATTGACCTCCATCAACTGCCCCAACCTTGATCTTGGCCACGGAGGGTTCAGTACTGCCATGCGTTCCCACCCCTTGTGGTGGTGCTGGGTTGGGAAGAAACCCCTTTCTGGTGCAGAGAGGGTTTGGCCCAACCAGGAGAGAAAGGAGCAGGGAAGTTTGAGCAGGGGTGAGGGAAAAACAAGGCTTCAAACTGCACATTGAGAGGGTCAAATCCCTCTTCCTCTCTCTCCTTTAAAAGTTTGTGCATATTTGTCTGTTGTTAAGCTGAAAACTTATCCAACACCCCTCAGTAAGCACCTGCACCGAGCCTGTGTATCTCTGAATTCACCTGGCAGTCTTACCATCCTCTTTGTCACAGTATCTGTATACATCATAAGTCAAACTGTAGCTTGTCCTTAAAATGCTCAGGCAAAGAGAGGTTCATCTTAAGAGACAGGAATGCTGCAGATTTCCAGCCCACCTAGCACAATGTTAGGACAGAAGAGACTCCAAAGAGACTGGTGTACTTGATGTGCTCTTTTCTTGGGTCGCTGAAGGAACTCAACAGGACAGGGGACCTGACCATGGCCTCATGAGTTGTCTGCTCATCTCTGAGAACCATTTGGGAACTGATTGAGGAGTGAAAGTCAATGCAGCCACACTGAAGTCATAGCAGAGGCTCCAACAGTTGTGTCTGAGAAGTCTGACTTGGGAATTAAAGAGAAGCTGGTTCCCTCCCACCTATTTGTTTTCTGCCAGGCTGTTCCTCCTACACAGCAACTGCTTTTGTATTCAGAGGCTGCCTTAAGACAGTGCTGCATGTAGGCACAACTATTTGTTCTTTCTTTGCTGCCATACCTAGAAAGCCCCTGTGCACTGTGTGTCCAAAGGGGCAGTTTGGACATTGCTGCAACTGCACTAGGACAGAGCTGGAAGAATGAGTGACACTCACATGAATGGCAGGGAAATGGGCTTCAAGTTTGTCTTAGCTGTGTTAGATACTATGATGGTGCTGGGTTTAGGGACATTTTTAGAGAGGCTGAGAGTCTTACAAATTTGTTTGAGAAATCAGGGTTTTTTCAAGACAAGCTGTGGTTGTGTTTACAGGACAGAACAGTCAATTAGGACAGCAGGTTTCTCACTTCTCTTCCACCCATTTTCTGCACATCATCATTTCACCTCCATTTAACAAGAGGTTCATGTCTGGGGTAACTGACTCAGCTGCTTGGCAGACTCGTTGGGGCAGTCAAGCCTGCAGACAGTTTTATTTTCACTGAGGTTTGCAGTATAGAGATTTGTAGACCAAATCCTTATAAGCAGTCACTAGGGAACATTGTTGGGATCTCTGACCTGAGCTGTGCCATTGCTGCTGAAACCATTGCAGCTCTGGGATCTGGGGCTATTACAGGATGCAGCTACCTGGATCCTTTGAAAACTCTGTTTCCTACCAGTGGTCATCAGGACAAAGGCTGTGTCATGGCCAAGGCTTCAGAAGTCTGGTCAGAAACACAGGAGCTCAGCAGAGCTAGTGAAAATTTATAGAGGCAGGAGACACATTAGAGTTAAAAGACAAATAAGGTTTTGTGGAAAAGGTAGTAAGGTATCATTCTCTGTTTCTCTGAGCTTGGTTTCCATGCTCTTACAAAGAGTATTTTGAATGTGTGTGCTACTTTCCTGCCTTTCCTTCCAAGTGCCTAAATTTGAGTATATAACCTTATCTCTATATGACAAGCAGTAGTGAATGGGGAACTATTTTGTTCTGTCATTTACTTCTCATTTGGTCTTGTCACATCCTATCTTTTGACACTATGTATTTTCTTAGTGTTATGAGCATATATCTATGCTGTGTGTGAGAGAGTGGGTGTCTGAAATGTGTTTGCAAAGGTCCTTGATAAAAAGCTTTAACAACTAAAATTATCAGAGAAGCAGGAGGGAGTTAGTCCGGGTAGATCCACACTGGCAGGCAGCAGGTCATCAGTCTGCAGAGACGTTAAGTGCTGAATAAGTCAGAATTGCCAGGTTTTTAGTATTTACCTAGGAAGGAAACTACTGCTCATTTCAAGGAGCTAATGTTCCTTGCATATTTAGCTTGAACACCAGAGGGAACATAAAAGCAACAGCTGTGGACTGTCTTCAAGAATAGTGTTTTTCTCCACAAGCACAGTGCAGTTCTATCCAAGTTCTCCTCATTAATCACTTTCTTTCTTGTTTTCCAGCCAAAGCTTTTGGCCAAGGAGTTGCTTGACTTGGTGGCATCTCATTTCAACCTGAAGGAGAAGGAGTACTTTGGAATTGCATTCACAGATGAAACGTAAGTGTGAGAAGTCAAAGACTTAAGAGGCAACTCAGATCACAAAAAATCTTCGTGGGTTTGTCCTAAGCAAAACAACCAGCATAGAAACACTGTGTACCCCAAGGTCCTAGATCAAGGTCTAGGGAGGCATGGTCCTAACATCAGAGTCTGTCCTGTACTTCCCCTTCTCAAAGAGCTACAGGCCTCTCATCGCAATGAGACCATTAAGCATGACTGGAGGTTAACAGAGGCAGGAACAATCCCTTCCTTATCCCATGTTCAAAGAGTTGGAGTCATTTGTCATTGTTCAAAATTAAAGTTCTCACAGACCTAATATCCACTCTCTAGTTCAAAATTATTACCACACTGGCAGCCAGCAGAACCAGGAAAGTGATTCTTCCCTGTACTCAGTACTGGGGAGGCTGCACCTCAAGTCCCATGTCCAGTTTTGGGGCCCTCAGTTCAGAAAGGGCACTGAGGTGCTGGAACATGTCCAGAGAAAGACAAAGAGCTGGTGAAAGGTCTGGTGTACACATCCTATGAGGAGTGGCTGAAGGAGCTGGACTTATTTAGCCTGGAGAAGAGGAGTTTCAGAGCTGACCTTACCACCCTCTATAACTGCCTGAAAGGAGGTTGTAGCCAGGTGGGGGTCAGGCTCTCCTCCCAGGCAACCAGCAACAAGAGGACACAGTCTTAAGCTTCACTGTGTATTAACCAGGAAGAGGCTTCCACACCAAGATTCTTAAGTNCACAGAAAGAGTGACCGGGCATTGGAATGGGCTGCCCAGGGAGGTGGTGGAGTCACTGTCTCTGGAGATGTTTAAGGAAAGACTGGATGTGACACTCAGTGCCATGGTCTGGTTAACTTGGTGATGTTTGGTCATAGGTTGCACCCAATGAACTTCAGAGGTATTTTGAGACCTAATCAATTGTGCCTATGTGGAACTGTTCAATTGAAATTGTGATCAGTTTATTCATTCAAGCAGGCTTAAAAGTAATACTACATTATTTCAAGGAAAATTAAAAAAACAACCTCCCAAAATTATTATTTTTGATGTCTTAGATCCCAGATTAGAGTTTCTTAAAAATAAAAAGGAAGTGTGGGAAAGGAAGAGATTGCAAAATTTAACATGAATTAAAAGCATTTTTAAACATAAAATTTCCATTGTGGAAAGAATTTGACCTTACAACACCTTAGGGCTGAGCTAAACAAAAGGATGGGACCCTGACACTGCAGTCACCTCACTCAACCCAGTGTTGGTTGTTTGCCTTGAGCCTGAGCTCCTAGAGTCCTCAAATTACCACAAAATTTGAGGTTTTGTCTCAAGACAGGCCATATCTACCCCGTGATTAAACAGCAAGAATAAAACTAGCACCAGGGAAACATTACAAGTCTGACAAAGGCTATGATTAATCCTAAACTCTGACTCCTGAACACTACTGCACAGTCCCTGCTACATTTTTCCACCTCTCTGTTTTCTCTAAGGAGTCACACTGTTCTCAGCATATGGACTGTGTCTTGTATGCACACCCTTCATATTCAATGTTGATTTGCAATAGTTTTTTTCTTNATGTCCAGAGAAAGACAACAGAGCTGGTGAAAGGTCTGGAGTACACATCCCATGAGGAGTGGCTGAAGGAGCTGGACTTGTTTAGCCTGGAGAAGAGGAGTTTCAGAGCTGACCTTACCACCCTCTACAACTGCCTGAAAGGAGGTTGTAGCCAGGTGGGGGTCAGGCTCTCCTCCCAGGCAACCAGCAACAAGAGGACACAGTCTTAAGCTTCACTGTGTATTAACCAGGAAGAGGCTTCCACACCAAGATTCTTAAGTCAGTGCTGTGTCCCCAGAACAGCAGAGGCAGCAGTATTGCTGTCATGAGCCAGTTCCGCTCTTCTGCTGAAGTGGCAGGGAAATGTAAATTATCTACTGGAATAAAGATTTGGGATTGGGTAATCAAGAGGCTGCTGGATAATTGCACAAACATATCTGCATTCATCTCAGCAACGATCACCCCTCTAAAGTCAATTCCTTTGGCAAGCGCCTGCCTTGGACAGCCTGAGGCCATCTCAGGACACAGCTCCCAGGATAGAGGAACACTCAGCATCAGGCACGTGCAGAAGCAGGACCTGAATCAGAGGAGGTCCCAGAATCCATCCCAGTTCACGCATATGGGCAGCTCAGCACTGTAGCAGATCTCCAACCCAATACAAATTAATAACAGTGGTCCTCCAGGGAGGAACAGCAGGAGGCACTGGACATTTGGAAAGCAGTCGTTTCTTGTTAGAGAGAGCAAGTTACTCAGTGGGTGCTGCGTGAGTGGTCCAGGAAAGCCATGCAGGGAAGCCCTGCAGAGAAGGCAAAGCACACTAGGAGATGAAAATGTTCCCTTAACAGCCCTAACAGCACAGGTGAGAAACAAGACACATGTCAGACTGTAACCAGAGAGCAGCTGAGCAAGTCCCAGCTCTTGGTTCAGCTGTGCAGGCTCGGGCCTCCCCTGGGAGTGCAAGGGTAGCTAATGAGGAGGTGTCAGCAATTAGAGAGAGCCCAGCCTCCCCTGGGGCCTCCAGGTTTAACTCTGAATGGTGTGAGCAAAGATCTGAGTTAGCAATGGGAGGAAGCTCAAGAAGCTGACAGAGACTGTCAAGGAAGAGCTCAGATAAGCAGTGGTTGTGGATGGATGTGTGTTGTTCAGGCAGGGTATCAAATGTTAAGGCATCCACTCTCTTGGTTACCTTCAGACCTGTGGTCAAGATGGAGCAGGATGCATTTTAGGAAATCTTCATCCAGCCCGCATGAAAGATTTGGGGACATCCTCATTAAATCAAGGAAATGCAACCCAGGAACAAGCCACTAAGTCCAAGCTGATCTAAGGCTGGTCTGCAGCCCTTCTGCTGTCCCATAGTGACTCTGACATTTGCACTGAGGCTTCTTCAGTGCTGTGAAAATAACCCTGAAAAAAGTGTTTCCTCTTCAGTTTTAAAGTGCTTTGAATAAAGTTAGTACAAACAGTAATTGTTTTATTTGACTGAACACAACCAGAAGAATATATCTGGGGCCTTGGACAGGGTCTT
The DNA here is from genome assembly GCA_013390025.1 of Pitta sordida. NCBI lineage: Eukaryota > Metazoa > Chordata > Aves > Passeriformes > Pittidae > Pitta > Pitta sordida. The sequence goes on along the minus strand of WEKX01028239.1, from coordinate 303,936 downwards.
GGAAATAGATGTCCCATGTGAACTTGAGAAAATAAACCGGTCTGTCAGTGCAACAGCTCTTAACCAGCAGTGTAAAGTGGAAGTTTAAAAAAATCCCCTTTCTTCAAAAAGTAGTAAAACCAATCTCTTAATGTGTGTTTACAGGGCACCTAACACAGCCCTTTAGCTGATACAGACCAGGCATGTAAAAAAAAATTTAATTCTGTGACACAGGCCCTCAGGGACTTCCTTCTCTTCACTTTCCATTGAGTTTCCATATGCCTTACTTGAAGGGAACTCATAACCAGTGGAAACAGAACAAGCCTGGTTCATAAATGTAGTCTGGGGTTGGCTAAATTACAAGTTTAGGAAGAAGAAAAGCCACTAAAGTATTAAATCAATTCTTCTATTTAAGAGTAAAAGCTCTATGAGAGTAATTTATTTAGAAATTATTTGGACTGGGGATTTCCACTCATTAGTTGTGCTCTATCATGACAACCTTAGAAGAAAATCAATAGGAACAACCTTTGCGTTGGCAACTTAATAGTTTCTTGTGATAATACAGGGTCATTACTGCATTCAGTGTGACTAAAATTAGATTGTCAGACTATTATGGAGAGGAGAATAACGCCTTCTATTTTAATGATCATAGGAACGCTTTATGGTGAGCCATTAACTGCGGGAGAGCACAGGTCAGAAGGGTGTCCCTGTACAGCACGTTGGGCCAAGCTTCACAGGAAGCCAGAAGAGCAATATGCTGGTTGATTAAAATTGAAAAGGAGTGGGGAAAGGGCGTTTTTTCAGTTCAGCAGGTTATGAATCTCCACTAACCGCCCTTTCCCTTGGCATCAGTTCCCCCAGCACTCTCTGAGAGCAAGTGTTGAGGATTACCCTTCTGTTCACCACAGACTTCCCATCTGGGCCATGGGCAGGTTTTCCACATCCTTCACTTGTCCTTAGACATGAGTCACCTGCTCCATGAAGAGTAACCAACTTTTGCATCCCACAGCTTCCCCACTCCATGGGTCCAGCCAAAAACCAACTCAAACCCTTTGGCTCCCTCACCAGAGAATAACATGCAGAACAGTTTCTTCAGTTGATTAATACATAGGATAAAAACTGCATGGAATTGCATAAATACGTTACACATGTGCTAGAGACTGTGCTGGAGACTATACTAACATGATAAGGGAGTGACAGAGCGTGCCCTTGCTCAGCAAAAGACCCTTTGGCCAAGGGGATGACAAGGGGACAGCAGGGTACCACCCTTCCCTGGAAACTGGGGGGAGGCCTATTTCCACCCTCCAGCCACATGGCAAAACCAAAATGAGGGAGCAGGTGTCCCACATCCCAGTTGAACAGCTGGTCCAATGGAGGGTGCAGCACTCACAATAACATCCTGCTCTGGCACTAGGCCAATTCCTTTATCACCATTATTTTCCAAAATCTGTATAGTTAAACTCTTATAGCTCCTTAAGCTTCTCAGCCCCTTCAAAAGCACTTCTTAATTGAGAAAATATGTGACCTTGAAGGGTTTTTTGTTTCTGTTGTGATTGATGGAAATGTAAAATAGTTTGTATGGTTCCTATTATGTGAATTGGTCTTTCTTAACGTCCATTCAGTTCAAAATTAGTTTGACACTGAAGAGGGTTGAGTCAGTTTATTGGTCCAAATACTTTTATAACACAAATCAATGTGGATTCACTTTTCAGAGAACGGGACACTACCCAGTAAAACTGTACAAACAAAACCACCTGAAGGCAAAGTACTCATTGATGTACCACACTTTACTGATAAAAGAAAACAGAACTACAGCACACAATCAACAATATGGACCCTGGGCACCAAAATCTATACTCATTCTGTAATCTAAATGGACCCAGTTTCTTTTCCTAAAAGCGATTATGTGGTTGTTATTGACTCACCAGTTTAACTGCCAACATGAGTACAACCAGCAGAAGAAAATGATCTGCCTGCCAATATTCAACCTCCCTGTAGATCCCCTAAAACTGTTTGCTCCATTATTTGTGAATACCTTGATATAAATACCCAAATGAACAAATCAATGATGATAATGAAACAAAAGCTACTTTGTGTCTCAAACTGAACCATGAAGGAAATCCAGCTAGACATAGGCATGTATAAATGGGATCCCAGTGCAAGCTGTCTAAATTGGTCCATGAAAACTGCTGGGATTACTACATGCCTAGAGTAATATGCCCATACTTTTCTCTGTCTTACATGGGATTGTGCTCCATGAATAGTTCTGCTGACGACAGGAGGACAGCTTCCAGAGCAAAGTGTTTTGTGGTGTAACGGCATCAGGGTTTGGCTCCTCAATAGACCACATTCACAGGCAGATGCCGGTGACTGCTCACTGCTGCTGTTCTCTACATGCCACACATGCACGCTTGAAAACAAGGAGTTAGGTGACAGTCTGCAGTGCAGAAGCTCTCAGCGATGAAAGATTGTAAGTAGTAATTGAGTACAGTGAGCAGTTAGCTCCTGGCAGGGATTTAAGTGACCTTCCTACTCTGAAGGATCTTTGGATTTAAGCTCCATGCAGATGAGAGTAATGAAACTCTTCAACCTAAAAACTCAGTGGCAATTAAGTGTGTTATACAGTGCACGTACGTATGGGACATAAATGTGTAATCTGGTACGCATATGTATATGCATATGTAATTTTGTACTGATTATATCAACCACTTTCTCCAGTTAAAATGCAGTGAGAATGGAAAGTCTTTTCAAAGTAAGAAATACCTTGAAATGATTTATTGTGCTGTACACCATGGCTTCTCAACCCTTCCTTGTGTGTGTTAGGCAAACCCAGACATTGCTGTTGAATAAACATAGAGGTAGACAGTACGTCCATTGTCAACAACTCGGCCTCAGTGGGAACTGGTGTGTAACACCATCAGCTGCTGGTTGCTGCTATATTGGTGATATAAATGGAAGTGGACAGGTTCAGGATAGGATGTCAGACTTAGTGTGGATTTTCATGCTTTGCACCATTGCCTGCGTGGTTAAACGGTCTGGTTGTACTTTGGCTAGGAATGGGTGAGCATAGCTAGTTTCAATCCCCTTGCATACTGAGGTTTTCATAGCTAATATCAGCCTTCCTGAGCCCTGTTAAAAGAAACATAATAGCACTTCAGAACAAAAAGAGTAGGAAAAGGAAAGATTCCAAGAAGTTGGATGCAGCCGGAAATGTAGATACGTACCTCTAATTTCTCAGTGCCCAGGCTGAGAATCTTTCAATGTGGCTTATTTTCTGACAGCCTAGAGAATCTGTCTTCTAAAACCAAATCTTTTTAAAGTATGCATCTGTGCTGAACAAGGAATGACGCAGGGATCCCATACCAGCACTGGGTGGCTGCATCCCAGCTGCAGAAATGATGGAAGGAGACCCCATTGTGCTGCGTGCCCAGCTATGGAGCCTGCCCAGAGCAAGGCCAGTTAGTCCCTACATTGCCTAAATTCAGGAGAGAAGGAAAAAAAATAATTCCAAACAAAGTTAATAGTGGTGAAGGAAAAGGGGAAGTAGTTTATTTTGAGTCTTCCAGGTCCAAAAGCCAGAGAAAAAAATTATCCAGTTACCTTTATAGTCTGCAGAAACAATGCCCCTTAGAATATCCCACCAGGGTCCATCTAACCCTTGTGTGCCCCTAACCCTTAAACCCAGTCTTCAGTCTCCTCCTGTCTGCCCCAAACTGCTCCCCCGTCGAGTGGTTCCAGGTGCACTGGCTGTCTATTTTGACTTGCTACCCTTGTTATCTCCAGAAGGAATGTAAACACCTCTCTACAACTCATGAGAAAGGCCTCACTGTACAGCTGATGATTGCAACTATAGTCAGACTAAAATCCCAAAAGTATAAGGAAAAACCTCAAGGCATCATCTACATACAGCCCAGTTAACATGGCCATCCTCACTCTGTCCCAGGCTGGGCAGACTTGCCCTCAGCCCATATATTGCAATGGAGACACATGAAGTGACCAGTTGGCTTGAAAATCTGCATTGTATCAAGCCTTTCCAGTAGTCACGCTACTACTAAGTCTATGCCCCTAATGCACTATTCAGGTTGCCCTTTACCTAGAGGGGGAAAAATAAAACAAAACTTATTTTAAAACTTTATATAGAGAAAAAAAAACTGTCTAAAAGTTAAAATGTGTTGGAGAGAAACACCCAGGTGTCTGGAGCAGGCGATAAAATAGGCTTTCCTCCTTTTATACACCGAAAGATGTCCAGGATGGGTTTGAAAAGTGCCCGACTCCCCATGTATCACTTGTGCCTCATTGAGACTCAGTATTCTTGCAAAGCAGATGAAAATGCTGCTTAAACAGAACATCCAGCTTCTATATGGCAAAATTTCAGGAGAGCTGTTTTATAGATGTCTGAACCCACAGGAGTAATGAGTGGAGTTCCCCAGTAATGTTCAATTCCTTAGTGCAAAGCATCGTGCGGTGCTGAGGTGAGCACGTACAATGTCCTGGCTGGACTGCAAGAAAGCCTGGAGCCTCCTGGGCTGGAAGGTCCCTGAACTGCCCATCCTCTTCTGCACCTAGGAAAGCCAGGGCACTGGTACAGAAATTGAGACTGAACTCAGGTGATCCAAAGCCTCTTGAAACCACCGCTTTCCCCTTTATTTATTTTTCTAGGAAAGATGTAGTGGGCGAACCGTTAGATTGCTACAGAGATGTCATTGCTAATTTTCCAGGGGGGCTTCTCAGTTAACCAAAATGCTGCTGTGGAGGAACAGGCAGACCCTGGTGGAAGCTGTGTTCCCTGATGGGGTACATTGCTAAGGCTCGTGGCAATTCTAGAAGTTAATTCAGTGGAGTTTTTTTAAACCAAGCTGGGTTTTTGCCTTTATTTTTTTCATTTTCAATGGAATGAAGGATTATTCTTGAGGATTAGAATGAACTGGTGAATAGGCACTGGAATAAAGCTCAGGACATCTGAGTTCCGTTTCCTGCTTTATTTGCTGCAAGATTCTCCCCAAATCACTTCAGTTCTCTTGCCCCTTGCTTGTCTAGACAGCAGAATACTGAAGGCAAGAGTTTCCCTCTTTCTCTGAGTGAAATCTGGTCTGACTGAAATCAATAGGAAAAAGCTCACAGGATGCAGTCCTAGCATCACTGAAGCCACTGGCAAATTTCTGGCCAGCTTCAGTGGGGTCTGGATTTTACCCTAGGTATTTCCACAGTGCCTAATTTAGCAGGGGCCTTTATCTCAGCTGGGGAGTGAGCTGCCCCTGTAATACAAATAATGGTATTTATAAAGTACCTCTCACACACACACACAGAGCACTCTACAATACAGGGAACATGAAAAAGAACAGAACTCCTGCCCAGGAAAGCTTCCAGCAGCAAGGCACGAATGGATAAATTACAGGAGAAAATAACAACGACAGGTACCATCTAGGTAAAAGAAAACCAGCATGTGGTAATTGGAGCTGGAACGCTTCATGGAGCAGCTGTTTTTCAAGAGCTCTCTGAAGAAGGAAAAATGAGGGCTGGCCAAACCTAGAGAGGCTATTGCAGGCATGTGGGTGGTAAATAAACTCTCTGAGGCTGAAGAGTCAGGTTTAGCCTTGAGTGAAATACTACAGGCATCGTGGAAACTCTTAACGGTAAGGATTGCTAATGAAAATCTTGACAGACTTTTAATGATACAACTGCTCCAGGGGCTTGTAATAAAAAGGTGAAGCTTATAACGTTTTGGGCTGTCCTGCCTGCTCAGTGCTGCCAGCTTTCACCCTGACAGATTGAACTTTAGCAGTTCGATTCCCAGACTGAAATGCTTCCAGGATATCGCCTTCACTCCTCAAACATTTACTGTGTGTTTTTCAAATATCATGCAATAGTCAAGGGCAAATAGCAGGTGCTTTGGCTCATATTTTGTAACACCTCAGACCTCATTGCCATGGGGAGCAAGAAGCCTCTTTGATTCCAGGCTCAAAACTGTCTCTTCTCTTGCCAGGGGACACTTGAACTGGCTTCAGCTGGACCGCCGGGTGCTGGAACATGACTTCCCCAAAAAGTCAGGACCGGTTGTTTTGTACTTTTGTGTCAGGTAAGTGCGTGATGGTGAGCTCTTCCCATGGGATATACCTACGGACAACCTGTTCCACAGAGACTAGGAACTGAGGCTGTCAGTTTCTCACACTATAGAAACAACTGTACAAACAAGACACTTCTGCAGAAGTTTCCTTTGAACTCTTTGTCTTGGAAAACTCTTCTCACAGAGGTGTAAACAATTAGTAACCACACTAACACTCACAGTTGCCCACAAATAATTCTCGTATGAAGACAAAATGCAATGTTATGTCTTTCCACTTTTATTTGTGGGCTTTGAAGTGGAAAGTTCAGGCTGAGTAGGGCTGAAGAACAAAGCCCTCTTTCTGCCAGGATGACCCACTTGAGCCAGCAACCTGGAGCGAAACGCTTGCTTCCTCACCAGCGAGCCATCCGCTTCTTCTGGATTGTGCCCAGGGTGTGTGTTGTGTCAGGGACCAAATTAATCCCTGTACAGCTCTGCCATATTTGCCTTCTGAACTCAATGCTACAGTGAATTACCCACAAATCACAAACAATGGCGTTTTATGGTGGCCAGTTCACTTCTCCATGGCTGGATCAGACTAGAAAGGTTTTAATGACGATTGTGGTAGTTTGAGAGCTTCAGACTTCATCTGGGATTTTTACAAGGAGCTGTTAGTGTTTGGGAGGTGCTGGAAGCTGCCAGTCCTCTTTTGCACACGCTGTCTTTGCCTCCAAGTGAGATATTTTATGAGAAGACAAATTTGCTCTTGAAGCTTTGAAATGCTCAGAGAGGGGCCGGGCGCTAGGATGGCATATGTACAAAATTAAGTTGAGGGGTTTGACTTACTTTTAATGGATCGCTCATGTCTAGAACTAGCCAATGCAGCATTACGGTGTCTTTTTCTGTTAGGCTTTCCACTCCAGTCTTATATTACATCTGACATCATTCTCATTCATTCCATAGTACCCACAAAAAATGAAGACCTACTTTTGAGTTTCTTCCCCTGAGTGAAGCTTTTTTTTCATTAATTTAACTTCCATTACAGGGGAAGCTACTCAAGATAAGAGATTCTTTGTTCTGTTATATCCCCATATTTAGTGGTGGATGGCTCCATGAGTCCAGAATTTGCCTGCTGTCTCCCAAGAGAAGTTTAGTCTACATTTTGAGTGCTTCAAACCGTAGGGTAGATCAGAGCTGAACAGCTCCAGTGTGTAAGATCCAGAACTACCTGTGCTTAGAATTAACAAAACTGTTGATGCTCATTAAGAACATACCAACTCTGTTATCAAACATCTTGTCTAGGGACTAAATTGAGGAGTCTGTGCTAGCACAAGGATCCCATGGAAAGCAGGGAAAGCTCTGGCTGAGCAGGAGCTAAGTGCAGGTTTCAGAAGTGGAACTGTTAAATGTGTGAAAGCTGGTGCTCCTGAGCCACTCTCGTATTCATTTCAAAGACCTCTCAACAAGCATAAATATTGCCATCTGTATTGTTTTATGAAAGTTGGCAGCACAGTGGAGACCAGTCATTCTAGCAGGATCTTAGCCAAGAGACATCCTAGGATACGGATCTATGTATGTAACAGTGAATGAGTGACCCCTCCTGTTCTGGAATCACAATCCATAGGGAAAAAACTCAGCACTCAGTGTCTGACAAGTGCACGTGTGAAAACTAGACACTCTGGGCTTATCCCCTTATTGGTGGCAGTAATGAGTGGATTGTCACACTGAGTTACAATTTGGATTTGAGTGGGAGGCCAGATGCTTCAAGAGTTAGGGATGGGCATTAACTTACCATGGTTTTTCTACTGCTTGTTTCCCCTGTGGATGTCAGACACTGGCAGAAGTTGAAAAAGTTTCCCAGCACATAGAGAGTTCCCATGTCTATCCCCAAATCTGATCTGAGCAGAAGGCAATTGAAGAAACTGACTCCAGCCAGATGGCAGAAATTGGAAAGGCCTCATATATCTGTTACCCAGTGGTTTCAATTCTGGCTTGGGAACTAAAACAAGGGCTGAAAGAAAGGTTGTGTAGAGAGCCACCCATAGACAGAGTTCTGTTTTCATAATCTGGAGGTGTGCAGCAGCTTGCAGAGCCATCCATTAACACACCATAAAAAGAATGCTCCCTCTACCCTGCTGCCATCAGCTGGAAAGCAGAGCAGAGATAATTAGTGCTGTACCATACCAAATCACAAATGTGTTAATTTTAAGGGACTGGGTGCCCGTGGCACCTACTATATCATTGGTAAAGGCTTGCTTGTGTTTGCAGGTATCTTTCTGCCTTACCTCTCCCAGGCATTGCAGCTGACAAAGCTTAGGTTGGCACTGGGGGTCTTAACTAGGGAGACAGTAATACAAGTAACTGGATGTACCAGATGCTCATGACACAGAAATCTATTTACTGCATCGGGATTCAGTAATGGTGTGGGGTTTTCTCGCTAGTCAAAGTAAATGTACAATTCAATCGCACTGTGTAACTACTGAAGAGATGAACCCTCAGGCAAGAACAGTAAGTGGTAGTTTGTGAAGAGGAAAAACTACAGTGGAACCATTTTCACCTTTTATGTGACCATCAGTTGTTTTTACCCTTAGCATTCCTGCAGCAATATTGATGGGTATGCCCACCAAAGATGCCACAGATTTTAGCTTGCACTTTAAAGTATATTTAAAGGGAAGCCTGCCTACTTAAGAAAAGGCTTCTTGGAAGAACTGTGCTGAAAATAGGAAGTTTCACAAGCTTTGCAGTGTGAAATTCTCGTCCCTTTTTTAAATCTCTGCAGCACTGTCGAAGCTTTGTCTTTTGACACACATTTCCTTGGGGTTTGACATTGCTGAACACTGATCTTCAGTGTCTTTACTCTCTTCCATAATCAAAGACCAGAAATTTCACAGCACTGTGTCAAAAAAGGAGGATTTTAGAAGGATGTTTTTAGCATTAGTTTGTAAGGAATTGCTTCTGCCCTTGTACATTTACACAGCTACTGAAGCCTTCCTGTCTTCAGGTTGTCATCTAGTGCTTCTCTGGAAGTTTTCCACCGAGAACAACATAGGAACTTAGGGAGCAACCAGAACTCTTGGCAGCTGTGAACTGCCCCATGGCTATTGTGCAATATTATTTTATAAGACTCTGCTAATACCTGTTTACATAGCTCTGAAGCCACCCATGACAGCAAGAGGGAGTGCCATGTATCTTGCAGGGGAGGTGGGATGTCTGGCAACAGGATGGGAGTGATATTAGTTCCAATCTTGGTATCAGCTTCCCTGGATGGCTTTCTCTAGCCCTGGTCACTTGGTTGTTTGTGAAATTCATTCCCTGCCTTGGGTGGTTTACCATGCAGGTAAACCAAGTCAGACGACAGTCACCACTGAAATCCAGGAGGAGCAAAGGATGGGAATAAAGGAAAGAGGGACTGCTGGATTAGTTGACTTTACAGAGGTGTTTTGAGACCAGAAGAGAACAGAGAGCTGACTGGTAAAGGACAGGAATCCGAGTACAGTGTGGAGACTTAGGCTGCAAGGAGGTCAGAGGTAAACAGAGCAAGCAGGGTTTCAGATAAAGGTTGTCATACTCTTCGCAGGGAAGCATTTTGCTCAGACTTACACAGGCAAAAGGAAGGCAAAGTTACTCCCTTTGTCTAAAACTCTGAAGTGAGAGTGGGCCAGAGCATAGACACACTGTTTGTACATGGAAGGCAAAGTTGGCCAGGCTTTGCAGCCAGTTCTCATTCTCAAACAATGGCCTTGTGAGATTAGCAATCCTTAGCAAGGGGACCACCAGCATGAGCCTGATCTCTTTATTTTCTGGATGTTTGTCATGCTGTTAATTTATATGAACAAGCTTAGCAAATAAAATTCACTCCACTGGTGGATCTTTTCCCAGGAATGAATATATTTGTTCTCAGGATGGCTCCACCAGCTAAACAGTGACAACTCACTGCAGAAGTCGTCACACTAAATCAGAATATTTCTCATGTGAAAAGGCTTTTCTTTCAGAAAGGCATGGAACAAAATGTGAAATAAATCCTCAATACTCAAATACACGGTGGGGCAGAGTTTGTCTCTATGGCCCAGCAGTATTCTCACAAAGGAATGCCTGTGTTCAGCAACATCTGGCATGTGTTCATACGTACTGGCTAGGCTGAAGTCAGCATGGGAGCCATGGGGGCTCAGGACTCTCAATATTGAGGCCAGAGGTTTTGCCAGGTTACCACAGTTACTGCAGAACAAAGTGGCCCTAAATAACAAGACCGGTGCTGAAACACAGTGAAAAGCTCATGGGTGTAATTTCTCCCTTTAACCTGCTCTGTGTGCACTGGCGGTGGTCCAGGTCCAAGCAGGTGGGACAGATGTCTGCATTGAGACTCACCACACCAAACCTGAGATGTTTGCCTGGCAGACACCTCTGTGTTTGGGCTAATTAGACCAGCTTCCTTGGAAATAGGCACTTTCCAGGAACAATTCTACCACCTTATTTGATCTGACTGCTTTGGAATTCAACAAGTTACAGGCTTAAATACCTATGTCTCTTCTCTGACCTCAGACCCCTGCTCAGATGTAGGCATTTACAGCGTAGATACGTCTTTTCACCTGATGAATCCCTCTCTGTGCATCAAGGGCATTCTATAAATTTAAAGTTATTACTTCAAGCAGGTTGGCACAGACAGGGTTGAGCAAGCATTTCCCATCTACAAGGTTTTGCCTCACTACCTAAACGGAATTGGACCAGATTTCAGCTGTTAATGAGGCCTTAAGCTATTTTAGTCTTTCAGCCCTTCTTTATAGCCAGCCTTTAAAACTGTATTCCATTAGAAAAGGACTAATGCTAAAAATTAAAGAAGCAGGAGACCATTTGGGAACAGTTGACCCTGGAAGAAAGAGAAACAGTGGTTGTTTGCAGGGCTAGATGGATGTTGTCACTGAAATGCATTTCTGTCTCTAACATAGGCCAGAGACATGTGTGGGGTGCAGATTCATAGCATCGTGCTCCGAACTTCCCAGACTCACTCACATGGTGATCCCAACACACCATGGCTGTGTGTGCCACTCACATCCACTCAACTTTGCCTCTCTCAAAGGAATCAGATTAGGAGGTAGTGATGACAGCAGCCTGCCATGGCAGGAAGAGCTGAGTAGAACTACACTAAATTAACCAGAGTAATATATTTGTCTCACACAAATTGTTTCTCCACCCACAGATTTTCTCCATCAGAGAGGGGTATGTGGTGCTTCAACACTTTGCTCCAGGCAGGGAAAGAGGAAGCACGAGCTCTTGTCTCTCCCCACTGAGGAGGGACAAGGAGCAGACGGCCCTCTCTCTTTCTGCCCCATGGTGTGAGATGGGTTTACAGGAACTGAGGGGAGAGGCACAAGATGATTATCAAATACATCAAATTTACAGCCAGGAGAAAGGGAGAGGAGTGGCAGGATTTGCTCTCACCCAAGGCTTCATTACACCTGTTAGCACTCAGAAGTCTCTGGGGGAAAAATCACATGCACAAATTGCTCTGCTGCTCTGCTCTTTCGTGGTCAGCTGCAGTCCTCTCTGCATGGAGAACTGCAAGGAGGGTAGTGCTGAACCCCAGTTTGTCATGGAGCTTGATCATCCCAGGAGACTTCAGGGAACTGCTCTGAGATTTTTCAGCACCTTGGGGTGCTTCATCCTCATTCTCATAGCTAGCTGTCCCTTCCCAGAGCTCCTTCCAGCTGTGCTGTGTTCATCACCTGCTGTCAGTACCAGTACTGAGCCAGAAATGCACTAGGGAATTCATGCTACATATAAGGGGAGACAAAGAGCCATGTCCTGCTCACATTATAGCTCTACATCTCCATGCACTGCTGGGGTGCTGTAGAAAAAACCGAGGAAAACAGAATATTAAACCTGCATAATCAACCCAGTCCAACCAAGCTGCTTTCAGGGGTTCCTGTGAGCTGTCTATGAAGTCCGTGCCATAAGCTCTTTGCACAGCATGTGTTTCGCTGGTTCGTGTGCACCAGCTGTGTGTACTCTTAAGCAGGAAGATCCCGAAGGCCGGCAGCCCTGCAAACCCCCTCCTCCCAGCCAGCCACAGCGTATAAATACAGCCACTCAGACCTTGTTTGTGCAGGAAGACAAGGCTCCCTGCAGACAATTTATTGCAGCCTTCCCAAGGTGGCCCCCTGCTCTGTTCACCCGGGGGAAGGTGTAATAAATTGCCTGCGGGGAGGCTTCGCTCCTCAGAGTCTCTTTAGAGATATGAGAAACTTCTGTCCAGTCAGAAGATTTACTTGTGTGAAAACCGACCTTTGCTTGAGGAAGGGAACTAATGGGCCTCTGCTACTTAGCACACAGCTCTGAGCTAAGCCATCCATTACACACACATCTTAATAGCAGTCTGGCTCTTGAGTCCCATAACATTATTTCTGTTTTCTGCTTAACTAGGGATATATTTGTATAAGTGAGTTGTGTTGAGAGGAGGGGATAAGTTGTTTTTCCTTTCCATTCAGCCACCCGAGGGGGAGGAAGAACCAGCATTCTGAAAATTCATTGTTTTGAAGCACATTTTGAATGTGTTGGTGCTGGCAGCATTGTCTTGTCTAGTTTTGGGAAGCATTTAGACAGCATGATAGGTACCACGCAGAAATGATGGATGCTGTCAGTGTAGGATTTGTACCTAATTTGGATCAAGCAGCAATAGCTGTGTCAGTGCCTACACACAGATTCTCTGACTGGGTCAAAGTCATGCAGACATTGTTTCCATTTTCATTGCAATTTGTGTCTTTGTACCTTGCACTGGTGGGTGTGATGTGTTGTCATCAGTGGAGCAACAAAGATCTGCTATGAGGGGTCCCATTACCAGAGCACTGAACAACGGATAGAGTCGGTGAGTAAATAAACCTCATGCCAGCTTTCGCAGCCCAAACCATACCACTGTGTGCTGGTGACAACACATGGAATGATGGAGAGATTTCTGTTCCTAAAATAGTCCAAAATCCTCCGGTGGAAGATGCTGTCTAGATACCGAGGTATGATGTTTTGCAGGACAGTGCACCCACCAAGTTACCTCTAATAACCCAGATGTGACTCTTAGCAAGGAGCAAAGAGCAGGAAAGGGCTGTGCTAATTCTCAGGAGGCTGAGAGGCAAATTCCCTGGCGATTGAGGGAAAGGAGGGGAGGAAGGCAGCGTGCTGCTGTGATTCAGTCACTGCTCTCACCTCCCTCTTGGGACAGGTAGATAACCACGTCACTGCAAGGTGAGAGGAGCTGCAACAGCTTTTGTACAAAAATTGACACATCTTTTTGTACACAGATGCACTTCTCTTGCAAGCCAAGCTAAGATTCACAGGCATTGCAGAGGTGGAGAGATTTGCAGACTATTGAGCTGGGTTGCTGCTTTTACAGCTTGGGCAGGCCTGGTTCCCCACCTGGGGAGGGGGCAGAGGACATGTTGTGCTGAAGTCAGTGCCTTTACTTGATGCTGTAACCAAACATCAGGGAGGACTGTACCTGCATTATCGCCTTGATTCCTTCTCTATGTTGAATCTGAAGTTTGCAAAGACTCCCAGGATATACAGCCTGACAAAGAGATAGAGTTGGACTCTATATATTCCAAAGCAGAACTCTAAGTATTTTGTTCGTGGAGAACCTGAGGCAAAGGAATGAGCCAATATCTCCAAAACACATGGTTTTCCAGGGGTTCATCGGTCTAACACCTTAGACACACTAAGAAAAATGGATTGGCAGCGGGTAAAGGTGCAGACAGCTTCATAGTCCAGCGCATCTGGGGGGAAAGAGAGGGGGAACAGGCTGAGGTTAAACAGCTTTTTATTAAATAGCTAATAGGATATTCTTTAAATATCCACAGTTTTTTATTTTGTTAGCTGCAATTCCCTGTATTCCTGGAATTACATTCACCTCCTGTTCTGTGGCTTCCCTGCAATGAGGTACATATAAATTGTCACATTGGTCCTGCATACCAGTCCCAGGTGCTGGGCGAGGGGGGCAGAGCACAGCACAGGCACAGGGGACAGGATATGGGATCTGAGCCAAAATAAGTGCAGAAGGAGAGGTAAATTGAGCTTCTTAGCTGATTTTCATTCCTGTCCGATTACTTAACAGGCCAACTATTTAGCATGAGCATTGTCTGCTTTAAGTGTCGGCACATAAGAGTGTGCACCCGTGAGTATTAGCAAACAGGACTGGAACATAAAAGCAGCTGTGCAGCCTGTGCTGCTCAGAATACTCGTTTAGCATGAGACACTGGACATAATAATGACACCTGCATTTAAGTCCATTATGCTGATGCGTGTGATTTTTCTTTTCCCGGTTAGCAAATGGTCTCATATTTTTCAGATTATCCTCTGAGGTTCTGAATAACATGGTGAGGGATAATGAGCCAGACCCCAGGATGGATGAGACAGAAAAGGGGTGTTCTCCTTTACCCATCACTTTTTAATAATGAAGCAAGGGGCAGTCCATTGCCAGAGCCACCAAGCTCTACTGACTGCTCTGTCCTGCATCTCACCCAAACTGGAGTCACCCAGCTGGCAAAGTTGTGGATAGAAGTCTTTCAGACTAGCTGGCTCCCACAAGAAGTAGGATGACATCTGCACCAGGACAGAAGCGGAACCACATCCATTTGCTGTGACCATGTTTCAAAATATCATTGTGTCAAGGATCACAGAGAAATATTTTTACCATTTGGCAGGTTCTGCTTGGAAGTAAACACATGGTCTTGTGCTCTCAAATGCTACAACAATTGTATCTGGCCAGTCAGCAACTTGACTGCTCAGAGCCTGGTCCCTGCTGGGTGATAGATGGCCAGGTTCAGGCTGATGGGATATGCCCAGGGCTGTGTGTGTGTTAGAGGCAATGCTAAATATTTTTGTATGACAGTTTCTTTTGGCGTGTGAAAACCAGAAGTGCTGCTCATTTCTCCCCTCACTGTCCAAACAAGCACTGTACCAGCTCAAGTGCATACAGTTCTGAGGTCTCCTATCTTCACTGCAAGGACAAAGCACTACCATTCAAACACCTTCCTAAGACTGCTAAATTTCCCCATTCTCCATCTCTTGAATAACCAGTAATCAAACTGGTGAGTCCAGGACCCAGTCAGGCATTTCTCCAGGCTGCAAGTCAATGGTGAATGGCCCTGTGTGTAATTCAAGGCAGAAAATACAGTAGTGCCAGTTTCCCTTCACCCAAGGATCAGGAGTTTCTCAGGCACCACTGTGAGTCTGTGCTTGGCTGGTTCCAGTGGGAATTGCCATTCATCACAGCATGAGGGGACTTAACCTGTCTCAGAGCTTGTTGTCAGTTAACCAACGCTTAATAGAGAGCAATCTGATCAGAACGAGGCATGTCCTCGCAGCTAAAAAGCCTTAAACGTTTCAGATGCAGCAGCTTCTAAAGTCTTCCAAGACACCTTCTGCAGTCCTCATTATTATTTCCCTGCTGCTGAGAGGGAGCAGCCAAGATAGGCACTTTGAGTTCATTATCCAGTGTAATATTCACTGGTCTATTTAATTAATGCTTAGAAAATGTACTTGATGGATTATAAGTTACAGGGGCTGGGGAGGGAGGGGGAATACAGAAATATATTAATATTGGTTGATCTTTTAAACTTTCTCAAAAATTATTTCTTTGGTTTTTACACTCAGTAAGTCTTGTGAGGTGTCCCCCCCACTTCCTACAGACAGCTAATTTCTCACAGCCACTGTTGCTGATTATCAAGGAATCTCTTGCAGGAGCTGCTGGAGGCAAAGCTGTTCGCTAGGTGTATTGCAAGAGATGCAAGTAGTGGAGCAGAGGTGTTGGGCATATTGTACTGCCTTTTTCTCTGTCCCGCCTGTATCCTGGATACATCAGCTTCACACCTCAGGGAGGAATGCTGCTCAGGGAGGAATGCTGCTCTCAGGGGAGTCCTCAACAGAAATCTGAGAGTCATCCCTCAAAACTGAGGATCTTGAAACATGTAGTAAAAAAGGGCTCATGAGCTTAACGGCAGGGGCAGAGGAGCGAGGCATGTTTGCAAAACACAGCACAATAGCTCAAGCAGCTAAACGAGTTTCTGGAGGTCATGAAGGAAACCTGTGTGTGAGTGGGGAATGTAACCCAGATTTTTGTGCTTGGTTCATTGCCTTAGCAGCTGGATGCCTCTTCCTGCCTCCTTAGTCACTGCCATTGGTCATTGTAAAGTGTGATTTCCTTCACCATATTTGGAAAAGGTGGTAATGGGAGATCTGACAGAGATTCACCATCAGTGAAAAAAACCCATGTCTTTCCTTCCCCTTCGTGGTGTTACAGCACCAGCTGTGAATTCAGGGAAGTCTACTCCAGTTCAGGTTTTCTGTCTTTTCCACACAGAAAATCCCATAAGAGTTCCCTCTGTAAATCTGTTTTCTTTTAGGTAGCAGCAATTTCCTGGTGCACGTTTCACATTTGCCTGGGTGCATGTGTGAGAGCCAGTAGCTCCGCATCTCACTCTTCACTCTGGAGATCGCTTGAGAATTGGGTTTTCTTTGTGGGGATGAAGTATCATGCGCAGGCTCTGTGCTCCGAGAGACTCAATTTTGTATAGAAAAATGATCTGTGTAGGTGTCCATGTGGAAAGCCTTGGGAAAGCTCGGTGCAGCTTTAGGAAATGCAGTATTGCCCTCTAGTGATGATGAGGATAGGCTCGTTTGATCTGGTGAAACAAAAAGCGTTTTGGTTAACCTTCACTGGGATTCAAAATGGAATGTTCCTGTTTTCTTCTGACCTTGGAATTAAAGATCCTACCATCATAATTCGGAGAGCACTGGTAGTGGTGATAAGCAGAGAAGGTTGTTCGAGAATGCCAGAATGTGTAAAATTAGCATTATTTTCCATGAATTCAGCAGATGGAAAGCCAGCTGCACTGAGAGAGAAGATCTAGCAAGAAGGTTCCTTTCTAATGCAGAATTATTTGCATCTCTAAAGCCAACTATATTTTTATTTGGGAAAGAAAAAAGAGAGAGAGGCACTTTCAAGGACAGGAGGTGAAACACTGTGGAAACCAGAAAAAAATCAAGAAAAAGTCTAATTTTTCTGCTTCTTCATCTCTGTACAGATGTTATGAGGCTGGTGGGTTGGGGTTGATTTTATTTTTTTGTTGTTGGTTGGAGTTGTTGTGTTTGGTTGTTTCTTTAGGGTTTTTTTTTTTTTTCTCATTTGAACTCTTCTGAAATGGAAGAAGGAGGGGTAATACAGGAGCCTTTCAGCAGATGAACAAAATGTTTCTCCCACTCTGGTATGCAATTGTCTGTAAGGAAATAGAGTGTTTTCGAGATCCTTCAGAAGACACTTAGGAGCACTACAAAGCTTTGACCTTTGCCCGTAAGAAGGTTACATTTAAGGCCCTCGCTTCTGCAAATAACTCAATATGGACAATCCCTCCAGTGCTTGTGTGAAACCCCAGGAGCATCTGCAGGTCCCCCGGCTCCACTCCCAGACAGCAGGGTCAGGGAGTGAGACTCCTCTGTAACTGGACCCTGCGTGTCAACCCAGATTTCTAAGGAATTTGGGGGTTTTTTTAAGTCCCTGATGCAGACATCATTTCCCCGACACCTTCCCTCTTCTAATTGCCTCTGACAAGGCACGATAGTACTGGAATTTATGTAAGGAACATTGCTGTCACTGCACTGCTTCTCAAAGAATGCTACAAAACAACGTGGGCAGACAGATCTATTTATTTTTCCTTACTTAAAACACTGAGTAAATGCAAGATTCACTGTAATCATTCACTGAACCTATCCAGTCTTTCTCTGTTACTACAGGAACATACAGCATACCTGTGTATAATGATCAGTCATTAATGTTGACTATGTCCTGAGCTTTTTCCCCCCCAGAAGTTCACAAGGCAGAATTAAGGGCTAAAGTCAATTCAAGCCAGTGCCAAAATTCTCACAGAGTTCACTGCCAAAGGATCAAACCTTTAGAGCAGGCAGGACATAGAATACTGAGTAAATTCATATATATCATGGGCCTTCAACATAATTGCAAATATTTGGGGCAATCAGCCCATGCAAGACAGTGGGTTTTTCCGACACTGAGGACTCGGGTTTTCCCCTGAGTTCTGAAAAGTCATCTCAGCTCAAAAAAATATCAGATTATTATAATTCCCTGTCATCCCCAGCATTGCTACTCATGGTACTGGGAAATTGTTTAAGGTTAGTAACTACTGCTGATTACTCACTCAGTGACTATAGCTACAGTATGTAAAGAAACGTTTATAAAATTTGCCTTGCACAGAGCTGAAAGCAACAGGGAAGGAACCCAGAAGTGCATTTTTATGAGTGAATATTTTACAAGATGCAGGTTAACAGCACAGAAATGGTTACAAAAATGGTTACGGTAGGTGACGAAAAAATGCCAAAATGTGATCGTGAATGAAGGGGAAGGATTATCTTGAGCCTGAAAACAAAAGAAAGGGTTATTTATAAAGTAAGTCATCCACTTGATGATCCAGTTCTTTTGGTATGGCTGAGATGGTGGTGACTGATCACGTCATGGAGCTCTTTCACCACCCCAAACAAAGCAAATAAACTTAAATTTTAGTACACTCATAATGACTCCATTTGCCACATTTTTCATGCAATAAGTGGATTTCCATGTTTTGTCCTAGTTCCCTCTCATTCCTTACCCCTCTTGCTTTCCCTTTCAGGTTCTACATTGAAAGCATCTCCTATCTGAAGGACAATGCCACCATCGAGTTGTTTTTCTTGAATGCCAAGTCCTGCATCTACAAGGTAAGGACTCTGAGAGCTGTAGGTGGCACTGGCATGAGCTGAAACACCTGGTTCTGCATTCTCTGTCCGAAAATTTACACTGATCACACCTGGACTTCGAGAGATAACTTCCTCTTCCTCCTCACACCCTCCCAACACTCCTCTGTCGCCAGCCACCCCAACACTTGGCAGCAGCTTTCCCGAAAGTAACTTGTGTGGATGGCAGGAGGGAATCTACAGAATTAAAATTATAAACTGGCATTTATTTAGAAGGAAACGTCTGGTTCTGCGTTAAAAGCCCGCTCTGGACGGAGTGGCTGTGATGAGGGTTTTCCGCCTGGAGGGGGCGGCAGAGCGGCGCGGGCGCCATCTTCTGGGCTGGACGATGGAGGCGGGGGCGGGTGTGCGAAGGGGGAGAGTCTGAGAGGGAAAGAAGGAATATCATGGATTGGAAGGGACTCACAGGTTCACAAGTTATTCTGAGTTGGAAGGGACCCACAGGATCATCTAGTCCAACTCCCAAGCGAACGCCCACCCAGGGATCAGACCCACAAGCGTGGAACCATGGGCACCACGCTCCATCCACCCAAGCCTCCCATCATCTAGGCCATGTCACTGAGCTCCTCATCGACTCACAAGGATGTTCAAGTCCAGCTCCTGGCTCTGCACGTGACAACCCCAAAATTCGCACCATGTGCCTGATAACGTTGTCCCAACGCATCTTGAAATCTGGCAGTTTTGGTGCTGTGACAACTTCCCTGGGGAGCCTGTTCCAGTGTTCATGTACCCTCTGGGAGAAGAACATTTTCCTGGTATCCCACCTAAACCTCCCCTAACACAGCTTCATGTCAGTCCCTCGGATCCTGTCACTGGTCACCAGAGAAGAGATCAGTGCCTGCCCCTCTACTTCACTCATAAAGAAATTGCACACCACCATGAGGTCTCCCCTCGGTCTCCTCCAGGCTGAACAAGCCAAGTGACCTGAAGTTTGTGGGACAGCAGGAGTCTGTGGGTGTATGTGTGAGTGGGGTAAGGGTGTCTGCGGCTGTGCACTGAAGATCACCTTGTAGCAGAACAAGCCATGCACTCAGAAATGTTTCCTGTGTCAGGAATTGCCTTCCCTGGTAGGGCTACTGAAGCACCTGCCTGCTGTCCCTGGCATTGTAGCTCAGAGCAGCCCCTCACAAGGTACTCTATGTGCCAGAGATAAGGGCGTCCTGGCACAGCCTCCACTTGGACAAGTGTCCGCAGTAGAGCCATGAAGCTGATCCCTCCAATACCACAAGCCAAACATACATATGAAAGGGATGAATCCATAAAATTAACCAGCCCCAGACCACACTGAGGCGGAGATTGGCAGTGTGCAGGCTCGGCCAGGTGGGCTGGATGTCTGGAACTGGGAGAGGTTTTTCTGCAGCTGGGATTCCCTGGGAGGATCTCTCCTACCTCCCTCTGTGCTGGCAGAGGCCATTCCCAATGACTCACCTCCATCTGCCAGGAAGGAAACCGTAGGAAAAGACAGCTGTAATCAGGGAGTGATTGCACCACCGTCCAACAATCCTTAACACATTTGTGACCCGCTAAGCCATTCCACTGAATCTGGAGACTTGCTTGACATCTACATGTCCTAAAACGCAGAGGCTAACTTTGTGTCTTCTAAAATTCAGAGCAGAAGCCAGAAAATGCCTTTTATCCAGTGCCCAGGAACAAGGCAGGGCTGCAGAGCTGAGCTGTGCAGTGCTTTGCTCTCCAGCAAGGCTGCAATTAGATGTGCTTAGTCAGCCCTCTCCAGCAGCAAGCTCAGGGAGCATCACGTTTTGGTTCCTGGGGAAAGTTCCTTTTTGAAGTATTGCCAGGAAAACCTTACACTGTTGTTCTTCTTTTGGAGAAACCTTAATAATAAGAAAAGGGGGGGAAATGAAAGGAAAAAAGTGCCTACAGATTTATGTTGCTCTGTTTCAGTCTGACCTCTCCTGAAACCATTACTTTGCACATTTGAGATGACTGCCATCTCTATCCAAAACTAGCCCTACTGAATTCCCAGTTTCCCTTGTGAATCCTTCCACATTTGACTTCCAGAGACAGTAAGCCATGCTGTGCTATTAAAAAGGGCTCTGAATTTGAAAGTTGGGTACAAAGTGTCTTCCAAGACACAGGACAAACACCCAGCCAGCATGCCTGGAGGATTCCTCTCAATATAGTGTTGTGAGGAATTAGTATCTAAACACAGCCAGTGCTCATGATTCCTGCAGCTAGCAGGTGATGTTGCATGCTCCCAAACCTTGAAAGCTTCCTTGTTGCACCAAGTTTTGCCTTGTTGGATTTCCCAAGGATACCTCCACCCCTGGGTCCCCTGCAGCCCAGAAACACCATACTGTGTATGAAATAAGTGTAGTTCCTAATGCTGTGCTAGCACCTCAGACTGTGTCCTGTTGATACTCCAGACATGCATCTTCAGACGTCCCCATGCACAGGGCTGCCCAAGCTGGGAAAGAATAAAACTGAGGCCTTTTTAGTTTGGGGCTGGTGGTCACTGTGTTGCTGGCTCTGTGTTGGACATACTCCTCTGACTCTGCCCACTGCCCCCCCTCACCCACCCTGTTGTGTAATGAGACATTCATGAAGCCACACACCCAAACCTTTGCACAGGACCAGCAAGATACTGTTGCCCAAAAAGGCCAAGCCACATTTGTATTACCAAATGAGACTGGGCTTGGCATAAGTCACTGTTCCTTGATCAGGCTGTTTAATTACTAGCACGTTCTGGTATGGGCTTTGGACTGTGCCAACTAGCTCTGTCCCAGGCGTTGCTTCAGCGCTGTTCAAGGATGCTCACCTGTCCCCAACGGGCAACACAGTGGTGGAAACCCCATCTAGAACAGGAGGAGGGAGGAAGAGTGTTTAGTCATGAGCCATAATGCACTTCATACACCCCTGGGGGCAGAGAACAGGCTCTGGCCCACTTTGCCTGCTCATATAGACTTGCCAAAGCACCAACATGTGGTTGCAGAGGTTCGTTTGTCCGTATTGTGCCTGGTGCTTCTAGACAGGAGGAAGACCAGGCGCTCTGGTTCTACCCTTGCCATGAGCTGTGCCTGACCAGCTCAGTCTGCAGATGAATCGACCTCTTGCACCCGCCACTTCCCTTGGCACAGGTTCATCCTTGGTGCAGGTGCTTGCATGAATCAGGCAGTTCAGCTGAAAGGGGAAAGGTGTGTTTATCACCCATAGCAGAGCTGCTCGTCACTCCCCAAGGAGCTGTTATGAAAGAGGTGGAGGAATCACTTATTTTAAAAAGCTGGCACTGGTGAAAGCCAAGGACACCTGGATCTTATCCTATGTTTTGTTCCCCTTGTCTTTGATTTTGCCAGAGACAAGCCAACGCAGCAATTGTGGCTTGTAAACGAGGTGTGGCCATGACTTGGCTGGAGCAGGGATCACAGTAGTGATCTATTTTTAGATCACTCATTTCTTGCCAGATGAAGTAAAATATTAAAAACAGCAGCTTAAATAAATACAACAGAAAAACCACGACAGGAGTGAGCTGAACAGTGACTCAGTTTACTGGGCTGTGCACATGGGAGGCAATGTGGGAGTTCTAGCTGCAAAATTAAGATCTATACAGTATCTCAGTAAAAGCCCACTAGCTTCCCAAAACCAAGGACCAGAGAGTCAGGAAGAGCACACTTGACCACAAGACTAATAATGCTCATGCCTCCCATCCCAGGCATCTTTGATGACAGGCCTGTATCCCACGCATTCAGATAGAGCAGTGCCTGGTTCCTTGGTTCTTTAACTGCTGTCTCAGGCACAGCAGAAGGATCCTGAAAGGATCTGATGAGACCATCTGTGTCCTTCATGTGACTATTGTGTCCAAGCAAAATGCTCCAAGATTGCATTTGTCAGTGGTGGTGTCCTGTAGAATAGAGCAGGGAAGATCTACCAAAAGATTTGCTGTCACAGCACCTTCTCAAACCACCCCCAGCCCCAGTGCTCTTGGGGGTGAAAGGGCCAAAATCAGAGCTCCCATCCTGAACAAGGGCATGTGGCTCTTTTGCCTTTGAGTTTACCCTGGGCAAGGACCGGCGGAGTTCTGCAGGGGGCTTTGACACACCCTCAGTGAAGACAAATTCTCATTTCCTTGCTTCCAGGAGCCAAGGACAAGGCTGTGTTCCCTGATCTTTCCACGTGCCTTCTCCTTATTCATCCTTGATCCCACATCCAGTTATGCGTCATTTACCAAGCCATTACACAAAATATTTGGCTTTCTCCACATCTGAGTGGGCAGGTTCTCCCTCCCTTTGGTCTCCAGGAGCACAGCGAATGCTTTGAAGCTTAGCCAAGGGCAGAGACTGGCACCGCAGGCTTTGCCATGCAGTAGCCAGGAGGAGATAGATGTCCTTCTTACAGCAGCTCAAACTCAACTCTTTTTCTTTCTTGTTTTCCTCACCTTTCAAGGAACTGTCTCCTGTTGACAGTGAGGTGGTGTTCGAACTGGCTGCGTACATCTTGCAGGTAAGCACTCGCCTTCTCTCACTTTGTGGTTCCTCATGTTGCATTAAATCTTTTGATGTGACAGATCCACAATGGCTGTATGGAAGTGCAGGGGTTCCCCCAATCACAGGATAAAGATGTCTTTATACAGTTTTCATCATTTATACCAAACTAGGTACAGAAAGCTCTCCACACTGGGTACAGATACTGCTGCTCAACATTTTGCATGCATAAATGTGTATTATGTTTGCACCAACAAAGATATCCAAGACCCTGGGGTACGATGTACAGTCAGAAAAAATCTAAGTGATGAATGTGAATTCCTAGGTGAAATATATATGCAGTGGGTTCTTCTCCCATGACTCTACTTTCATTTGTTTTCCCAATGGGGCTTGATCCTCTGATAAGCTCCATAAGCTTCTACATATGCAACTGTCTGTGTTTTCCAACATGGGCAGAATGGCTTAAAGGCTTTCCAAAATACTGTCTTTGAAAGTTCCACTCTTCAAGAAGCAGGAAAATGGTCAGAGAGCAAATGGCCAGCAGTGTTTGGTAACTGTGTGGTTCCCAGAAAGGAATCTTTTCAGGGTAACAGAAGCAGATTTGGGGGGAAGTTCCATTTTTAGGAATATGACTATGGGAGCAGATCAGACATAGTGGTCAGATGATCCTTGTTCCCCTCCGTTATGATTTAATTTTTTCCCATCAGCCATGAAGCTGTGAGGAGCCATGTGAGCAGACAAGCCAGCATATCAGACTGCACTAATAAATAACAATGCACTGCACTTCTGGAACACTTGCCATGTTAAAGAAGCAATTAATGCATAGGGATTTGAACCTTCATTAAAATCATTCGATGTAACAAAAATGAAGCAAGAGAGTCAGGATGGGGAACTCAATTAACAGCACATTATAGAAATTGTGTATTGCCTGTTGGGGGAATACACATCAAACAACGGACTCATTGTGAGGAGCAGCAATGGGGTTATGAATCTATTGTCTGCTCATCCTAATGAATAACTTACGTGCTTAGTAATTGTGCAGCCAGATCCAGGGCTGCTGCTATAACCCTCATTGCTGGGATTGTTTCTCACCACAAACACAGGATGTTAAGTGAATTCCTGTAGTAGTTTGATGTGTAACTTAATGAAAAAACAAGCCACACCTCTGCTCTCTGTAACCAGAAATTACTACAACCTGTGTTTGTGTCAGGATCCAGGCAAAACAAAAGGGATCATACTGCATTTTGTTCTACTTCCCACTGCAACATTTAGGTCAAAGCACTGAAGTATGAAGAATATTCCCTACAAAATTGGTTTTTAAATTCAGCATGCTCATCCCTGTGCAGGCCAGGGCATATCACTTAGGCTTTGCTCTGTTTTGAACTATAATCATGATATGCTCGAGGACTCCTTCCTATGAACTAGAGAAGTGCTTGTCTGCCCTTCAGTTCACTTAGATGGAAATGGGAAAATAGTAAAGGTCTGTCAGAACTCAAGTGGTTTAGTCTGCAGCCTTATTTCAAATTGTTTTGTTACCAGAACAAATTAAAGTACCACCAAAGCTCTGAACTTTACTCCAGCCTCAGGACTGAAACACCACTGGATGTGGATGGACGGGCTTTGTGGGTAGATGGACGGATGTAAAGACAAAAGACCTGAACACAAACCCCAGTCCTCTTGGCAGTGGAAACTCCCTCATTGCACAAATTACATTCTTGCATTGGGCTTTCTGTGTAGCTGACAGCAAACAAGGTGCTTTAGCATGAGTCATGTGAAAGGCATATTGTCTATGGAAAATGAAAATGCGTGTTAAATCTGTTGAGGAGCGCACTCACCAGATTTTGAGGGTTTGCCAGGTGTGCACCAAGACTCAAGTACTAATCTAACTACTGGAGTGGAACATTATCCAGCCCTTTAACATCAGGCTGTGAGGGTAATAAATAAATAGAAATATCTAGATATACAAGTAAGAGAGCTAAATGCTCCCCCAAATACACCACAAGGAGTTAGAGAAGCCTTTGTCTTGCATCCCCTTGAAAGCTGACAGTGACCAAGCTTTTTAAAAGTCTAGGTACTCGAAAAATGGCCAGAATATTTTTTAAAAGTCAGGCTCAGAGGCTGTAAGGCCACTGAGACTTCAGAGATCTTCTAATAATGTAGCATCCACACAGACTCAAAAAAAATTAATTACTAGCATTACTTCCTGCATCTTCTTGTGTATCCACTAGCAGAATGAAGAATCATCTGGCCCTGTATTAGGCAAAACTTTTGTTTGTTAATCTGCCCAGCTCACTGCATGTATCATGGCACTTGACATGAGATACTGGTTCCAAAACATACATGAGGAATCAATTACAACAGGAAATTGTTGCTAAATGTATTTTGCAAATGGAAAATCTTGAACAGCCGTTTTCCTCTCCTTTTTTCTATTTTTAATTATATTTTTTTTATTTTTCTTCCTTGTTTTACAGGAAGCAAAGGGAGATTTTTCAAGGTAGGTGAACTTAAAAGTTTTTGCCATTGTGTGCTGCGAGAATTAATCTGGTGAATTCACTGTGTGAGATATGTGACTGAGTTGTAGCCCTGTAGCAACACTGTTGCCTGTGTTAGCAATGCAGTTCTCTGTGTGCACGGCTAACACACACATCGTGTTTCCTGAAATCATTTTTTCACCAAACACAGCCTTTGACCAGAGCATGCCTTGCAAACCGCATTGTTTGTGATTTTGTTGTTGACAAATCTCATTATGTGTTCATGAAGTTCAGGAAATAGACTAGTCTTCGGAAGGAAATTGCTAAGGAAATGACTCTACAATCACTGTTATATCACAGATCCAGCCAGAAGCAACATTAAAATTCCACAACTTTGGACAGAGTTCTCAAAATCACAATTTAGATAATTGGCTTTTTTGAACTTCTGCTATCCCTTGAGCCAAATTTTCGGACTTAGTGTAAGAAATTCAAAGGGGTGACTGTGCTTGGTGTTTTGGAAGACTGTTAATGGAATGTCCATGAATTTTCATTAAAGTTGACAGTATCTGTCATTTATACCTAAGTAGCAACCAAAGGTCAGATGGTTGGTTGATGTCTTGCGTAAGAAACGTGAAAATTCTTTGTGTGAAGCTCAGGAAAACTGACTATGCTAAAAATTTCACATACTCCATATATTACTTTTGCTGACCTGAACATGAGTTCAGCTAGAGGACAACATTATCCATTACTGTTAGTTTCCGAGAAGAAAACAGGAATAGGCAGTGGAGTTGAATTGCCAGATGAGCCTAAAGACATGTCCTAATTTTGTCAATGTTGAGATACACTGAGAGAAGACTGTAATGATAGGAGGCTGTGAATAACAGGCAGGATCCACCATCTGCTAGCCAGCTCAAACTGAGACAAATCAGGGAAAAGGAGCAATGCCTTGCAGATATTGCCTGCCCATTGTGGAATCTGACATAAAGTAGCCCATGGCAAAAGGAAGTTTAAGTTCTGCCTTATCATTTCTCAAAATTTTAACTTGCAAAATCCTGACATGTATCTGACCACAGAAACACAAGCTTAGTCTTGCTTCATTTTTCAGTTCTGCCTGATTTGGAATAACTTAGTTACCAGCAGTGTTTATTTAGGAGGTACTGGAGTGCATGTGGCCCTTTGACTTTTCAGTCTGGTTTTCAGTGCACTGCCAAGTGCTCAGTGCAGAAGAGCTCAGAGTTTTGCCATCCAAACCTGTGATAAACCACATCTTCCACTGGTTTTGCTATGAAGAAGAATATTTAATGTTTCTCAGAATATCTTGGACACAACAAAAATACACTCAGACAGTGTACAGTCAGACTGTGAAATGCAGAACAGAAAGGAAAATCAGATAGCTTTGAGTAATGGGTCTGAAAGCATTTTGTCTTCCAGACCAGCATCCATCTGCTGAAAGTTGTGTGATGTCCTTCTTAATAAAAGGAATGTAGTTGAGTTTATCATAGGCTACAAAGAAATGAAGAATTTTCTTGGAGGGTACAGAAGATACCTCGACCCCTGGTGTTAACTGCTACCTCCACATCAGTGTGGCAGTCATCACCATCACCAGGCCCATTAAAACATCTGAGGTCTTTTCACCTGTGGATCACAGTGGTTTGAAGTGGAAGGGGGAATTCTTACATCCAAGTCAGGCAGAGAAGGGGTATCCTAATAACAGCTTGTTGATACTGCCAGAGATCTTAATTTCTAAATCTGCTTTGTTGACAAAGCAATTTGCCTTACTAGGAGAGTTTAAAGCCTGCTCTTGGACACAGGTAGAAGAATGCTACCCTACCCTCAGTGGCCCTTGGCATCTCCAGGGATGTCCACCCAGCAGCTCCCCTCTAATATGCACTGACATAGGTTTATGTGCTGGGTGAGATCCAGGCACTACTGAAGTCATCATGAGGTCGTTGTGGTCAAGATTTTGCCTACTGAGATTTGTGGTTATTGTATCAGCAGTGCAAAATCTGGAAGGGAAGTCAAGCCTAGGGCCAGCCAGAGGAACTGCATATTAAGGCAAAAATGTTCTGACTTCTCTTAGGGATAAAGTTAGCCTCAGTGTTTGCAGATAGTTGATGTTGAAATACTGTTTAGAGCAGAAGTGGCTGCTCTTTGAAACAGAGAAGCTTTGCAGTTGTGAATGTCTTACTGCTGAATCTTAATATGTTATACATGGCAGCGTATGTTGTGTGAAGGCTGAACTCTTGAACTCCTGCTTTGTTTTTGAAGGACTAATTTAATTCTAAAGAGCTGCATGCTTGGAACGCAGACTGCAGCTTTCCCACACCTTTTCCATCTATTGCCACCATCAGATTTATACCCTGTGAGACTACAAGTTTCTCTCTGGCCCTGATGCAGAAAAATACACAAGCACTGGTTCACTTGTAGTGATGGGAGAATTGCTGTTCCCCATGGGAGCTTTCCCATGACTCACTGCTGATCACCTCAGGTGCTGGGATAGTCAAAGCCAAACTGTCACAGTTTCAGCTGCGGGTTGGGACCTGCCCTTGGTGGCCAGAGTGTGATTACCTCCAAACCCCACTGCAGCCAGGTAGGGGATCTGAAGCTGCTTCAGGGTTCCTGGAGACAGTTGGAAGTCTGCTATTTGGGCCTTGTGGGAGCTTAAAAAACAGAATCAGTCTTACAAACTCTAACCCTCAGTTTTCTCTCTGTGAACTGATATATCTACAGTAACAGCAGCTATCACTGGTGTTTTTGAAGAAGTCATCCTATACCTCAGAATAATCACTGTGCTCATAGCATTCCTCTTTCCTTTATTGAAAAGGAGCTCATGTGCCATTTCAAACACATTTTACATCCTTTGGCAGGGCATCATCATTCATGAGCCTGTTATCACTGGTTCTTGCCACCTTGGGCACCACAATGACTCCCATTCTCTGGTAAGCCTGGAGAGCACATATCCAAGTCACCCTCATCTGTCTTGAACTGAGATGCCACAATAGCCCTTATAGATCAGTTTAGCATCTGTTCTAAGCCATTTTTCATTTCTAATGTGTGTTTCATTTCAAAAAGAAGCTCATCAGAAATTCTGAGCTTCTGCCCCTGTTTGTGTCAACTAAGGAAAGTGTTTCTCAGTGTTTGCTCAGAGTGGCCTCATCTGTCTCTTAGTTGATAAAGGTTTAGGCAAAGTGAGATTTAAAATAAAAAGTTATTCTCCTTAAGAAGTTCTTAGTCCTCTGCACTGAAGGGGATTGGTTTTCATCTAAGAGAATCCTCAGATGCTTCAACTGACAAGACTTAAATAGGTTTACATGTAGGCTGACACATACCATTGAATTTAGGACAATTAAGTATTCCTGTTCAGCTCATTCTCGGCTTGAACAAGACACTTAAGATTGGATTTGTGCTTTTCAATATTAGCTGCAAACATTTTGACTTCAAAGGCACAGAATCACATGTATGAAGCTCCTAAACTAGCACCCTGCAGACAGACCTAAAGGTTATTAGCTCGAGCTAATCTTATTTCTAGCTGGGAGCTGAGTCACGCTTGGTTGGCAGAGCATGGGCAGGACAAATTTCAATTCCTTAGATGAACACAAATCCTACAGGTATGTAGGCCTCCAGGCCTGCACAGAGGAATGAACCAGAATGCCCAGGCTAATAGAGGGGAAATACAGCATATTGTTAAAATAACTGAGATTTTTTCCCCCCTAACTTAATCCTACCAGATTTAGAGTCCACTCCCAAATCTTTGGGAAACTTGCACCAATTTTTGTTATATGTAAATGTTTGTAATCCAAATCTTCAGCCTTAAACAGCACGTATGTCCAAGCCACTGCAAATAACATACACTGATCGTTTGTCCCACAGTTTGGGGAGGGGAAGGAAAAACCCCCGAGTAAAACAAAATCCTGCACCATTGCAGCTAGCTCTTCGTTGCTAGATTTGTTCCAGTTAAGCAGTATGAGACATTTCAAGTGAACTCCAAGTATCTCCCAGCAACATATGAAAGAATAACAAGGCAGGAAAGCTATCAGCCAGTTTCCTGTTAAAGCAGAATTTCACAATAATTTCAGTGTTTGGGCAGATGGTAATCTGACATAGTTTCAGGCTTACTTTTCTTTCTGTGTAACCAAGTGACATTTAACCAATTAGAATGTATAAAAGGGTTACGAAACCCAGGCTGCATTCTTGCAGCCTAATGGAGAAGACCCTAAACACTGTACTTCAAACAGTACCGTCTAATCTGAGTCTGCATTTCCTCTTGCATTCTACAGAATGAATTACCATGCTGAAAAGAGTTGATGACTTTAACCTGCAATTTTGTTTTGTTACTGCTCGGTTTTATTACACATACTGGAAAATGTATGAATTTCCTGAGACAACTGCACATGTGATTTTGCTCCAGATTATTGCAGCCAGTTTGCAAAAATTTGTTTTTCACAAAATGTTCATGAAGGGGCTGGGCAGGCCACTCATAGATAGTTAAAGACACTAGGAGATGGTGACTAACTTGTTGGGACAATACTCATCAAACAGGCAGTACTAGAACTAAGAGCAGAACCAGGAGTTCTGTTTTCTAGGTCCATTCTCCACTCAGCCTGATTTCTGGCCATCTAACCAGTTTTCAGGAACCCACGCAGATGACTTTTCCAATTCAGTTTTTCAGTCTTTTAAATATTATAATTTCCACCACAGTGCAGGAATAAAGTGATTTAGGGGACACAGAGAAAGTGTATTTGGAGCCTTTCGCCTGCGTATTAATAAATCTGTATCAAAAGTACCCTTCTGTATATCTATCAACACTGGAGGTTGGACACTTCTGAATGTAAAATAAATGCAGTACAAGTGACCGGATTAAACAAACACTTTCTAAATAGAGTAATAAAATAAACACTCTGAGATATTTCACTAGAAAGCGCATGAAAGGCAGTAAGTACAAAACCACTTGTGATCCTGCTGGAAACATTTAAAAATTGAGGGATTTGGTATTTTTAAAAGGAATCAAGAGAAAAGTGACCTCATGGCCAGTAGTTCAAATGCAACTTGAGTCATTATTTTTTTTTCCTTGTTCTTGATTTGACATTCTTTTGGGAGTCTAAATTAATTTGTCTTGAGATGAGTCTTGCCAGAAGACTTAGTGAATATATGGTCCGTGGAATGAAATGGGTTGTTCCTGGAAGTGATTGCCTGTAATATATTTGACTCTTTGAGGCTGTAAGGCACTACCTTTACAATATTTTCTATGTACTGAACAGAAATGTTAGTCCCACCTAACAGCATCACTAAGAATGTCTTTTTCTGTGATTCTTAAAAGACTTTATCAGTGCAAGCAAGCTTTGCATCCCACTGACAGAAAAGACAGAGATGACTGGTGTTAGCCCTTTCTTTTATGGGAGCCATTCCTGACTCAGGCTTTTTTCCCAGACTCTCAAAGATCATTAGTCACCACTAATCTTGCCCTGTTTGATAGCTTTCTGGGCTCAGAAAGTCCCTCTTTGGAAATTACTCTGTGCTTTCCCAGAAAAGTTTTGGAAATTTCTCAACTTCCTTCTATGAGCAGCCAGCCTCAAAAAATCATCACTTGAGGGTAGTTACTGCTGCTCATGCTCCAGTTGTCCTGAGTTCTATTCTTTTTTTCCTAGTTTCTTTCAAAATGTCCAAAGCCTCAGTAAGAGCTGAGTATGCAGATACTGTGGAGGAGACAGCTCTGGGCAGACCCAGAAAACTAAACAGCAACAGCTTGTTTTCTAGGCTGTCAGTCACAGAACAGAGCAGCCAGATCAGCAGATAACACAGAGCAGAGCAGCTTCTTGTTCAGACTTGTGCAGATATTTACCTGCCATGGAAGAATAAATCTGAATACGTTTTCAGCATTTGCACTTAGTAGGGAAGAGCTCTCTGATGGTCAGATGACTACGGGATTTGGGCAGGACTCAGTGATCAGACTGGGCGGTTTGTGAAGAGCCTTTGGTTTGGTATACAAGGTGCTACTGAGTGGTTTTCTACAGGCTTAGTGTGGCAGTGGTTGCCTTAGTAATTTCTACAGTGTTGTTCTACACATCCTCACTCTGCAAAATTTGAACCTAATTGAATCTTTGGCATCTCTCATAGATTTGTCTTGACAAGAAGTTGTGGTCCTGTTTTAAAACTACTTAATTGATTGTCAGGGTACTACCATAATAATAAATAATAAATGTCTGTAGACATGCCCAAAATGCCTGCTCCAGGATTTATATCAGTGGTTTACCCTATGGCCCAAACTAGTAATTAACCTGCAAACTCCGGTTAAGACAAACCCACCTAGGTCTTGGGCAGAGCCTGCTGCTGGGATGTGCAAATGGAGAAATGCTGTGGGAAGATTTTTACAACTGAAGCAGTATCACCTCTCTGCCATCATACAGTCCTAGAGAGAAGAACAAAACCCTGGGTTACCTGGAACATTCAAAAGCTCCTTGAGTCTTTAGCAGACATTAGAATGTCTGGTCTATAGCTGGAGGGGCTAAGACTACCTGTCTGCCTGGCTACCAACCCCATGGGACAAGCCAGTGGGCTGGGAAATCTGGAGTTCTGGAAGAGGTAGCTCTCTCCACAGCTCCGGAACAGCTACACTTTGGGGCAGGATAAAGGGATAAAGGTACAAGAAGGCAGAAAAAACCTGCTATTAAGAAGTAAGCCAATAAACATGAATTCTTTGGCGTTCCTCAGTGTCCTGTCTGGCCGTCTTGGCTGTGTATTTCTACCGTTTTTAAAGTTAATAGCAGCACTGCCTTCCTTCCCAGGCCTTTGAGGCTTTTTGGGTTTTTTTTTTCATTGTGTGTTTAAAAGTGGGAAGGGAGACATTTGGGGTTTGTGGGAGAAAATCTCACGGTTTCATTTCATCTGTGAGAATCTTCCTCCCATTTCATGAGCCCTCCCTGCTCTCTGTGCAGTGACGCTGCTCCAGCTGGCCCGTGTGGCCACTGGAGGTTACAGGAGAAGAATGAGCAAAGTGACTGTGCCTGGTCTCATGGAGAGTTTTAATAAGTGGGACAAATTCAAGCTGGAGTCTTACCAGTGAGATGTGCAATGACCAGGTCACTGGGCAAGAGGCTGAGAACAACCTGTGATGCTAATAAATCAAATTGTTATTTCTTGAAGCCATTTGAAAGGCACTAAATAAAGGTGTTTTATTGAAGCTGAAAGCATCACTTCTGCTTCTCTTCTCCTTGTGTTTTTCTGTTTATGAACATGTCCATGGGACCCTGTTCAATTACATGTGATATGGTGGCTTTTGTGTCCAGTCACTGGTAGGAAGTGCTTCAGCATAATCATCTGGGAGAGCTTCTCTCCAATTTTGATAATAGAGGAAAAAGTTAACTGGGCTGCCATAAAACAAATAAAGAGAGGAGAAAAAGGAAACCCCAATGCCTTTTGTTAAGAAGGAACAGATGTAGAGCCATAGCAGCCTGCCAGCTAGGTCAGGTCATATCAAATACTGTGGTTGTTTTCTTGTAGCCTGATCCTCCTTTTGAACTCTCTTTCAGCAATGAGGTTGTAAGGAATGAATTAAAGAAGCTGCCAGCCCTTCCAACACCGGCGCTGAAGGAGCATCCTTCCCTCGCTTACTGGTAATGTATCAACTCTGCTCAGCAGCTTTTCAGTGTTTTTATGCAGGACCTAACTCTGGTAATAAGTGGTTTGAGAGCACAAGTGGGATGCAGGGATTCCTGTCTTCTAGCTCTGGGTCTGCCGCTGATTCACTGCATGAGTTAACAGAGGTAGAAATACCACCCTGGGCCTCAGTTTTGCCATCTGCCCAATGTCTGGCCAGAAAATTCACTGTGAACATGCAGGTGTCCTGATGAAATCAAGAAGCCTAATGTGCCATTTACTTTCTTAGCATTTTGTATCTGTGAAAGAGTTTTCCTGGTTGGAAATGCCAATGTTTTGCACTCTCTTATTTTGAGTGATTCAGTTTCATCTTGCAAATCCTCTCTGTAGGGCACAGCTGATCTACAAGGGATATATTTCTCCTTTTATATGAACTAGGTGATGTTTGGAGGTGGATGTTTGTTTGCTCTGTCTTTATTGCACTGAAAATTAAATCCAGAGTAGGAGAAGGGCCACAATTAAGTTTTATGTGCCCCACACATAGATTCTTTAGTGCCACTCTGCATATCCCTTTTATCTGTGCAAATAGGAAAAAATTTGAGGAAAGACTGTTCATTAAAATCGAGATGCTTTCACTTGATTTTCTGCTTGTTGCTCTTTCATGTCTGCCTTTAAAGCATTAGGCTGTAAGCCTGGGGGTTGGAGTGAACTTCTTTATCTGTTACTCCTTTAATTTCTGCATTTTTGTAATCTGAGGGTGGCAGGGGGAAACAAATCAGTTTGTAGGTTATGATCTCAGTTCTTCCCTTTGCCAGGAAGGTCGTCCACTTCTCCTAGCACTGCTAAAATGCTGGAATTAGCTGTACCTCATGTCAAGCCATAGACAAGCTAGTCTGTGAGGTCTCCTCATCACTTTCTGAGAACATCAATTGAAATTTGGAGTCCCCGGCTGAAATTAGAATCACTGACACAAAAGCTACAGATCATCACAGTGTCCTGGTGTTTCATCCTGTTCTTTTCTGTGTGCAAGCAGTTTTATGCTACAGTTCTTCAGCATCAGTGCAAACAGTAACGACTAACAGTAACAAACTGCGCCAGGGGAGGGTTAGGCTGGATGTTAGGAAAAAATTCTTCAGAGAAAGAGTGATTGGCCATTGGAATGGGCTGCCCAGGGAGGTGGTGGAGTCACCATCTCTGGAAGTGTTTAAAAAGAGACTGGATGTGGCACTTAGGGCCATAGTTTAGTGATGAGATGGTGTTAGGTAAGCGGTTGCACTTGATGATCTCTAAGGTCTTTTCCACGCTAGTTAATTCTCTGACTCTGTGATCTGGTGAAGTGAATCTCCAACTCTGGAAAGAAACTTCTAAAACATTAGAGGTGAGATGGGTAATAGCTATAGTTAGTTTAAAACAAACAAAAGAACTTTGTACTACTGTATTTTTATCAGCTGAAATGGATTAAGAAAGAATAAAATGGATAATCAAGTAAATACTATGATACCTTCGAAAAGATGCTGTAATAGATCTGCATGCAATAATATAACATTTCCATCACATGCCATGAAAAAGCCTCATCTGGTACTCTTACAAAATGTAGTAAGATCTGTGGGATGGGTCCTGGGTTCTTAGATCTGCAGGTTGTGCCTCTCACTTCACCTTCGTGAAGTCTCCTAGCTCCATACTCTTTCCCTTTACTGTATTCTCTTCCTGAAGGTTTACAGACATCACAACAAAGCGGAAGGTTGTAGTTTTAATATCATCAAATTGCTGTTTCCAGCTTTCTACAGGTTCAGAATAATCAGTTCCACATCTTGTTCTCAAGCATCAGTGATTACTGATGCAGTAAAAAAAAAAAACGGGCTTTTTAGTGGGTTTGTTTGTGTTTCTTTTTCTTTTAAATGAAAGCTGAGATTCTGGCCCTCCCACACAATCCCAGATCTGGGACCCTGAGTTTTAATTACTCTTGCTCATGCATGGAAACAAGTGACAGTATTTATTATTTTAGACACAAAGCTAATCATGGAGACTGAAGATAACCTTTAGAAAATGTGTTAACTTACAGTGCTCCTTTCCAGCCGCTGTCATTGCATTTAATCTCAGTTCAGATCCTTCCCAGCAAACCAGCCCAATACTGTGTTGTCAGTAAGGAGTAGATGCAACAGCATAAAAGTGGGTGTTAGAATGGGATTTTCAACAGACTAGGGGTAAATACAGACTTCTCCCAGGTTCCCCCAGACTTTGAATGCAAACTTGTTTTTAGTAATCTAAAGCACCAGTGCTGCCACAAAATCCACCTCTGAAAATATCAGCTGAAAATCAGTGTTTAGTGATTTTCTACAGTTCAGCAGAAACCTGAGGCTCTTTTCCTGGTCTTGGTCCCTTGGCCAAAGAGATTCTGGTGGCTTCAGTGGGACAGTGTATGACTGCAAGTAAGGACAAAGCAGGTTAGAAAGAGAACACCACTAAGGAACAGCATTGCGTGAACAACTATTGAAAACAGCTCAGTTTGCTGGGAAGAAAAGGAGGAAATAATTACCTTTGAAAATCTGGATCTGATGATGAGAAACTCAGAAACT
Source organism: Pitta sordida (assembly GCA_013390025.1). Classification (NCBI taxonomy): domain Eukaryota; kingdom Metazoa; phylum Chordata; class Aves; order Passeriformes; family Pittidae; genus Pitta; species Pitta sordida. The sequence continues at coordinate 268,055 of WEKX01028239.1, read as the reverse complement.
CAAATCATTTGCTTGCAAGTTGTCTGTTGTCCAGTTCTGTAATCTGTTGGGGCAGGAGGGATTTCTTGGTTGTTCTAAAGATCTTTATCAGAGTTCTCTGCTGCAGGATATCATCCACATATGTACTTATTTCTGCAGCTTCGGGGGGACTGTTTTATGAAATGGCAAACAGACAGTAGGGCTTCAGCAGGCCCTGTGTCTCCACATTAGTCCAGCATCCTCTGCCAGCCCTGCACTGTGAATGAGTTTCTGTGTCACCAACAGGGCAACAAGGCAGAGCAGGGGCAGGAGATGTCAGCTGGTGGTCCCAGCAGTGTCCCAGCACTCTCCCAGCTGTCAGGAGCAGCATGGTAGCTGCTCAGGGATGAACAGCTGAAATGATAGCAGGGCATGTTTATAGACCCTGCTAATGCTCCTTCTGACCCGTGAATGATTTTGCTTGTTCTCCCTGGCACATGCTGGGCTTAGCCCTCTGTCCCAGAGCTGGAGGCAGAAAGTGACTTCTGTGCTGGATGATGCTTCCTGCACAGGGCAGTTGGAAAGAAAAGGAAGTTCAAAGAGCTGTTAGAGGAGGGACTGTCACACAGCTGAGGTGGAATTGATCTGACTGTGAACGTTTTTTCAGTGTGAATCTCACTATCTGAGGTGGGTGCCCTCAGCTGTCAGTGGAGAGAAGCAACAGTAACCTCCTGCCAAGGAAGCCATCCAGAAGAGGTTGGATGAATCATGGTGTCGAGTACATGTTTCTTTCCTCAAAGTGTGACTAGCCCAGTGATACAAAAAAGTGAAAGATAGCTGATACTTGTCTTAAAAATTCATGGCTTAATTGGTAATTCAGGCTTTACTTTTGTGTCCAAAAGGAAGAAGAAACAAGCATGATACTTATCAGGGACTTAACATCTGTAGACCTCAAAGCATTATACAAAGGGAGATCATCAATGTCCTAACAAAGCAGTGGAGGCATAGCATTGTCTGCATTTGTTTGGGAGAACTGAGTAGAGCTGGAACTATCCCACATTTCTAATATGGGTTACAAACATAAATTTATTCATTCCACTGTTCAAGAAAGCCCCCTGACATCTGATCTGTCCTTTTGAAGGAAATGGGCCATCGATTGGCTTCCCTGCTCCAAGGGGTGTGGTCTGGGAACACATCAATTATTTTATAATAATCATTTGTAGGAAAGCAGAACACATCCAGAATCACATTAGGTAACCAGCATCTAGGTACATCTATCCTTCCTTGAATATCAGCAATATGAGAGCTTGGTCTGTGCAATAAACTGCACAGACTGGAAACCAAAGCTAAGAGTGTTTTTCACTGGAGAAATTCCATTGTTCTCTGAGAAGTCACCCCTGGTTTGTTCCTGCCTGAGACAGGAATTGCATCCACATGTAATCATGGTTTTAAGAGGTAATTTCAAAAGGGCTGTAAGCCGTCTCTGTCTATCTTTTTTATTAAGAATGATGTTTTTTTGGAGATCTTCCAGTACTGAACACTCATGTAATTCAGTTATTGCTCCAAAAGTAATCCTGTTTATGATAATCATGGCAGGAGACCGGAGCTCTGCCTTCATGTGCACGCCCATAACATCAGTGGTACTTGCTTGGATCAGTGCATGAATATGGTTTCACAGCTGTAGAATTTACAGCTTACAGATCATTTTCTAAGCGTTAAATTTATTCTGAGGGATTTAATGGAAGAGTTGGACCACTCCTTTACCCATGTGATTTGTCACTGGCTCAGTCAGTGCCCTGTACCTGCTGTGGCCTGTAGGTGGGACATCACCTTGACCCAAAAATAGCCCTTTTATTTTTGTAGGATGAGTGGAGGAAGTCGAGTTAGTGAGTAAGGAAAACAGTTACTCCAGACAAATGACAGGCCTGTGGGGGAACAACTGGTCCTGCCAACAGTCCCACAGACCATCTCTGAACTGCTCTGTGCTGTCTACATTGGTGTTTCTAGTTCACTCCCTTTCTCTCTGCATTACCAGGGATGCACAGTCCTTGGCTCCACTGTGCTCCTTCTTTCTAATGGGTGTTTTGGCTCTCTTTCCAAAAGAAATTCTGTCCTCTCTGGCACAGGGATATGTATGGGGAAGACAGCAATGAGAAGACACAGTCATGTTAGCCGGGCTAGTGAAACACTTTGCAGTTTTCCACTTAAGTCCCCCTGGGGGACTCTAAGCAGTTAGGATGAGGTCAGACCATCACACACTGCTGTGCTCCCTCACACTATCTAGCCATGCAAATAGCTTCATTTCTGCCTGGGGAAGGATTACCACATGGTGGACAACCTTGGTTGCTTTTAAAGGCTCCATTAGGGGCTCCCATTGGACCTAGGAAATGCAGGGAGGAAGGAATGCCAGTTCACACTGCCCTGAACCACAGCAGTGGGATGGTATGGGAGACACACTCAGTACTGCTTATGAAGGGCCAGGTGGGGAGAGAGTTTAGGTTTCCCTCCTCTGTACAGTATCTCCAGGGGACTCAACAGGTTCCCTGTCCTTGGTGTCAAAACATAAAGAGCGAGAAATTGGGTTTAAACTTGAGGACTTGAGTACTCTTTCCTGCAAGTCTAACAGAGCTCATCCAGTGGTCATTACTTTGGCTTATACATACTTTGCCACGCTATGACCTTGCTAGCACAGCTCATTATCTGCATCAAATAGCCCTGGCTCTGTGCTCTCCTGATGCCCGTTCACTGAAGGAAAAGGAATAAAAGTCTTTAAAAGTCAACTTACAGATGTCTTTCAATCTCTCGTTTGGGTCATGCTGATCTCTCTTGGGTGCTCTATCTCTATTGTGTATCAGCACATGCTTAGAACTGTTCCCTGACACAGAAAGCCACTGGTGTGGAACAGCCTCCACAGTTCCCTGTGAAACACATGAAGACATGTTTCATGTCTTCTCTAATACATGAAATTATTTTAGTCTCTAAAGCATTTTTGGGAATGGGACCTGGCTCATGCCAACTCCTACGGCATAGCCAGGAATAGCCTGGGAGAATGCAAGTTATTAAAACCCAAAAGTAAGCAAAGGCACATCAGTACTTTAGCAGTAAAGAGACACGAGTTTGAGTGCCTCGAAAACAGCCCCAGCCACTGTTTAACCTGCTGATATGGACATTACCTCTGTGTACACTAGGAATTCAGCTCCCTGCTGAGAGAGATTTCTCCAGAGTTCTTGTAGTAGTTCACCTGCATGTGGTTTTATGCAGTTGGAGTGAGGAGTAATCTGTGAGTCGTAGGGCTATTACTGGCCACCAGTTTCTGACAGTTTGGGCCGTCTTTCAGAGGACATGATGGGCTTGAAAAGAAGTCAAGCAGAGCTTGAGCAGCTCCAACACAAATCTGTTTTCACACAATATAATATCATGGACATCATTTGTAGATAAGGAAAAGAATGCAGAGAGGGAAAGGTCTGTACAAGTAGATACCATGTTTGCAGGAAAAAAGTTTCTTCCAGAAAACCATTTTTATTCTCAGTCTGTGACTCCTGCTTGTTCACCCAAAACTGCACCAAATCCCCTCACCAAATGCTTTTGCTTGGCGTCTTTTGATATTCTCACTCAGTAACTATGTGAACAGAAGTATATCTTTTGGCTGGATTCTTAGTCACGATAGTGCCATTATATAAAACATCAATTTTTTTTCCTTTCCAGTGAGGATCGAGTCATTGAACATTACAAGAAACTAAATGGTCAGACAAGAGGTCAAGCAATTGTGAAGTAAGTGAAATAAGACTGATTGCTTTGTGAACTTTGTTTTATTAGGAAATATTTATACAGAACCATAAATACAATATATAACTGTGTTTCCCATCTCATATAATGCTTCATTTTTAAGTATTCATGTACTTAGTTGTTTATTTATCGAAGCGTTTTTTTCAGATCACCCTCTCAGCTTCTCAGACGTGTTATTCTCTTCTGTGTTGTTTTGCAGTTACATGAGCATTGTAGAATCCCTCCCAACATATGGAGTGCATTATTACGCAGTAAAGGTACGTGCAATGAGAAGGGTCATTGAATTAAACTGTTGCTGGAGAGGGAGGGAGAGAGGTACAAATAGCCATCCTGCTTTGAGAATACAATACACTGCTACTGAAGTCTCATTTCACTTCCTGTGGTAGGATAAACTTATTTCAACTGTGTGTGGATGTTTAGTAAATACTGCTCCAAAGAGGAAAATCCTGTTCTTAGAGATAAAACTCTTGCAGCCCTATTGTGCTGGAGTGTTCAGCACACAAGCAGCAGCAAACTCTGGTGGTGCCAGTGAGCCACCACCAAAGAGACAAGCCAGACACATCTCTGGCAGACGTGATGCTTCACTCCTTTTTGTAGTTCCAGGGGGTCAGACTTTTCCCAGCTGGCAGATCCATGAGCAACTACCCAGCCATGACCTGCATTCTGCAGCTCACCTCACACAAGCTACGTAGATGGAAACAGATACTGCACAACTTTTTAATGCCAGATCATTGTCCCATACTCTAGTGATAACATAGCCGCATCCCCAAACCTGTGTGGATTGCATGCAGGTATTCATGAAATCCCTCATTTCTTTTGTCTAATAATTTATCACCAAAACTTCCAGCCTCAGATTATTATTGCTTCCTGCCTGACCATCTGCATAGGGTTTTTTTTTAAGTAAAGAAATCAATAAACATGTAAAGAAAGCTAGATCCAAACTCCCCAGAGCATAGTCCCTCATTTATCACCCCTGAAGTTTTGATGTGTTTCATCATTATCTCTGTGCACAGATCATATGGTTTTTCATACATCTGTAATGTCTTACACACATGGGATACCATAAAAACACAAATATCTGACTGTACCTGTCTCAGGAGATGTGTTTCTAGTCTATTCGTATTCCTGATCTATTGCTAATGTGTACACAAAATAAGGTGTATTATTTTGCAAAAACCATTACCCCCATCTTGTCCCTGAGGACAGGATCCTTCTGGCACCTCTTGCATCCAGATCTCTTGAACTGCTCTAGATCAAGAAAAGCCAGGTGGGTTGGGCTGGATGTTCAGTCCTGCAAACACTTGAGAGCTCTTCCAGTGAGCAGCAGTGAGGCAGCAAATATTGCACATAATAAGTTTTGTTTCTGCCTGATGCGGGGGTTTTGGTTTTATTGTGTTCTACCCTGCCATCCTCTATCACATTAACAGAACAGATGTAATTTCATTGGAGACTCCAGCTCAGTAAATTGCAGAGGCTGGGATCAGATATCAGCCATTACTCCATAAGGCCATTTTATTGCACACTCAGACACAAAGCAGTTGGGTCCGAGCCTGTCAGACCTTATCACTTGGTAGCTCTCAGATCCCATTACTGCTGCATTTTCAAGACTAATGCTAAAATCCCTCCACATAATTCAAGTCAGCTGGGTGATTCGCTTTCCTTTCTCTCCAGTCTCTGAGTGTTCAGCCTGAATAATTTACAGGGCAGAGAAGGAGGATGCACCACTGCACAAGGGACCCACGTCAAACCTCCTCACCTCCCATGATAGCATTTTGAGTAACTTGATCACATGTCATCTATTTTAAATAGTTTTATATATCATGGTCAAAAATGAAACAGATCTCTCCTAAACACTCTGGAGTTTTGTGACTTGAGGGAATTCAGCAGCGGGAAATTTATCAGCACCCATTCAAAGATATTGCTTCACCTTAAGCAACAACTTAGGAAATCTCCAGCATTTCTCCATCCTACTTAATATCACTCCCTCTGTTTTCTGTTCCAGGACAAGCAGGGAATTCCTTGGTGGTTAGGACTTAGCTACAAGGGGATTTTTCAATATGACTACCATGACAAAGTAAAACCAAGAAAGGTAAGTGTTTACTTTTCTATCAAGGTCTAGGCTTGCCACACAAGTTAGAGCTTGAGTCAAGGGTGTGATGTACACCAAATTCTGGCATTGGTTCATGTGATTTTGAAGGACGTTTGTTTTCTCCCAGACTTGTCTGAATTCCTGCAGAGCATTAATGTACAAAAGTAAATCTTAATTTATTTAATGTGGGTTTGGGATGAAATGCGTCACTTAATATTGCAACTTAAGCTTCCTTTTTTGTGTGGTTCATAAGACATAAATGGGAACTGAAGGACTGATCCTCTCATGTGCTGGAGGCCTTTCATTCTCTGGCTATGGCAGGACTGGGGGTGCTCAGCCAGCCTGTGATACTGTATTGTCAAGACATAAATGACTTGAGAGAGAAAGGGAGCAAGAGACAGGAAAGTTGCTTCCATTTATTACAAAAAAAAAAAAACAACTGCATGGTTTTCTCAGGACCAGCATTACATTTGATAAGCAGCAATTTTACTAACTGAAGAGTTAATGGCAGACCAGGAGAGAAAGTCAAACTTTCTTCACATGCCTAAAAAACAAGGCATTAAAAATTTGTGCCCAGTATCTGATCTGTTTAGGAACTTTATTTTGAAGCAGTTCACAAATCAAGGCATGGCACAAATAGATCTGGTCAAAAAAGCTAGAGCTTAGTGAGCAGGGACTAGCCATTCTGGTTTCTTCATTAGTATTTTTGGTGAGGCTTGTTCAGTCCTGCAAACAGCGTGAATTGTCTCAGTCCTTCCAAATTGCGTGTAAGAAATCCGGTTAAGCAATGTCCTCTCGATCTGGGAGGTTTTGATTCCCTGAGCTTATCCTATGAGGCAGGCCCATGTTTTGTGGTTTTCCTGCCTAGGATGCCATCTCATACAGGAAAGCTCACCCCTGAGCACATGCCCTGCCAGTGGCACACACAGGCAGTTACCAACAGTGTTTGTTGTGTTGAAAACCCGTGGAGTCATCAGGAGGCAAGGCTTCAGGCTTGCTTGCACACTGCAGAACTGGATGATTTGGAGCAACTGGGCAGCTCTACCATGGATGCAAAAGCTTCCATTGTGAATTAATGTACTGCATTTCTCTCTGCACTGTCTCTGTGCTAAGGTCCCCTCCCCTTCTTTCACCTCCTCGGCTCACAATCAAGTTGGACACTGCCTGATGCTCACACAGAGCATCTTCTATAAGAATAGACTAGAATCAAGGTTTTGGTAGAAAACTGAACTAAGGAGGCAGCCAGAGACAGTAAGTGCATCAGTTGGCCTTCTATTCACTGAAGGCTGTGGATGGGGCTTTTTATTCATTGAAGGAAAGCATGAGAGAAGTGGGGTCTTCACAGAGCATCTGTGTTCTAAAAGACTTGTCTATTTGGGATCAATCATTACCTGCAGGGCAAGCTATACACGTGATAGTTTAAAACATGCCTAGGCTGGGTGTTTGCACCCACATACCTCCAGTACTGCCAACCCCTCAGGGAAGACATGTCCTTAAAAGATGCCTTCAGAAGTCAGCCTTAGGAATAAAAACATTTCTTTGGAAGGAAATAGTGCCCTGCCATGACAGGACTCGACCATTCACAAGCTATAGCAATTTTTATCAACTCTGATGGGATGTGAGGGTTGGTGGAGAGCATCAGAAGGAAGAAGAAAGGTGGGGTACTCTGACTGTATGAGAAGAGACAGATCTTTGCATTAAAAGAGTCAAGCCTCCTTTCTCAGCTTCTCTACCTTGTCTTCTTCTCAGTTGCTCAGTCTGATCTACTCTATAGCATTGGTTTTGGAGCTTGAGAACATCTTGGCCAGCCCCTCTGTGACCCCACTAAACTACCTCTCATGCTCATACTGCCCCTCAAGTCGGGCTTTAGGAATCTCCTTCCCTTTTACTGCCAGTGTAACTCTAAAAAGTAGGGTGTTGGTTTTCTCTTTATTGGGAATTATTATTTCTTTGGTCTCAGCAACTTGTGTATGAAATCCAGGAGAACCAAAACAACGGTGCTTCCTTATGTTTAAACCACTGAGAACTTCTGTGGCTTAGCAGAAATGGTCATAAATCTGGAAGGGAAGGTTGGGTGGGAAAGCAGGAATTTCTGGGCTAGAATTTGTCTGTTGCCACAATCCAGAGACCACAGCAGTGAAAAGACAGCCTAGATGAGCAGTTCTCTGCTACATGATGCTTGCAAACCCAATCAGTCGTCAGGGCTATGAATTCCAAAATGAACAGCCTAAATCATGGACAGAACCGGGACAGAGTGGTTGAGGCTTCCTTATTTCTCCATGGAGTGATTTTACCTGCTCTGGAGCAAGTAAAAACACTTCTTGCCCTACACAGGTGGTAAAACCCCTCTGGCAAGAGCAGCTCAACTGCCTCAGTGAGGCACAGTGTTTAATCCTATGTTAATTAGATTGTAAAATTGCACTTGATAACCCTGGTATCTGGGAGCAGTTTACCATAGTATCTGATTCATTTCACTACACCAGCATAGGCTGGTTCAAGTCTCTGCTGTGCAAAAGGGAGGGGTAAGCTTTACTGAACTTTCTGTAAGGCAAAATTAGGGGGAGAGGGAGTAAAGAGATTATGTCTTTTCTGATCTTTATTATTTTGTTCCTGCACACTGTCAATGCCAGAAACAAATTGAAAAATTACAATGGAAAAATAAATCTCCCTGGAAGAAACACGAGCAGCAAATTGCAGCAAGAAACCAAGATATTTATATTAAATGCATATAAAAACCTTGCTTGTCTTATAAGGGAGATTGTAATGTTTTTCTGTATGTCATCCTAGATAGATTTCCATGCCTATTGTGTTTGCAAGTAAAACTGTAACCCACACTAAGCAGCTGAACCAATCTCAGGCTATGCCATTAGCAGTCACTCAAAACCGTGTTTTTATTAAATTGCTGGAGTGAATCAGCCAATGTGTCTCCAGAAAACTAACCAGGTTTGTCATCAAGTTGAATGAGACTGGAGAGGAGAATTGAGACTGATGCAGAGCCAGAACTTGATCCTGTTTGTGCTATTCTCACTCAGGCTTGTCTTCCAGAATTACTGGGGATGCAGCTGAAAGGGTATGGGGCACCCAGTCCTAGGTGGTTCAGATGGGAATGCAAGGCTATTGAACTGGAATGCAGTAGTACCTGGGCTGCAGAGACTGATGTGTCTCTGTGCTTTTATTTTTATATTCCTTCCTCCCTATGCTTGGATTCTGTAGAAGCCTTGAAGCTACCTAAAGCCATCACTTCAAGGCTTATCCTTTTTCTTCTGTATGTTCAGGGCTAGCTCACAGACACAGCAAGCCCTCTCAAAGGCTTCCTCTTGAATGTTGCCTGTCTGTATTTAGATTTGGTCCCTATCAGTTCAATCTCAGATACGTATTAAACAATAGCAAAAGTTTTAGTGTACTTCAAAAACATCCATCTCTCCAGCTGATCAAGAAGAAGAGAGGATCATCTGTGGAAAGATGTCTGCTGTCGTGCCAACCACATATTGAGGCATTCTGGGAGTTTGGTAGTGGTTTGCAGAAGCAATGTCACTTGTGTAGCTGCAGCACGCAGCATCCAAGCTGGGCAGAATCAATCTCCCTTTATGTAAACTTACCTTCGACAAACCCTTCCCTGTGAAGAGAAAGCTTTCAAAGCTCCGTGTGCCTTGAAAAGGCAAAAGAAAAAAGGAATCACTGTCCAGCTGGGCTCAGTTCATCTTGGGTGAGCACCATCCAATATTCATGATAAACCAAAGCAAATTTTTTTGGAACCAGGTCTTCAGGCAGGATATGCCAGCACCACTAACCTACAAAATGCTGAGGCTTTAGTGACCAAACCCATTGTTTTCAGGGAAGGATCATTAGAGGGGTTTGTACCTGAATTGCAAAGAAAGTGCAGCGCCCTGTGTGACCATTTGTCTGTGAGTGATGTGTGTCCATTTTAAGCAGCAGGCAGGGATGTAACTCCATCCCCAGAGACCTGTACACAAAGGAGAAGTGGCACAGCCTGCAGCTGTGAGATCTGCACGCCCAAGTAGTTGCACTAGGCATATCTCTGTTGTTGTAGCGAGATATTCCCACTGACTTAAGGGCCCAAAGGCATTTCTTAGTGCACACAGCTTAACAGTTAGTAAACAATTAACTCCAAGCTGAAGAGTGAATGATTAACAAAGGCAGCCAAAGGACTTCCATATGGCCCATAAACAGATAGAGAAAATATTTAACTGATCACCAAGAATGAAATTACCTTAAAGGAGAGTCTGGGAGTGTTTAGTTGCTTTGTAAGAAATACCTCTACATAATGTTATCATATTTTCTTCTATAGAAAGCAACTAGTAAATTTAACTTAAGATGAAAATGAAACTTAGGGTGAGCCTTTTTTCTCAGGCTCCTAAACATTATCACTGCTCACATTCTCTGGTTGACTGAAGAGAACCCAAAGAGAATAAAGAATTTTTTGAAAAAAAATGTGAGGCATCTCAAAGTTCAGCCATGAATGTGGCTTGACAAAAATTTTCCTTGTGACAGACAAACATCAGTTCTGCCATTTCTTCCCAACATTTCTCTGAGATGAAATGAAGCACGCTATGAAAATGCTCTGTTCCTTGCCATAAACTCTCCACAACACCCTATGGATTCTCATTACAGAAGAATTTAATCTGTAGTTTGTAGGGTTGTTCCAAATCCAAAGGAAAGACTGACTTCCCATTTAAATATGCAAAACCAAGAGCTGAGTTGGACCCATCCCACCACGCAGTACAAAGCACAACTCAGGTCAGTAGCTCTAAGTGTTTGATCAGAGAGAAATCACCTGCTGGTCAAAAGCATGACCAAAGTAATCAGCGCACTAATTGTGTGCAGAAAGGGAAACATTGCTGTCTGATGCCACTTGGCCTTTTCCAAACAACAAGATACAGAGTGAGCTTTCCCAATTCCAGAGGCAAAATGGGATATTTACACAGGAGGAGCAATAGCCTAATTAAGAGCTGCTTTATTGCAGAACAAATAGATCCTCTCTGCTTTAGGGCACAATGAAACATTGTCAAGTCAGTAATTGCATTGATAGAGTGGTTAAACTTGTGCTTCCTGTGGTGAAGGAATGACAGACCAGTAACTTAAAAAAACGTAAAATAGGGTTTGATGTGAAACATACAGAAATTAGTGAATGATGGCGGGGGAGGAGGAAGCTGACAAGTTGATCTCTGTCCTGAATGATCATAGAACACCGGGACAGTCTAACAGGCCAAAGAATCATGAAATTCAAATAAGTTACAAGGAGCTCGATTCACTTGCACAATTCCTTGCCACATAATACAACAGAGGCACAGAATTTAGAAGAGTTGAAGACAGGACTGGAAGTGTCACCCTCCATCCAGGATTTTAACTTTGGATTGGTTATTTTCAAAGAGGATTTTAGGAGGGACTCTAAGCCCTCATGTTCAAGGACAGTGTTTGATTTGGCAGCAAGTTGGTTTCTGTTGCCAGAGATATGAAGCATGTGTATCGCTCCTCTCACTGGCATGCTGCTGAGCCACAGGGTGTGTTCAGAAAGGGCTGGACTTTCACTAGGTCATGCAGGATCTGGGGGGTCAGAGAATGTATTGGACTCGTATCTTATTGGGCTCCTCTTGGAATGTCATAATTTGCATTTCAGACAGGGATAAAAGATTTCAAATTTACAAATGATACTAAAGGAGCAGAAACCAGTTCCAAGAAATAATGTTTTAAAAGCTAGTGGAGTCTCGGTGGCATTGCTGTAATAAATTATTCACTGTGATTAGCGGACTGTTAAGGACTACCTGCTGACTCCTTCTGCTCTGAGCTTTTATTTCTCTTCCCGTTGCTGATCCTTCATGCTTTTTGGATTATGGACTTGGCTGTAAACTGAACCAGTCTTCAGGTCACGGAAGGTTCAACTCATTTTATAGTGCAGTAGTTCAGTCTTGGTTTAGTATTTGGAAATGTTGAGCAAGGCAGGAGGGAGACATATACAAAGCGAGGTTCATTACCACACTGTTTCTTCTCATAGAGAGAGATTGCTCACCGAATTTCCTTCCAAAATGTAAGACCGAAACCTGTCACTATTAAGAGCAGCCACAGTTTAAGATGATGCCCTGCTGAAATGTCTTGTTCCATCTCTTTTACACAGGGACCATGTTTTTACCAGCACCTTTTCTTCTGCTGCTTGCTCTCAGTTTTGAGGTGTCTACCATCCAGCAATAGGCACTTCCCCTTTCAGCACCCACTATTCCACTGCGATTCACTTTGCCAAAAAGCTGCCAAACACACTGGGAGATGAATAAATCATATCAGAGCACACTGGAAAGCAGGATTTTGTCCCTGATACTGAGAATTTCCACAGGATTTGGCTGGACATGCCACTACGCTGTGATTCAGAGAACATTTCTTTTGGCAGCAGTATCTGCTGAAGCGGCCTTCACCACCCTGCTCTTCCATCGCAGTCCTGCTCACTTCCTCCCCTGGGTCCCTTTCTCAGTCATCCCAGTGTAATTGTGCAGTCCGGAAGGAAGCTGCTCCAGAGAAGGGATCGGGCTAGCTCAGCACAACCCAGGCAAAAAAAGTGGTCACTCGACCTCCATCAGTTCCCAGTCCCATTCGCCATCTGACCCACAGTCAGTATCCTACAGCAAAGCCACAGGAGCTGGATATGGACACAGGTTGCATAAATCACAGCAACTAGAGGAAGAAACTGCCATTAACCTACACAATAATTTTGTGGGGCAAGACAAGAGCTTCATAGGCAGAGTTCGTGGAAGGAGTTCAGCTGCCTGGAATTTGGCATGGTTGAACCAAGATGAAGTAACAGTTAGGCATAGGACATCATCACCATTTTTTCTCCTTCTCATAAAAGCTGGTAAAAAATTGCTGCAGTGTCTCTCCCAAACAAGACTTATTTCAGACAGCTAAGTATATTGTCTAGTTAAAACAACTACTTTAAACTGTAGTCAATAGTCATGCTTGGTTTTCATTCTGTAGGTAAATAAGTGGTTTGTTCAACTTGCAAGCACAAATAGTCTAAGGCACTGCTGTTTTATATGAAGAACAGCATTATTCTGTTGGTTTGGTGTGCTGTGATGATACCATCAGACATGCAGTCCCCAGGGTTTTCTGTGAAAATTTGCAATCAGAAAGTCTACAGCATGACATCCCATCCCCTGACCCAGCCAAGTCAAGCCAATGGCTACCACTGAATATAGGAGTAGTCCCATCAAAGTAAAACTCCCTTCCTCTAAGTGCTTTGTTGTATTCAGGTCTTAAAGAGTAATTCTCTATAAAAGCAGCAGCCAACTCCTAAATGATTCTGCAGCTCACAGCAGGAACTTCAGCAAGATGCAAAGACAAATCACTCCAGACAGCACAAAGTGAAACAAATTGGACCTCAGAGCCCTGGAGTTAGGGTGGAGATCTGGAGGGAGACTGAAACCTCCTTGAGCACTTATGCTTGGCTCTGAAGTGGTAGCAGGCTCCCCCATGCCCCACCCTGCTCAGATGCCGCCTCTTGGCTCACCAGGACTCACTGCTCCAAAGGTCTGGGCAATTTTATCACCACATGAAGCCAGGCAGAAGCCCTGTTACCCAGTGACCGTGGATACAAGGCATGGATATGGCCTGGGCAGAAGGTTCAGAAGATGAGGCACTGCAGCCCACTGCCAACTCCATGGGATTGCTGTTGCTGTGGCAGCTGGTGTACAGACACATCACATCACATCACAAGAGTATCTCATACAACCTTAGTATTGCCTTAGAAGTGTAGGATGGGAATGGTGGTTCTGAGAGAGAGGTCCTCAGCCATGACACTAGAAAAGACTAAGGATCCTTAGGAGAGTAACAGCAATGGTTTGTGGGCAGCATAAATCCTTCTAGAGTGCCACAGCTGATTCATAACCTATAGACTGGGCATCCTTCCTTTAACACAGAGTATATTGTGCCAAAAAAGGAGAGCTCTTCAATGTTAAAAGATCCAGTCACTTTGATTTGGTTGCAGAGAATAAAAGGGAGAAAATGTAACTTGTAACAATCAGGAAAAAAGGTTCTCTGTAGACCTATTGATTTAGATACACACAGCATGGTGACAGGAATGCAATATCTAACAGTGTCTACCAGATATGTATGTGCAGTGAAAGTGGATTTGGCTGCATATAAAGTCAAAGTTCCAGTGTGTGTACGGTTATAGACAAAATATCAAGTTGCATTATGTGAACAAATAATGCTTTGTCCAAATAGCAGCTCTTCCCTCTGTGATCTGATGCTCTGCTCTCTCTCTGAGCCAATAAACCATTTTGAAATTTAATAGGTAATTGTGTGTCCATAATGGAAATGAATGCAGAGTGGTAATTATATGGACCTAGATGCAATTTGTGTTTGGTCAAGCCAGAAATGTTTGTTGGGGCAGTGTGGTCCCATAAGAACAGCACATAGCAAAAGGGATCTCAAATTGGACCAGAATTTGTTTGTCTGTTTGGCAAAAAAAGAGTCCTGAAGCCTGAGGCGAAGAAGTAATTAGATAGTGAGCTGAGATTGCTGACAGACCACTGAAAGTCCTACTTAGCCAAGCCATTCTCTCATTCCATGGGGGAAGGGAGGATGTCAAGCCTCTGGGAAGATCATTGGTGGGGTTGTTTCCCACATCAAATCACACAGGAAACCTTTTATTTATTTATTTTTTGGAGGGGGGGGAGTGAAAGAAAAAAAATTACCCCAGACTAATAAAAATACAGGAATGAATGTAAGTGTGGCAGGATGGAGAGCTAAGTTATGGTACAGCAGCATCCCCATCTCATGACCCAAAGGCACTCTCAGCAAAAGGTCACACTAATTCACAGGTGACAGCCCACAGAAATCTCTTGGTAAATCTGCCCCTGAAACAAGAGCCCACTTGTTTGAGCCAAGATGGTGCTGTTCTGCCTGGACCAAATCCTTCCTCATTCACCCTAACTAGTTTGACAGAGGTATGATGGATGAGAGCAAGGTTGGCTTGAGGCAGAACACAAATCCATGCCCGGAAACCATGGCCCCACTGAAGTCACTGGGACAAAACGGCCATTGACTTCACTCGAGCTGTGATTTCCATAGAGTTTAAGGCCAAAAAGGGACCGCTCACAACCTCCACCCTGACCTCCTGCATAACTCAGCTCCTAGAATTTTGCTTGCTGGTTTGTTCAGTGGAGGGAATTACATTTCCGAGGAGGAATTTTTTTGTTATGTTTCACTCGACTTTAAACTGCAAGACAAAAGACTTGGGAGTCTGAATCCACATTCATTCAAGCTGTGTGAAAATACTGTCATTGTTTTAGTTCCATTGTTTAGTACCAGTTTTAGTATCAGGATGTCATCCAGTGTTGGCTCTTGCCCATAGCGTAGGCAAGGGAAGAGGTTGCATTTGGGCTGGTAGAAATGTGCCACGTTATTTCCCTGCCTTTTCTAGAAGCCTTTCAGAGCATCCAATCCGGGTGGTAGTCCATCCATTTGGAGGAATGATTGTTCTTTCTGCGTAGTGTGATTTAACAAGGCATTAATCATCTAAGAAGCGGCAAGACTTGAAGGACAGGGAGGCGCCATATAGGTCAGCAAGTCTAACAGCAATTACAGTTGGTCATCTATTAGATGTTTAGAATCAAAGAAAAATATAGGTCAAAAAGATCTTTGGAGGTCTCTAGTCCAATCTCCTACTCAAAATTGGGCTCAACTTCAGAGCTTCAGAGTTCAGAAACACTCACGGCCCTAGTGTTTGACCACCTGCACTAATTAAAATGGGTTTTTTTTATGTACCTACTCAGAGTTTCCCTTGCTGCAACACTGCAACCTGTGTCCATTGCCTGTTACACATTCAGTGGGCACCTCCAAGAAAAGTCCATCTCCTTTCTAAATTCCCTTTAGCTCACCAAAGAGAGCAGACAAACAGCAGGTAGCTTCTCTATAGATTTCTACAGATGACTTGATTCTGAACAGCCACCAAGTGTAATACCTGAAACCCCTGAGAACGTCTGAGTAACCCTATTGAGCCTGTGCTCCATCTCAGGTGCTTCAGCAAAGGGAAAAAAATAAGACTCCAGGGCATTTATATTTGTTTCTTAATAGATTAAACGGACACACCATGTCCCCACAGTGTGCCCAGCTACAACACACTCTCCAGTTCAGTGCCAACTCCAACTCTTCTGGGCACAGCAGGCAGAAAACAGTATCAGGGACCCAGTACCCCAAGCCCAGGATTTGGAATTACTCCACAAGGTACTACTTGGGCATGTTTCTCTGATAATCCAGAGAGCACTGTGCACCAACCACCACTGCTGCCCCTCAGCAACCCTCTCTGTCCTGTCCCTGAGCTGCAGGGTGACAAGAGCCAGCAACAGCCTTATTACTGCCAGGTGTTCCCAAATGTATGGCGTGGTCCTCCCACTGGATGTTCAGGCAAGGCTCCCTGAGCACAAAGAGTCAGAGCATAGCCTAATGCCCAGCAGTAACTCAGCTCCCCACACCCAGGCCATGGGTGGCCAAGCCAGCAGCAATCCCCAATGTTTCATTCACAAAACACACTCCCTTCATTATCAGGAACCTCCAGCATTTTTCAAATGCTCTGACACTGACCCAACCTCCTGCTGCAGGCAAACTCCACAGCACCAGCCTCATGGTCAATAAAAATGGTAAAATACCTTCTTCAGACTCACATGGCTGAAATGGATGCAGATCCCTGGGCCTCCTCTCCTCCAGGCTCAGCTTAATTAGGGAGCAGCCTGCAAACCACAAGTGTGCTCACAAAAGAAGCTTGCGTTTAAAGGGCTTTGACTGCAGCTCTTTGTAACTAGTCACAAACATCTGGTGCCTGGCAAGCTTGCTTGCCTCTTGGAAGGGGTTTCCAATGAGAAAATTCCTATAGCTTGCACCTGAATTCTCTGCAGCGCACTGTGCAGCATTCATATTTTTCCCCTGGCTCCTCTTCTAAGTTGCCAGCTTTGCAGAAGCCATTTCTGGCACTGGTTTCCCCACCATGGCCTCCCCACCCACTCCAATGCATTTTAAACAGTGCACGTGGTGTGACAGGGAACAGTTATTCCTTTGAATGTTCATGAGTTGATAAGCAGTTTTACAAATTCAAGTGATCGTGTCAGTTCCAGTTTTATTGGCACAATGAAACACAGCCCACAGTGGAGACTGTCCCCTCAGAGGAGGAGGCAATAAGGGTAATTATTTTCTTCTCTTTTAGTAGCCCCTTTCACTTGCATGTGTCAGTGTGCAGCTGTGCTCCAAAGCCAGTCTTGGGGAAACTTCCTTAAGTATCTGTTGAAGATTAAATGATCTCATGTGCAGCCTGTAATGATGGCCACTACCAAAAATTGTTCCCATCTGAAAGCTGCCCAATGCTGGTTGATCCAAAAAGAGCTGCTGACCTCAGAAGAGAACTCAGCGAGCAAACTACCACATCACAGAGACTCAGCCCTCTGCAAGCACTGCTAATTGTCCCCTGCTCTGTGGGCTCCAAGTGAAGGGAGCTACTCAAGGGCAGGGGCACCCTGCTCCCAGTTTATGTTACCAAGTGACTTTCTCCTAAACCCCACTTCCAGCTTGTTTGTGGAGATGCTGTTCCAGCCCCCTGCCTGCAACAGGTATCTTTTGCCCGGCAAAGTCACTGCACCTCTAAGGCAATTCCAGTAAAGTCAATATGAATTGTCCCAAGTGCAGGCATTTTAATTTGCATTGCAGCAAATTAACCAAAGACAATCATAAGCCACATAACCCAAACCCAACCTCGGTGCAGGGAGAGGCAAACCTGCCAAGAAATATGGATGCTCTGACTCAAGCCAGCCCCAAAACCAGCATGCATCTGTTGTCACTGCATTTCCACAAGACCTTGTTGAAATTACAACCAGTTCCCTGCTGTGGCTCTATTCCCTAGTGACAATTGCAAGCACCAGCGTGGTAAAAGGATCTTGATGGATAAAAATTATGCTTCCATTTAAGAAGACACACTAATGGCACCTTGTGCATCTGTCACTGCATTAACAACATCAATTTGAGACTGTACATAACCTGGGTAACTGGTGAAGGGGACGGCTCACTTACATCAGGAGGTCTGACTGAAGGGAGACCCTCGGCTTTGTTTCTATGGAGGGGTTGTATCAGCTAATGGGGAAGTGGATACTTTCTTGTGGGTATTCACATTTTTGCATATAGGATTCCTTATGTAAAGGAAGAGGGAGACCTCTCAGATCAATATGGGTAAAAGGAGTAGGAAACTGTAGAATAATATTTTGGGAGTAAAGGGAGTGCATTTACAGCAATGATAAAATGCACATGTACGTTCTGGAGAGCAGAGCTATGGAAAAAAGGACACACTCAGGTCTGTGGGGTCACTTTCACCCGCTCCCTCCCAAGAGTCTGTGCTTGCCTTCTTCCACATCCTGCCAAGAAGAACAAAGAAACTAAATATAAAAATCCAGTGATCTGGGGAGCTGCTCCAATGCCCAAAATATAGGTATCTAATGTTGTTTTAGGCACTGATGATGATCCAAGACATCCGCATGGGGCTGACAGATACAGCACCCGACCTCTGGCAGGCTCCCTCCCAGGGCAGCAGCCAGGGACCGGGCACTGTACCCTGGGGCATGGAAAAGGGAACTACATGCCTACATTTGGGCATCTGAGCAACTTCCCTAGAGCCCTGTATGTTTGGACTGTTGGAGTTAATCATCGAAGAGAAAAGGAGCTTGACTTAAGAAACAGTATTGTGAGATTTGGTAGCAGAGAGGGCAGAATAGGAAAGGATGTGAGAACAGGGGACAGTCCAACTGAGTTGGAGCAAGGAGGATGGGCAGGAGGGGAGGAGGATGGGCAGGAGAGCATCCAAGTAGAGCAGCTGCCAGCAGCTCGGAAAAGTTTCAAATTCCTCCTCCGCCACTCCGAAGTTTAGTCATAAATGACAACGGGGGACCTGGGGACAGTGGGATATTTTCTGAAGGGTGTGATCTGCTGGCTTTTTAGATTCTTACGTGTTCCACATGTCTGAGCGCCTCCCAAACACGTCCTGTACACATGCCGTGCAGCATGGCCACGTTTTCATCCCTGCGTTGTGGACTGGTGTCTGGAGGCACAGAGGGATGTTTTCAGCAGCCCACATGGCATTCTCAGGCTTGACCCCAGTTGTTGTCAGTGGGAGTTTAAGCCCCAAACTTCCTTTTCATGCCTTTGAAGCCAGGCGCTTGCAGAGGAGACAGACTTCACTCCCAGCTTAACCCTTTCACCCCGGGTCTGTCCTACCACAACGTGTAAAATAGTGGAGTGTTTCATTGCTTTGCTTGGTGATCACAACTTTTATGCAGAAATTAATTTTTCCAGTAGAGGAATAAAATAATCCTCTAAGGACAATGTAACTCAGTCAGCTTTCAATCTCTCCTGGCCCCCTTTCCTCCCCTGCGCCACTGCAATACGGACAGCTCCAGAGCCCCGGGCAGCTTAGTGCCCTCCTTATCCCTCACCATTTCTTCCAAACACCCTGTTACAGGGAGAAGAGAATAAATAAATAAATAAATAAATAAATAAATAAATAAATAAATAAATAAATAGTAAGGAAACATATATATATATATCAAATGCAGACTTGCTTGGAAAATTTTACAAACAAGTATTTTCAGTTTTGCAGCCCCTGAAATACTAGAAAGGAGAACATTTTGGGTCCTCTCTGTGTTTTTAGTCTCTGCATTTCACGTCCACCAGGAGCTTAATCAGTGCAAATCAAATTACGCCTCCTGTTTACTTATCTCCAGAGCGCTGACACTGGCAACCGGCTTATCTCGGCGTGGCAGGAGCCAGCGCCTTCCTTGGGGGTAGGACAGGAACTCCACAGAAGCTACTTGTAGTGGGAGAAGGAGTGTAAATCAGGGAGAGCTCTGCTGCCTGTGCTCCTCGGCAGCGAGGTTACGCTCCCTGTGCTCCGCTGCTTGCTGGGGGCAGTGCAGGGAAGCCAAAGTCCGAGGTGCCCACGGGGTGGAAGCTGCCTCCTCCCTGTGGATTAGCAGCCTGGAAGCCAGGGTTTGGAGTTTGGCTTACTCATTTGGAAGGAGGAGGCGGTGGTGGTGTTATCCGCGGCGCTGAAGGTGTGGCGCGGTTTACAGAGCTGACACGGTGTTTCGCAGTCACCGCATCCTTCGCGCTGCTCCTGCGGCCAGTCCGCCCTCCTGCCTGCGAGGATATTTCACAGTAGAGGTGGGGCACAGGGACCGTGTGTGCATATCCCACTGCCCGGGAGCACGCAGAGACCCCAGGACTGCCCCATGCTGATTCAGGGGCCGTATTCTACCCCCATGACAGCTTTGTGCCTCAGTTTCCCCCCTGGTGATAATGTTGGCTTTGTTCTGGTGCTGCTGAGATGTCTCGGCAGGACAGCCTGTAAAACATTGGGGTATGAGCTGCTTATTGCCGTGTTTGGGTACCGCCGGGAGCACGCTGGAGCCTTGGGCATGGCCAACACGAGTCTGCCAGCACCTGGGATAGATAAAACTGAGTCCCCTGGGCTCATGCCCGTGCCAGTTTTACGTGGATTGCGGGATAAAAGCATTTGGCTGGAGCGAGGCGAGTCGCCCCCAACTGAAGGGTCTCACCTCCTTCACCCTGGTAAAGGCTGCTGTGCCAGGGGCCGATGCACACCCGCTGCCATCCCCCAAGGAAAAACACTCCGAATCCCGCTTTCCCCGGGGTTTGCATGTATACTTAAACGTATTTTAAGCGCAGAGTGAAACTGGCGCCCTTCCCCACCTGCCCCAGGCACCGAGCCCGCCGCCGGCAGCGGGNTGGGCGAGGCATCGCGCTGAGGCGCCTCATCCCCTTCTTCTCCCCGCAGATCTTCCAATGGAGGCAGCTGGAGAACCTCTATTTCCGCGAGAAGAAGTTCTCAGTGGAGGTGCACGATCCGCGCAGGTGAGCGACGAGATGAGGCGGGTTGAGCCGGATCTGCAGTGCCGAGCCTTGCTGCCCTCGCCGCGGTGCGGGGAGCGCTGCGCTTGGCAGCTGGGAAACCCGTAAGAGAGGGGCTGCGGGTGCCAAGCTGGAGGCTACTGCGTCCTTCCCCCAGGACGTTTCGTGGTCGGGTGGATATTTTTGAGGATGTGTTTCCCCTCGGTTCCTAGCCGTATTTTTTTTTCTCTCCCTTTCTCTGTTTTGGCACCTTGCGCTGTGCGGAACTCTGCAGCTCCGGTGCTTCAGCTGCGGTGCCGACAGTCCCCACGCGGGAAGCGGGTTTTGCCTTGTCCCCGTGTTGCACTCGGAGCCCAGAGTTAGGCGCCAGATTTTGTACTCACATGCTTCCTTGTAAATAAATATTCAGTAGTGCAACTGAAGGGAATGGCACGGAACCAGAGGCTTACCGGCAGCCTGGATGAAAGCCCACCAGTCTTTTTGTCACGGGAAGCTTTTTGCTTGCTTTAGAAACCTAATGTGAGAGAGAGTTCAAGGGACTGTGCCGCATCTCAGCAGCGCGTCCAGCACCCCTTGTGTATTTGTGTAAGTGGATGGTTACTGCAGACACTGACCAGTGTGTATGTGGATCTGTAAGTTTTTCTCACCAAGAGCAGTGTCTCGCTTGCACCGCAAGTGTGATACGACTGGTGGAGACCAGCTCTTCCCAGACTGATTTGACGTGCTTCTGGTATGTTTTGCTGATCACTCAGCTGTGATCCTGTTTCACCTGTTTCCCATGCCTATCAGTGTACTAATATATGTACTGTTATTAATGGGATTTTGCATGCAGTTTTTCTGCTTATTTGCCCTGATACGAACACCCACCAGTACAGCGGTGCCTCTCTGCAGAGGTGCATTTTGTTGAAGCAAAAACAGAGTAGAGCAGGTCATAGCATTGTCTGGTTCTAGGTCAGCAGAACCTCGAAGCATCTGCTTAATACTCAGCATGTGAACAGTTCCATGGAATCTAGTGGAGTGAATTCCCAAAGACGAGAATATGCCAGGAGATCTTCCAGCAGCAGGAGCTGGGGGTGGTGCACTCCTTCCACCACCGGGCCTCCGGCAGCCGGCAAGGCATCAGAAAGGCATGCTGTGAGCAACCGGCAGCCAGGAGCCCAAAGGTCTGGCTGTTTCCTGGAAGAAGCAGTTGTAAGGAAAAGAAAGGAAGTAGCTCTGAGAATTTAAAGTCATGATGATATTTACAACTTAATGTCATGCATGAAATGTGACTACACAGAGGAACGTTTTCTGTTGCATTTGTATTTAGATGATAAGAATTAGTGACACATAAGAGCTTCCTCTTTTTATTCCATTGCGTTGTTTCTCTGAATCAACACCGGGAGGACAAAGCCTTGTCAGCGTTGTCAGCGTTGCTACAAGAGAATTATTTTGGTTGGATTTTGTATCAATTTGATAGGGTTTTGTGTCCAAAGCACCACCATCCAGGTCGAACGGATGCTCTGACTTGTAAAGCAGAACGGCATGGTGGGAACACAGCTTGGTGTGTCGTCTCCTGGCCAAGTGGGATGGACTCCTACAAGGAGTTGCTCGGCATGTGGAGGCAGAGGAGTAGCCAGCACAGTGCTCTCTCCACATTCCTCTCTGTGTAGCCAAACCAGAGCCTGAGTCAGCAAAGCCACAGCACAGCTCCCTGATTGTGGCCAGGGCTGGATACAGTGCATGTTTTTAAGCCCTGCCTGTGCTCATTGCTTCCTGTCCCCAACAAGCCATTACTCTCTCTTCATTGTACTTACTTATCCCATAAAGGAGGGAAATGATACATTTTAGGGGTTATCAACAAAGTTAATTCCATAGCACATGTAGCATGCGTGGAGGGAAGTCATGGAAAAAACAGCCATGGGCCATCTCTCTGAGGTCCTCAAAAGACAGCTGTAAAAAACAAGTCCACAGCTCTGACCAGAAAAGTCTGCAGACTTTCTAATGTGGTCTGCACTTTTGATGGGAAACATAGACAGATCCCAAAAGGAAAAAGAAATTGGAAATTACTGCTTTTACAATGAGAAGGTGAATGGTTTGCAGGGTGTTTTCAAGAGTTCAAAAGGAGTAACTGCATTTGAACTGAATAGGATAACACCAGTGTTAAGGCTTCTTAATGCCTTAGAGCCTTACATGCCAGCGTGCTGCAGTGGTTTGTGTCCCTTAAAAAAACATAAAGCATCCATAGTTGGGTCCTCTCTCTAGCCTCAGCTTCAAGATCATCTGCCAGCACAGCCTCTATTCTCTATCCAGTGACAGAAATGAGGCAGCCCAGCACCCATCCTCATTAGCGCCATCAGCCACTGTCCTGTTGCATTCATGGAGAATTTTCTCACAGAAACAATATTCCTAACAGGACAAAGTCTCTAGTGCCAGTTCCATGGAAAGGACTCAGCACAGGATAACACTGAAACATGAGATCCCAGTTGTCTCAGACCTTGTTTGCTTTGGCCACGGCTGTTTTCTCAGAAGTTTCTCTACGATTTGTAGCTTCGTAATTTGACTCTTTAACACATTTTTAAGCACTGAAAAGACCCTGATGCAAGAGCCCTCTCCCATGCTGAACATCACCAGCAGTTCTCATTTTGCTTCAGAGTTTTGGTTTTCTTCCATTCCTGGCTCTGTCACAACTTTCTCTGGCCATGTGCCTCCCCTCACCACATTCACCTTCAGTTTTGGACAGGGCTGTAGCCCACAGGCACCAGAGGAGAGGTGGCCAGTGCAGGTGCAGGAGGGGAACTGCTTCCTTAGCAGGCGTCAGGACTTCTGTGTGCTGATACAAGAGTCAACTATCCCTTGCAAGGCGTGGTAGAGCTCCTGGGCTCTCCTGCAGTGTCACCTCCAGCATGGCACAGAGTTCCTGCTGACTGTGGACTGTGACAGCCCCTCTTAGCACACCTGCTCCCCAGGCTGTCTCTTGCACTGGCCCCTCTTCACCATCCACGTCCCTACGTTAAAGACTGTAATAAGTGTGACATTTCTGAGTGAGCCTCTGTAACCGTGTCACGTCATTTCATAATCATACTCCACCACAAGACTCTTCTTAACAGACTGGACAGGAGGCCCTCATTTATTTGGGGCTCTGCAGATCAATGCTGTGGCTTATTCCAGCAGCATTCCATCCATGCAATGGGAGGAGTTCTGCAGAGCAGGATGCCGTGAGCTTGGATGTGCCAGTGGGTTGGTGTCAGGGGCTCTGCTGCTCTGGTTGGAGTTGAAGGATGGGTGGGAATAATCAAACAGTTTTGTACAGCTGTGAAAGCATGGGGAAACCTAACCTGTGGTTTTTTGCTAATGTTTGAAAACAATTGGGAGTCCCAGAGAGGAAACATTTAGCTCTTATTTTTCCTGTTTTTAAATTCACTCAACTAATCACTGAGTCCCATTCCTCTCTCCAGGGCACTCAGCAGGCCCTCCAAGCCTCACAGTTCCCCTCTCCCATACATTTGGCAAGTCTGGCTATGTCTGTTTACAAGTGTTGGAGTCAAGGTACCCAAAAGGTTTCTCCCACATTCCCTACAGTAGCCATTGAGCCTATGGATCTTTAGTTGTTGCCTGGGTACTAATATTTGAGAGCCACTGTCCAAAGTCAGAGGTAGAGGAGGGTGTGAGGTCTTGGCCTCAGGTGTCTCAGCATGTAATGGCACATGGGATTCATGCCTTCTTTGGTCTTGGTGACACCCCTGGGGTGTGTAGGAAGTCAGCATCAGCTCAGGCAAACCCAGGAATACAGTGTGAACTGGACAAATTGGCTGATCTTTACTGTTAGTCGTCTGGGGCTTGCTATCTTGAGGAGATACTGAAAGTAAATACTCTCCTAGCTTGATTGGCTATTTATTGCTGTTTTCTAACTATTTTTTTTTCCATTAGCACAAAGGTGTGCACAGTAAAGATAGCAGCTTTTACTATGAGGTCTGTGACAGGTTCTGCCATGGAAAGCAATGAGATTAAACGTTGGTGTAACCCCAGCTCATTCTTTGCTCCTCTCCAGGGCATCTGTGACCAGGAGGACCTTTGGGCATAGTGGAATCGCTGTTCATACGTGGTACGCCTGTCCAGCACTAATAAAGTCTATCTGGGCTATGGCCATTAGTCAACACCAGTTCTACCTGGACAGGAAGCAAAGCAAGGTAAGCATGTCAGACTCAGAAGTGCATGTTGTGGTGGGTGAGTCCTCACTCCCCACAGTCCCAGCATGTCAGTCATATTCAGATGGTGGCTCCTTTCCTGCCCTCACTTGCCACTTGAGATCAAAATACCTGCTGGGTTTGGCCAAACTGATAAAATTTGTAGTGAATTCATGTCTGTGGGAATAAGAATTGAAACAAGGTTGTATTGAACTGTAGCCTGATTGGAGGAGCCAAAGCTTGCAAGCAGATAGGGTCACATCACTATCTCGATGGTTTCTACATGTCTTGAGCTCCATCATAAAGTTAGGGCAGCTTCCAGTAACCAAGTTCAAACTAGCTTCACAATCTGCACCTGGTTTTAAATCCTTCCTTCTGTCCATTGCTTATTACTGTCATATTTTCCTAGAAATGAAGTGTAGAGAGATTATTTTAGGAGGGGAGCAGGAGGCTGACAGCCTGGCTGTGCAAGGAACTGTCTCAATCCGCTGTTGCACAAAGTGCCTCAAAGTACACAAAAGAAACCACTTTGAAACCAGAGGACTGTGTGTTGTCTAATTCCATTAGTCAGTAATTTTAGGCATACACAGAGCAGCAAGAGATTGCTTTGATCACTTTGAGACAGAAGAGAAATTTCTCATACAGACTTCCCTCTCCATAGGAGCACTCTGGTGTAAAACTTTACAGAGAAGACAGGGTTGGTATTGAGTGGGTAACTGCATTGCACCCCATCTCTGGTGGAATGGCAGAATGTGCAGGTGATGCTCTTCCAAATGGCTGAAACAATCTTAACATGTTGGTGTTGCTGAAAGCATTGTGTGCATTTTTAGACAGGAGCTGTTCCTTTCCTTGCTTAGGCTCTGGCCAAATCAGATCCCTTCATGAACCAGTTCAGCGCACTAAAACTTTCTTTTTCCCGCTTTTCTTCACTGCGTTTTTTTTCTGCCAGAATTGAATTGGCTCGCTGGAATTTTCTGAAGGGCCATCAATGTGCTGTTAGTCCCGCTCACACTAAACCCTTCTGACATTGCTTTCCCCATCATGAGCTCTGTGACTTTATTGTAAAGCGAGTTGGAATTTTGGATGCCTTGGGCAGAACACATGGTTGCGCTCACTTTGTCCATACCCCATCTAATGTGAAAATCCAGGTTTCACTTCAGCTGCTGTGAGCTGTATTGAATTTAAGGGTGTAGTCAACTTCCCACCCCTGCTTAGGTGCCAGCTGTGAATGTGAACAGAATTGTATGCACACTCAACACCAAGGGATGCTTTCCTGTCCTCCTTCTCTGCTCAGGACCATCAAGGCAGTGCATGGTCCTCTCTGTCAACTCAGCAAACAAACAGAAGTTTATTTTTCTTTACTTTTAGCCAGATGGATTTGCTGATCTAGTTGCAGGGTATTTAGGTCACAAGCAGTCAACAAACAAAAGGAGATTCCCTCCTCCTCTCATTTCTTTGGTAAGAAACTGGGTCTCTGAAGTGCCCAGTACTTCCCTTCAGTGACTTCTTTTGTTGCTGGGAGATTGTATTTCAATCTGATCTCCCCTCTCTCACACTCCTACAGACAGCACCACCCACCAGCCCTCGTTTGTCAACCTGTCACGTCTATGACCCTGTCAGTGTGCTTTGTCACAATAATCCCAGTGGTCATCATGCTGAGGCTTTGAAGTTGAGGCACACAAATATTTTTGTCCCTTTCTCTAAAGGAAACTGGCATTTGAGTCTGTTCTCCTCATCCTTGATGTGACACTGTCAATATTGATAGATCCATCAATTTTAATTGATCTGTTCAGTTCATCCTGCTGGTCATTTCAAGGACACTGTACTCATATGCACTTCGCTTTGGGAAAACAGTAAATCATATTCCAGAGTGGGGTGGTGTGAAATGCCTTCATTTCAGCTCTCAGGGGCCCAGACAAACATTATTTGAGTTTTAGGTTGGATGGGTTTGCAGCCCCTTAAATCTCGGGCCCCACTTCAGTTGAATCCTCTACTTCAAAGCAAAACTTAGATATTCCTTCCTTTCATGTCCAAACTTGGCATTTCACATCATTTTGACAAAAGAAAGAAAAATAAAAACAAACTTAGAAGAAAAAGCTGCTGGAGCTCACTTCAGCTGAGCCTTTGCTCCAGCAGTGTAGATTACATGGCAGGAGATGTGACACAGTGATAAAAAAAGCTTGAACTCTGTTCCTCACATAATGGCACCAGTTGGATCTGGACCTTCTGCACAGCTCCACTGGAAAAAAACCCTTTGCTTGATTTCAAAAAGAAATAAAATCAGCTTAGTCTGGATTCTGACCCTTTTGCAAGTGAAGTCCCAGCCGTCTTTGTAGCCTCACTCCGTGTTGAACTCCTGCCAGCTCGCCGGGTTCCCAGAGTCTCGCTCCCCACTGCTCTGTCTCTCTCCCTGCAAACAAAGCGTAACGTAGAGACTGAAAAGATCTCCAGCTTCCCAAGTGAGCTTGTCAGCATGCAGAACTCCTGTCAGCTTCCCTTTTTTTTCCAGGAGACAGATGCAGCAGGACTTCAAGGCATGTCTTTGCTCTGTTGACTGCACTGAGTCGATCAAACATTTGGCCTAGAAATCTTGAGAAGTCTCATTTTGTGGGAATTTTCAACAGCGCGTTCCACCAAGTGCAAGGCTTTTTTTTGCTGAATGAACCAGTAGAAAATGGGCCAAAGGTTGAAAAAATCATCTCTAGCAAAGCCCCATCACTGCAGAAAGAGGGATGAATTCATCTCTAGTGTCCATATACTCCTGCATTTCACTTATGGGTTTTTCTTCACCCTCTGACCCTGTCAGAACAGCACCAGGGATCAGTTTGGCCCCATGCTTTGAAATGACTCATGAATGAGCCAGTCTCCGTCCATGTAAATGAGACCTGGCAGGTCTGCGCTAAGTGCTTTAAAATTTGTGAGCCTGGAGGGACTGCAGGGCTCCAGGGAGTGCTAATGGGGTGTAATCCCACTTTCCACTGTGGTGCTGCAGTACACAGCCTGCCCAGGCCTCGTGCTGGCTGCTGCTCAGTGGCCTGTATGGAATGAGCTGTTGGTCTGATTCCTGCTACTGATGAGAGAGCCTGTCCAAAGCACGAGACCACCCGAGGTTGATTGGCATTGCTGTAGGGAGCAGAGGCAGCAGGGACTGAGCAGCATGGAAAATTAACCCCATTGCTGTCAGGAGAAGCTGCATCCCTGCTGTTTAGTGCAGGACACCATTAGCACAGCTGCAATCAGATCTAAAGTCTTCTTTGGCGTCAGCAGGTTTGGATTGTACCTTCTGTAGAGGAAACTCACTCTGCCCTGCCAATCCTGTCTGGTCTTTGCTGGTTTGTTTTTCCTCCCTCCTGGCTCCAAGGATGTCAGGCTTTGGCCTTACACTGTCATTTTGTTTGACCTGTGTAAGGCACTCTTCCAGCCACTACTGGCTTGGTGTGCCAGCTGGGATCACAACAGCACCCATCAGCCTCATTGCCTTCACTCAGCAGTTTGGTTGGTGCTCAGTCAGACAGGTAGGGCCGAAGTGTGCCCTAATTTGCATTCTGAATATGAGTGGAAATAAACTACAGGGCTTCTCACTGTAACTACCCTACAATTACAGGAAAACTGCTTCATGGAGCAGGAGGGATGGATCTGTCTGTGCAGACTTTGGGTTTGTGCCTTTCCGAGTCGTCCACTGCAAGGACTCAGTGTATTGGGTGAGGCAGACACTGGGTTTGATCAGTACAGCTGTTCCCAAGGTTATAGAAGGCACACATAACCCTACAGATGTGTAGGGTCATAGCAACTGCAGGGGATAAAACAGCAGGACAGAAGCAGTCAGAGAGCTTGTTACCTCCAAAGGTCTGGCATTGCAGCAAGACAGTAGTTCATGGTCAAGCTCCTTATCAAGACTTCAGTAGCAGGAAATCTTGTTAGATAAAAGCAATGACTTCCATCTTCACCTAGAATTAACCTTACAGAGCTATTTGGAGAAGATACTTCACAGGCCTTGTTTCTGGCTAGAATCATCTGATCCAAGAAGCTAAAGAGTGCTGTCCTTCTCCTTGGGCTGATTTTAGGAAGGAACTGCTGAGAATGAGAAGTGTTTGACTGGCTGCAACATTAGTTGGAAACTGTCAGAACTGTTTGACTGATCTGCTGTGACATCTTGGCATGTAGTTCAGCCTTTGCACTCAAACGAGTGAGCACACACTCTCTGTTATTGGAGTTGCTGTGGAAGTAAGTTTGTGAGGCACTTTTGTACCTTGGAATGGTAATGATTGAGCCTATAAATACCCAGGAATATTAAATTATGATAATACTTCTGAGGGTGTTTTTAGTGAAAGGCTTTCCCAATGCTGTCTTCATTTGCAGTCTTAAATTAATCTTAAAACTACAGCGTGCAAGAGGGAGACATTTTCCTTCCCTTATTATTTCACTGATACTCAAACAAAGGCGGGGGGATCATTAGGAACTTAACCTTAAGTGCTTTGCCCAAGGCCCCACAGCACATCAGTAACGGAGCTAAGAAGCTCAGTGTGGCGAGCACTGAGACATCAATTCAGCCTTAGTTCTTGGTCAAATGGTTTCTTCTTCCTGAGGATGTGAAGTAACGCTGAAAATCCCATCATGGCAAGAATTCCTTGTAGTCTCGTTCCATGTTACCTTCAGTGGAAACAGATCACACCCCAGTATGCAGATATCAATCAACTTCTGATTTGTTAGCTCTGTAATGATGTGTCCATTGCCGGAAATGTATGGCTCAGGCCAAGTCTCTTCTGGCCTTGAGAAGGTGCAGAGCTGAATGCTCAGGTGATCCTGAACCTGGGCTTCACCAGCTTCTTGAGTAAAACTCAACATGCAGCTGGAAATCCTTGGCAACAGCTTTCTCCTGTTCTGGGAAATCAAAATTGCAGATCGGTGGCCCTGCGAGGCAAGGCTAATTGAAGCTCAGCAGCACAAGGCTTGTGACATTTGGGCAATGTGCCGAGCTCCAAGCTCCCTCCATCCGTGACTGAGGGGCTTGCATGAGGGTCAGCAGCAAGAAGCTGATTTCCAGCTTTGGAGATGAATAGCAGTCACTTTGTGTGCCACATTACAGACAGTGAGCTTCTCCCTGGTTGTCAGTTCCCTCCTTGTTAATGTGGTTTGTTACCTGAAGTGAATCCAACAACTAATACATAAAATAGAGCATAAATATTAGTTCAGAAGAGGCAGGAGGAGGTTCTCCATGTGCACAGATCATTTCACAATGGCTCAATGAAAAGTTTCCTTACTTTATTTTTAAGTTCTCGGAGATAATCCAAGTCAGAAATGAGATAAAGGACTAGTTGTTCTAATGTGGCAGTTGCTATTTCAAGGTTATCCTGAGGCCATACAAGTCAAAAAAAGGACCGGAAAATTCTTGTGGCCACCCAAGACCCTCATATGTCAGGTTCTTCTTCCCAGTAGTGCTAGAAGGACCATCCTCAGCAACTTTGATCGATGTTCTTGATCCTCTTGTTCCTGTTAACTACATGTTAGAGGCTGTCCAGACTGGAAGTGGATGGTGACTTAGTCACAGTGGGGTTTGCGTGGCAGAAGCAAGGCAGCCACTAGGACAGAGTGAGCCCTGGAAACAGCTGCTGTGCTCGTTTTAGTGCTCAGGGCAGCTGATCCCCTTGCCCTGAACGTTTTCTCCCTTTGTGGGCTCTAGCCACATGACCACATCTGAGCTCACTGCTCAACAAAGAGAAAGTTTTGGAGTTATCTCAACTTTCCAGGCATCTTCTTTTCTCAAATCTTTCCACAACCACTGGGGAAAGGGTGACATCTTAGGAAGTCTACTCATTCCCTCCTAAGATAGGAAGAGGACTAGATGATTGTTGGAAGTCCTTCCAGCTGAAATTATTCTATTCTATTCTATTCTATTCTATTCTATTCTATTCTATTCTATTCTATTCTATTCTATTCTGCAGGTTTGCACACTGTGCCTGTTTTCTTTCTTGTAATTACAAATTACAACAATCTTGTTGACATTTGATAGTGAACAATGGGTGACTCCCTGCCTTAGTGTGGCCAGTTACTGAGCTGTGGCTGCCTGTTGTTTCTTACTGGATTAATATTAATGCTTTGAAGAGGTCACTCACAGTAAAGGCATTGCATGCAGCTTGTTAGTCTGGACAATAACCTGAATGTGTTGTCCTGCCAGTATTTTCTTCTTGCATTCCATGACAGCCTGTTTAAGCCATGTCCTCACTGTGTCTTGATCCAAACTCATTGCAGATTTGTAAAGGGCCC